>JARBWK010000003.1:202987538-203088003 GCA_030556195.1 Anolis apletophallus
TGAAAGATGGTGTTTGTGGCTAGTCAGCTGCTGTTCTGCACAAAACTCTAGCAGAAGGCGCCCGTTATCATTACAGTTTCCAACACCGTGCTTGCCTAATACACCTTTCCAGGCTTCAAAGTTTTTTCCTACTCTGGCATTGAAATCACCAAGGATAATGATTTTTATCTTCTGCAGGGACCTTTGTATGAGGTGGCGTAGGTCTGAGTAGAATTTGTCTTTCTCCACAGGGTCAGCTTGCATTAGTTGGGGCATATATACTGAAGAGAACAGCATGTGGGGGCGTAAGGGAGATAATGCGATCAGAGTGACCTGTCGGCAACGTCTCGAGTTTAGAGGCGATGGAGTTTTTAATCATAAAGCCTACTCCTGAAAAGATGTTTCTCAGTTTTGGGTTTGCCAGACCAGTAGAGTGTAGCCGGCACCGTGTTCTTTAAGGCTGCCTTCCTCATGGAGACGAACTTCACTAAGAGCAGCGATGTCAATGTTAAGCCGTGATAGTTCATGGGCTATTAGAGCAGAACGACGCTCAGGACGCCCACTATCTGCAGAATCTTGCATGGTTCTGATGTTCCAGCATGCAAGTGTCAGTCTATTTGCACCTTTGCAGGCAGGTGTTGGCCTTTGTTTCTTTGTCTTTGTTCGACCGCATCGGAAGATGCCCGCTGGCCGCTGCTAGCCAACCAGGTAGACGGATGAGCTGCTAGGCCACCTTTCCCCCTCTCCATACGGAGCAAGCAGTGCTCTCCTTATAAATGGCTGCTTGGTCGTTCAGGATGCTGCCGAACAAGACTGTCATCTCCCGGGTCAGTCTCGAGCGACCAAAGTCCTGAACCGCCTGCATGCAGGGTTGGGTCTGCGGCTTCCCAGTGCATCTTTTACACCTACCGTTTTCGTCCCGCCTATCGCTACAGGGCTTTTTTCGGAAGTTGATGTGTCCTTGAGCCTGTGCAATGGATTTTTCTGGTGGAGCGCAGCGTGCACAGAACTGGCCTCTGGCTTTAACCCACAGGTTCATCTGCCAGGGCCTAGCAAGCTTGGACGGTGGCAGCGAGGTCCTCAGGTCGTAGGTTTGGTTCGAGTTTCCTTCTCTTAGATGGTTGACCTTACAGGGTTTGACGAGCACCATCTGCCCGGGTTTGAAATCAGAGTTTTCCTTCTCTTAGGATGGTTGCCAAAAGGCTAGAGAGCCCATCCTGCCCATTGACACTCTTTGTCAGACCCGAATAGGAATTGGGCCAAACTTCCCACACAGAACCTCCTGATGGTCTTCGTTTCTGATGGTCCTGGCGACCCCTCTGGCACCTAGGGACCCCTCAGGGTCCAGGCCAGGTGAAAACACTGCCCTAGTTGGTCTGGGAGCTGCTACTGGTGGTCATCCTTCCAGGCAAATCATAAGGCGCCTCGGAACGCACCTAGGATTTTTCTGTGGCTCATACCTGTTGCAGGGAATTATTATTTATTATTACCAATTGTTTCTGGTAAAGGCTAACCGTATGCCTTTTGTTTTTCACTGTTGCTGTCACTGAGATAGGATTCACAGTAAAACCCCACAAAAATTTCAGTAACATGGGTTTGAAAAAGCAACCTACAGTCAGCTCTCCACATTACCAGGGTTAGAGCAGGGGAGGTCTAAGGTAATTTTAAATGGTAAGAGAACATTATTTTGGCGCCCCCCAAAAACATTATTTTGGCACACACATTCCCTCCGTGCATGCCCAGAAGCTCCTGTGCGCAGGCGCAGAAGCCTGTAAACACACCACTCCCTATTTGGCACGTCCCCCATGCCCAGAAGCTCCCTGTGTGCAGGCGCAGAAGCCTGTAAACACAGCACTCCTTATTCGGCACGCAGGGAGGTTTGCTATGGCGCAGCGTCGGAGCGCACAAGGCCCAAAAGTGGAACATCGGCCGGACGATGTCTGGCGGGAAGGGAATGCGCCTTTTACCCAGATGGCGCCCTACGCAGCGGCGCCCTTTGCCTACCAGTAGGACCGCTGAGTTACCCCTGGGCAAACGACCCTCAGGTATTGGACTACAACTCCTGATTCCTAACAGCCTATCGGGCTGTTAGGAATTATGGGAGTTGGTAGTCCAAAACACCTGAGGGCTGAAGTTTGCCTAGGCCTGGGTTAGAGGCTCGAGACCTCATGAAAGCGGGAAACAGTGAACAAAAATTATAATGTTTACCTGCAAGAAATGTGTGTCGAGATTAACACATACAAGGCCATGTCTTATCTCACCTTCAGTTCTAATATCAGTTTGTTCCCTTTTAAACATCTCAAAACAGCAGGCCTTTCCCGAGAGTCAGATTTTAAGTCTAGTTTGATGCCTGGCCTAACAAGACAAAATGGTTTACACCTGGTTTGAGGAAGGAGGAGGGACAGCCATGTTTTTCTACACCATTCTACACCTCCCCTAAATACATTTGCAAAGACAAACGATGTATTCCAGAAATATTTACTGGAATGCCCAGTGCGTTGGTCAAAGATTTTTCTCATCCCAGGAGAGCAGTTTTATTTTCCGTCATAGGATGCCACTATTTGAAACGAAATAAATCCCATTTAGCCACCCTGGGAGCACAGGCTGGTCACTTGGTTGGACCCAGGTTGGTTATGCTTAAATCAGGTGTGGGCAAAGTGTGCCAGTTTTTATAGACCCCAAGGGTCAACTATTTTTGCTCCCGCATACGTAATATGTATTCCAGGGGCATTGATGGCATTCCCACAATGTTCGGAGCCACCACCACTCCATGGTCAAAAACATTTTGTCCACAATTCCTTCTCCCCAAATTGCTATGATGTGCTTCAAAATGTCCACTAAGGGTCATGGGGTGCATTTAAACCACATTTTGGGCACACACACCCCATCAATTTAAGCCCAGGAAAGTCTCCTGAGGGCCAATGCAACCACCTAGCCTTCTCATTTCTGCCTTAAAGTGACACAGTTAAATCCATAGGGCGACTGTTTGACTTTAGTACAATTGACTCTCCATGTCTATACGTTCTGCATCTACAGATCCAGCCACCCATGGCTTGAAAATATTCCAAAAAATGTGGAAAGCAAACCTTATTTTTGTCATTTTACTGTGCTGTTGTATACAATGAAACTTGACATCCATGGATGTTATTATCCATGGGGGTCCTGGAACCAACCGTCAGCAGAAACCAAAGGCCCGCCACAATCATTTATGGTCCATAGATTTCAGTGGATATACCTTTTAGGTTAACTAAACTTGTGTCCAATGCAAGTGAACCACCAGAAAAAAAAACCTTGCAATTAAAATTGACACTTAAAAAAATAAAGGATTAACACAGTGATTTTCAACCAGTGTGCTGCGGAACACTAGTGTGCCGTGAGAGATCATCAGGTGTGCCGTGGGAAATTATTTTCGAACTTCATTCATATATAAACTATAAGGTGCATCTGTCCCTTTAAGAAATGGAACCATAGCACTCTCGCGTCACCTAAGAAGCGACGCGAGAGTGCTATGGTCGCGCTATTATTACTATTATTGTTATTAATTCGATTTGGTAGACCGCTCTCTCTGGAGCCCAGAGCGGTTTACAGCATAAAACCGTAAAACCAATAACAATTAAAACAACTTATACCCAATTAACCCCACTCCCAACAATAAAACCCCCGGCGGCGACAATATGCAGGTAGCAAACATGATGGCAAGACATAGCGGATGGCATGTTGGCAAACTATAGGAGGCATCAGTCAGAACCGAATGCCAACCTAAACAACCAAGTCTTTACAGACTTGCGGAATGCCATCAAATCCCGTAATGCTCGTGTCTCCTCCGGCAGAGAGTTCCAGAGGCTAGGAGCGGCCACTGTGAATGCCCTCTGCCGCGTGCTCGACAGTCTACAGATCTTAATACTAGTCACCTCCAGTAGATTAAGCCTCTCTGAACGCAGTGATCTTCTGGGCTTATATGGGGTAAGCCGCTCCTTCAGGTACACTGGCCCCAAACCATATAAGGCCTTAAAAGTTAGAACTAACACCTTGAAGGAGACCCGGAATTCAATAGGAAGCCAGTGCAGTGCGCGCAGGAGTGGGGTCACATGCGCAGATCTTGGGGCTCCTGAGGCAGAGGCTGCTGCCAGCGTTCTGCACCAGCTTAAGTTTTTCGGATCGCCGACAAGGGTAGGCCAATGTACAGCGCATTACAGTAATCGAGCCTCGAGATGACCGTGGCTTGGATCACCGTGGCCAGGTCGCAGCGGGAGAGGTAAGGAGCTATCACGGATTCGCTGAGATGCGGCTAAGTAAACAAAGTTAGAGTTAGTGCTGCAGCTGCACGTCAAGTGACAGTGGCAATTTGGGATCACTAAATACAGAGAGAAACTGACAGCCGTTGAGCAAGAGCTTTGTGTGTGTCTTTCTATCATTTCTGCCAGGATATCTATGTTGTCTTCATCGAAACAGGCGCAGGTTTCACACTGAGTGTATAAATACATTTTAAAACATATTAACTATATGTATTACTGTGTGAGAGTGTCATTTTGGTTGGTGGTGTGCCCCAGGATTTTGTAAATGTAAAAAATGTGCCGCGGCTCAAAAAAGGTTGAAAATCACTGGATTAACAAACAAACTAACGTGTGTACTTCACTTTGACCAGTGAACACCTCCTGTAATGCCCAAGGGGTACACACATGAATGACTGACGAGTCCAGGGAAATTAAGACTTTGATCCTTGTTTCCACCCGTATCATTTTCCGCTCCCGTGGGGCAAGAAGCAGGTGGCCATGCCTGGGGTGGAGAGGGCAACAAGGGGAGAGGGCAAACGGCATTTCCCACCCTCCATTGATCAGTCAATTGATCAGGTGCTACTGCAAAATGCAATTGTGCTAATTGTTAATTAAGGAATTCTGCTGAAATGCTCCTGCCGTACCTGGCGGATCGGAACTTGAGCTCATGATAACATTGCACAAAGCTGTGATAAATAAATGTAATAGGCAGAGCCAGCAAAACAATCCCGCTGACCACGCATATGCCTCCGAGAATCCTTCCGGGTATTGTCACAGGGCACACGTCGCCGTATCCAACCGTAGTCATGGAGATAATGACCCACCAGCAGGCCGCTGGGATGCTGGAGTAGCCTTCGTTGGGTTTTCCTATTTTCAACCCGTGTTCAAGGAGCTGGGCAAGTGCGCTGAAGATTGCCATGGCCACGCAAACGAAGACCAGGAGCATCACCATCTCCCGGTAACACCGCTTTAAAGTCAGGCCGAGCGTCTGAAGGCCAATGAAGTGACGGGCAAGTTTAATCACCCAGAAAATCCTCATCATGCGCAGGACCCTCAAGGTGACGCCGGCCCTCTGGAGCTCCGAGTTCTCCCCGGTAAACACCGTCATCAGCACGGAAATGTAGTAGGGAGTGATGGCCAGCAAGTCAATGAGATTCAAAGGCCTCTTGACAAACTCACACTTGTCTTTGGAGATGATGAAGCGCACAATGCACTCTGCAGTGAACCAGCCTATGCAGATGGCTTCAATTATCCTGTCAAAAGAAACACAAGCAAAGCAATTCAGTCCCTGCAAAAAACTTCAATTGCAAAAAAATAATAATCTTAAGATTTTAAAAAAAACTGGACATCATTACAATGACGGAGACTCAGACGAGAAGTAGACAAACATGCCAAGTACAGGATTCTCTGCATCTGGTTTATAGATACACATTTCTCGTGACTTTTAGCTGGATACTAATGGATTAGAACCTGGTATATAAACTTCTTATTTAGATTAAGTTTCACTCAAGCCCCTTTTTATGCAAAGCTGTTTCTGGAAAGGGATTTCCTCTTGGTCAACAGAATGTGGGGCTATTTGAGTGTACAGAAAGGTCGCCTAGTGCAGTGTTTTTCAACCTTTTCTGAGCCGCGGCACATTTTTTACATTTGCAAAATCCTGGGGCACACCACCAACCAAAATGACACAAAATGTCATTAAGGAGATGTAGTTGCTGGGAGTTATAGTTCACCCGCAATCAAAGAGCATTCTGAACTCCACCAATGATGGAATGGAATCAAACTTCCCACACCGAACTCCCATAACCAAGAGAAAACTACTATAAGAGTTTGGTGGACCTTGAGTTTTGGAGTTGTAGTTCACCTATATCCAGAGAGCACTGTGGACTCAAACAATGTTGGATCAGGACCAAATTTGGCATGAATACTCAATATGCCCAAATGTGAACACAGATGGAGTTTAGGGGAAAATAGACCTTGACATTTGGGAGTTGTAGTTGCTGAGATTTATAGTTATCACACAATCAAAGAGCATCCTGAACTCTTGCAACAATGGAATTGAACCAAACTTGGCACATTGAAGTCTCATTACCAACAGAAAGTACTGAAAGGTTTTGCTTGGGAATTGACCTTGAGTTTGGAAGTTGTAGTTCACCTACACCCAGAGGGCACTGTGGACTCAAACAATGTTATGTTATGTTGTTGTTTGTTTTCTATCCAGAATCACAATGTTGGAAGGAGGCTCACCACTTTAAGGTCCCTAAAACAGGCATGGGGGAAACTTGGCCCTCTGGGTGCTTTGGACTTCAACTCCCACCATTCCTAACAGCCTGAAGCCCTTTCCTGCTTAAATGGTTGAGGGGGAAAAGGAAAAGAGCCTGAGGCTGCTAGGAATGGTGGGAGTTGGAGTCCAAAACACCTGGAAGGTCCAAGTTTGCCCATGCCAGCGTTCGACAGAGACCTCTTCCTCCCCTTCCCCTTTGCCCCTTTCTTCCCCCTCCTGCCGAACACTTACTTTTTCTTGCCGCTTCTGCCACCATTTTGATCCGAGGGGCAGCGTGAGCGTGTTCAGGAGGGGAGGGGGAGGGAGGAAGACGTGGGGCGGGTCTGCGCAGTAGCGTGAGCTAAGCGAGGCAAAGCGAGCAGAGCGAGGCTGGGAAGAAGGGAGCCCGAGTGGAGAAGAAAAAGTGTTCAGCAGGAGGGAGAAGAAAGGGGATTGGAGGTTCCAATTTCCCACGGCACACCTGAGAATCGCTCGCGGCACACTAGTGTGCCACGGCGCACTGGTTGGGAAACACTGGCCTAGTGGTTGTTATGGCCGAATAGGAATTTGAACTCTGGTCTCTGAAGTCATAATCTAACCCTCAAATGAGTACATCAGGCTGTCCCTGAAAGCGAATGGGCATTGGTAGATCATGTCAAGTGCAAAATAAAACTGCATGTCTTCGCAAGTGGTGAATTTCTATTTATGTGCAAACACATAGGACTAACTTCAGCGCTCCTGTATTTGGATTCCATTACACAGCAGTTTTATTCTCCTTGAGGACTTTCTATCTGAACCTCCGTGAAACCCTTTCCCAGGTGAATAATTACCAGGAGCTGTAAAAGAGCCCAAGCATTCCTCCCAAGGTGGGTGAAATCACTGAACTGGACAGAACAGGACGACGTGTTACTACAGCCTTAAATCACAGAAAGTTATTATCAGCTGACAGAGACATTCTTGAAATGCAGCCCCGAAAATAGCTGTGATGGTTCTGTGTTGCAGTGCGCGACACACAGGGGGCTCACAAAACAGAACGCAAGCCTTTCCATCATCATTGCAAGGGCTATCATCAAAGCAAAGGCCTCGTTCAAAGAAGAATGCCTTGTCCTACAATTAACTACATTGCCCTACCCCTACTTGCTCCATCAACATTTTGATGGAGCAACAAGCACCTGAGGCAAAACACAAAAATCAGTGTGTACAGAGCTATCGTACTGTCTATTCTCCTCTATGGGTCTGAAACATGGGTCACTTATCACCAACACCTACGACTCCTCGAATGCTTTCCTCAGCGCTGCCTTCGCTCAATCCTAAATATACACTGGACTGACTATGTGACGAATGTTGCTGTCCTTGAGCAAGCAGGGATCACCAGCGTTGAGGCCATGCTATTGAGAACACAGCTGCGCTGGGCAGGGCACGTCTCTAGGATGGAGGACCACCGCCTCCCAAAGATACTACTCTGTGGTGAACTCGCCATGGGTCAGTGCAAGAGAGGCGCCCCAGAAAAAGAGATGTAAGGACTCTCTGAAACAATACCCCAGGCTCAGCCAGATTGATCACTAACAATGGTCCACCCTGGCCTCACATCGGGAGGCATGGAGATGCACTATCCATAATGCTGCGGCCTCTTTCGAGAAGACACGCCAAATGGGTCTCGGAGAGAACATAAGAACATAAGAAGAGCCATGCTGAATGGGACCTCAGCCCATCTAGTCCAGCATTCTGTATCACACAGTGGCCCACCAGTTGTACACGGGGATCTCGAGCAGAAGGGAGGGCAAAACCCTGACCTGCTCCCGACCCCCCACAACCAGTACCCAGGGAAATCCTGCCTACCTCAACCAACTCCGAGGTGGCACTTGAATGTCCTTTTCAGTAACTACTGATTCCCTTGGTGTCCATGAATCTGTCTAATCCTGCCTTGAAGCTGTCCAGGCTGACAGCTGTCACAACCTCCTCTGGAAGTGAGTTCCATAACCCAATGACCCTCTGGGTGAAGAAATATTTCCCTTTATTAGTCCTAATTTTCCTACCTTGGAGCTTCAGGGAGTGCCCCCTAGTCCTAGTGTTTTGTGACAAAGAAAATAATTTTTCTTTATTCACCTTTTCTATCCCATGCATGATTTTATACACTTCAATCAAGTGTATAAACGACAACGCACAAACAACTGCAACCTGGAAACAACATCACCCAAGGAGACTTTCTGCTGTGCTTTCTGCAACCAAACTTGCCTATCTCAGATTGGCCTTTTTAGTCATCAACGTGCTTGTAAAAAGCGTGGGATGAGTCCTTCCTAAGAATCTTTGTTTGCGAAGAAATGCCGAGAGATGGGGCAATCTCAAAGCAAAAGGAGAAGAGACCTACTAATTTTGCTTTCTCACTCTCTCCTCTCATTTCCGTTGTCTCTGTTCCCAAGATGACTCAAATGCATCAAGGGCTCTGATATTTGTGGTGCGTAGCACTGAAAGCAGGAGTAGGTGGTCTCTGTAGTTCCATTAGAATTCTCTACAAAAATAGAAAGAGATTTGTTTTTCTACATCAGTGTTTTCCAAACGTTGTCCTTCCAGGTGTTGTGGACTTCAACTCCCAGAATCTGAACAACTGGCCAAGACAGCTGATTCTTCAGGAAGTTGGCGTCCAAAAGCATCTTCAGGATTAGAATTCTGAATCTACATCTATAGGCTAAGGTGTCACCATACTCCGATCAACACAAGTTGTTAGTTCAACACATTGAGTATAGTTCTACACATTGAGTTCAACACATTAAGAGCTACACATTTTAGTTCAACACATTAAGTTCGATATAATGGTGTCCATAAGGACCAGGATTCATAAATATCATGATATCATAGAGTAATGCCTCTTAATCAGTCTCTGAAATATATAATCACCAGTCCAGCAAAAACGCCCAGGATCCAGCCTAGATAATCAGTAGGGGTGGTTGATCCATAAAAAAAATTGATTCTAAACTCATTGGGGGGGATTTCTGTCCCTGGGTTGTTATAGAAATTATAACAAAAAAATAGACTTCATTTCGTAATTGAAATGTAATTACTAACGATTTTCGTTTTTATTCAGTAGGCCAGCTGGGAAGCTAGGCTAGAATGGAGGGCTTGCTCTCCTCTCTTCCCTCCCTACCCACCCCCAGCTCAGAAGCATCGCAGGAGGGAAGAAGGAGTGCTTGCTCTCCTCCTTCCCTCCCCGCTAAGCCTTGACGTCCGCATCTCCCTCCTGCTAACATCTAAACAGCAGGGAGGAGATGCGACGCTTACCACCACCCCGGCTAACATCTATACCTCGCTAAGGCTTAGCGCAGTATAGATGTTAGCAGGGGAGGAGATACAGACACATCTCCCCCGGCTAGCATCTCAACCGCGGCAAGGCGATTGGTGTGGTGTGGTACCTTGTAAAGAAGAAGAGATGGATTATTGATAGACATGCTCCAAAGAGATTTGTAAGTGTTCCTTATTGAACTTACCATGTGCAAACTGGCTGCCCCAGTTTATTTCCTTCGGCAGGGGAGGGGCAGGAGCGTCAGAGAAGGAAGAGGGGACTCGACTCTGATTGGCTAAAGGGAAGCAGGTGGCTTCATGCTACCACCTGGTCTCCATTACCAATTGGAAAATGCTTCAACTGAGGGCAAAAACGTAATACGAACTATTACGTGCCCAATACAAAAATGGCCGTCCCAGAGTCGATATAGAAATTCCGCTTCCGGGTTAGGCCCTGTAGCAACCCAGTTCCCTTTCGTGCCTGGGGGGCAGGGGGCGGCACCGGGGGTCCCACTTGCATTAGGGCCAGCTGCAGCTGATGAGGGCATGGAGGAAGAGGATGATGAGGTAGTTGGGCCTTCATCTCCCACAGAGAGCTTGGCCTGGGATGATGGATGGCCTGCCGGCTATGATAGCTGGGAAAGTCAGGCTGACCCTGAGAGTGATGACTCTGATAATCAGTATGAGAAACCAGGTGGTTACGGGTCGCAGGAAAGGGTTAGGGAAACAGCGGAGGATGAGCCCATGGAAGCTGAAAGGGAGTTCGACTCTCATGAAGATAGCGACCCAGGTGCTGGGAGGCAAGGACGGAGCTTTGACAGGAGACGGAGCATTGAGTCCAGTAGGAGGGAATGGCACCGAAGCCTAGAGCGCCAAAGAAGCGCTAGGTCCCGTAGCACAGATTGGCGCTGCAGCCTAGAGCGTCAGGGGTCTCACCAAGGGAATTAAGTATAGGACCCGTGGGAACGGATCCTCAGTTACTCGGCCACTTCTGATCTGAAGGGAGTGAAGCGAGTGAAGATCCACAGAGCCAGGACTGAGGCTCGTACCTTGCCAAGAAGTTTCTTGGGCTTTGATTCCTTGAACTTTGCCTTGTTTGCTTTGCCACGGACCAAGTCTGTTTTGATCGGCATTGTTTTGTGGAACCCTTGCCAAGCTTTTGCCTTTGGATTTACCTAAGAACACTTTACCTTTTTATTGCAACTTTGATATTTTTATGGACAATTATCCTTTTCACCTGATTTTTATTATTCAATAAATAGTTAGCTGATTACCGTCTCTGTGTGTGTGATTAAGGGGCCCGGCCGAGACCCTGCATCGTGACAGGCCCCGAGGGTCAATATACTTTGAAATTAATTTCAAATACGAAAAATAACAGATTTCAAAGTATTTTAAACCAGAGATATCCACCCCTAATAATCAGTACCTTACAGTGTACAAAACAAGGGATTGTGGGATTTCCTGCCTTGATATTCTGGGATGTAGGGCTGTGTGGAAGGGCCCCCAAACAATGGTTAAGACAGCAAATGCCATTAATGAGGAAGAATGCACGTATTAGAAGAGGCTGTGGCAGTTTCCTTTGTCCTGAGCCTATTGGGAACACACGATCCTGCCTGTTACCTCCCTCCCTCCCCCCCTCTTTCCCTCCCCCCCTCCCTCCCTCCCTCCCTTCCTGAGCTGAGTACAAACTATGGCCCCTTCCACACACCTGAATAAAATCCCACATTTTCTGCTTTGAACTGGAATATATGGCAGTGTGGACTCAGATAACCCTGTTCAAAGCAGATATTGTGTGATTTTTTTGCCTTGATATTCAGAGTTATATAGCTATGTGGAAGGCTCTGTTTCCACTTGGAACTCAACGTTTGTACTTTGACCTTAAAGTACGTCTAAGCTGAGCACAAGGGGAAAGGAAACAGAGGACATTTTAAAAGATGGAAGACAGGATTATTTGGGACTGTCCCTGCCAATTCAAGACCATTGGAAAGTACGTATGTGCCGCTGGGTTGAATAGTTGATTGAAGAACTTTTAAGGACAGTCTACTTTTACTCTGAATGATAGACCCATTAT
Source organism: Anolis apletophallus (assembly GCA_030556195.1). Classification (NCBI taxonomy): domain Eukaryota; kingdom Metazoa; phylum Chordata; class Lepidosauria; order Squamata; family Anolidae; genus Anolis; species Anolis apletophallus. The sequence goes on from JARBWK010000003.1 coordinate 202,999,399, forward strand.
CTGGAAGTAAGTAACATTGGTGGGACTTACTTGATAGGAAAAAAATGGAATCATTTGAAAAGTTCTACGGCTCCTGTGAACAGCAAAAACCCAAATGAGTGGATACTAAACCAATCCAGGCTGAATTATCTCTGGAAGCCAAGATGACTAAACCGAGACTGTTGTGCTTTGGCCATATCATGAAAAGACAAGACTAGAAAATACAATAATTTCCGGTATGTTAAAAGTGAAAGACTTTTACAGATGGCAAGACTCAATCAAGGAAGCTATAGCTATGAATCTGTAAGACCTCCTCAGGGGGTAACTTGGAAATCCTTCATTCTTGGACACAACGTAAGTCAAAGTCAGCTGGACTGTTAACAATAACAAAAATACTGGCCCTGTAAGTATCCCGGAGGAGATAGCACAGCGGTAACAACACCCAGCTGTGAGCCCTGTCCACTGTTCACCCAACAGTTCAAAAACAGCCCAGCTGTGAATAGATGAACTAGGGACCGCTAAGCGGGGAAGACTTTTAAAAAAAAAAAAAGGACTTTACAATGCCTGAATAAAAGGAAAGATCAGCTGTCGGAAGGTGGAATGCGGAAACAGAGGCTCTCTGTCATGAGGATGAAGCAACAGCACCCCCTTGTGACATAATGACGTAATGATGTGATGGAGCAACAGCACCCTGTGACGCACCCAGAAGAAGAAGAAAAATCCTTCTAAATTGTAGTTGTTGTATTGTAATTGTATGTCAACCGGCAGGGATTGTCTGCCGTATGTGTAATGTAATCCGCACTGAGTCCCCTTTGGTCACGACATAGAAGTACGCATTAGCCTCTATGATTTAGACCTTGCATTTGCCTCATGATGTATGCGAGTTGCTTTGCCTACTATATATGGCCTTGAGAAAGACCCGTTGTAGGGAGTCGAAACGGGAGTTGGGACCATTGTACAGTGTTATCCCCGTCGGCCCATCAATATACAAGGGCAGTCCAGCATTAACCTATATTACTATAATGAATTGAGACCGCGACTGGACTTCGCCGCAAACAACTCTCTGGTTTACATCTACTACTACTTTTGGAAATACTGGCACGGCTTTCCAATTCCTGCACGCTGGACCCTCCTTAGGAGGAGAGTCTACCCGCTTGGAGTTAATTTTGGCTCACGCACGACCTCCCGGTTCGTGCTCCCCCTTCTTCGCCTAAGGAGGACACCAACTCACATTCAGTGAACTTTTGTGTTACCTTACGCATTGGCGTTTTTGATTCAGCTTATGGACCTGAACTATCTTAGACAATGACTGATGTTACTGTCGCTAAAGGGTAGGAGCCCATTGCGGGTGTGCTTGATATATCGCATGTAATTGTTATTATGAAATTGTTATTATGATTATGATAAATGTGTATTATCACTTTTGAATACTAAATATTGGTTATATACCACACATTGTTTACATCCGCACTGAGTCCCCTTCGGGGTGAGAAGAGCGGAATATAAATAAAGTGTATTATTATTATTATTATCATTCCTAATTTCACTGGGATCAAGGTAATGATGGGGAATAATTGGACTGGCTTAATGGTTTGCTTATCGAAGGTGCTTTGAGTCTCCTGAAGCAGGAGAGAGAAAGCAGGATGTAAATAAATATTATAATAAGGTATGTTTACATATTTATAAATAAATATAATAGTATTGTATATGCTGTATAAATAAATATAATAATAGTATTGTATGTTTACATTTTGGCATCAAACTGCTGCCTAATTTGTAACACTAATTTGGGGTAGAGAAGGGCGGAATATAAATAATAATAATTAATAAATAAATGAGGAAAAATGGGCCAACACTGCTGTAGGGGACACGGGTGATAAGTAAATTAAGAAAATCTATGCTATTACTCAAGTGCTGGTTCTAATCAGCAACTCGATATTACAACGCATGTCGCCATCCAATTTTCTTTTGAATTCACGTCACTTGAGATGAATGCTGATTTCTCCCTCTTCTACAAAACTCTCTAATTTAGGATATTTACCATCCTTTTAATGAAAGCTGTTTTAAGGCAATTCTTTGGAGCTTGTTTCAAAGCCTACCTTTCTGGCACCGCCTCGTTCCCTTACTTTGAAGCAATCATTTCGCTTAATTTTTTGCTCTGACTGATAAGACCCAAACATAATAATAACCTATTTTGCGTACTTGCAGACTGATTGAGGCTGCTTTAGAATTCTTGAAAATTCACTAATAAGGCGAGCCCGTTGTGCTTAAAGTAATTACATTCTTCACTGCCAAAGCATCCTTCCGTTGCAAATGGCACGGTTTCCCCTCCCAGTATTGTCTGAAAATCTTTAGCAACTTTATTTGAAGGCTAAAAATAGGGAAACCAAAGGATTGCTTCATCATGCACTAAACATCTGAATAAAACATCGCATACAAGACAAGAAACATGAAGGGAAAAAGCCGGAGACAAGACAGCTTGTGATTACACTTGTCAACACCAGTTTGTACAAGACGGTGCTTTCATTTCTGCCTCAAACAGCACTAGACATCACCAGTCGTCAGCGGCGCCCCCCCCCCCCCCAATTTCCCATATTTGCTGCTGCAATTCAAGCAAAATCCTAGCGAAGCCAGTGACTAGCATTTTCTCCAGCTGTTCAAAAGTAGCAGGGCCAGCTTGCCCTTTGAGCCTACCTGGATTTTGCAATCTACATCAAAGGGCTCGGGTGGATGCCTCAGGCAAGGGGGGCAAGGTGAGTCGCTTCCTCTGAAACTAATTTGAAGCTGGTTTTCCATCCACAGTTCATATTAATAGTCATTTACTGGGATGTCTGATCCACGGACCAGCAACAAATCCAGAAGCTGCTAGAAAGAGGAGGTGGGAAGCTAGGGACATTATCGCACAAAGCTGGTATTGCACTCCCAGGTGTCACTTCGGTGTCTAGGAGTCCTTTTGGACCCTCTGCCGACGATGGAGGCTCAGGTCTCTGCCATCAGTAGAACCGCCTTTTCCCATCTGCGGCTGGCTAGATGGCTGGCCCCCTATTTGTCCAGAGATGATCTACCAACGGTGATCCAGGCCATGGTCATCTCAAGATTGGATTTCTGTAACGCCCTCTACATTGGCCTGCCTTTGATCCAGAAGCTCAAACTAGTGCAGAATGCAGCTGCTAGACTCCTCGCCGGGGCCACAAGATGCCATATAACACCAATTTTGCAGCAACTGCACTGGTTACCGATTGAGTACCAAATCACCTTCAAAGTGATAGTTATTACCGTCAAGGCCTTATATGGCCCAGGACCGGTGTACCTGAGGGACCGTCTCGCCCCCTACCAACCCCAGAGATCACTTTGTTCAGAAGATCAAGATCTATTGGAAATCCCCAGCTTCAAGACCTTTCGGTTAACGGTGACCAGGCGCAGGGCCTTTACAGTTGTGGCACCATCCCTTTGGAATGCCCTTCCGTCGAAAGTTCGTGCCCTGCGGAATTTGCCAGCTTTCCGCAGAGCATGCAGGACACACTTATTCCAACAGGCATTCGAATCTTGTTAATATACTCTTATTGGGTTTTATTGGTCTTTTAATTTATTCGTCAATATTTTGCAAGCTGCTCCAAGCCTTTGGGGAGTAGCGGCATATACGTTCAAATAATAAATAAATAAATATGCTGGCACAGAAGTGGAATACACAAGAATAGACTACAAAATGTCAAAAATAGCAAAAATAGCAAATATATTGAATAACAAGGCACAAGGTACACACTGTAAAGGGGCAGTGACAATAATGCCCCTCGGCGCTCGCAATAACAACAATATTGGTTGAAATACCAGTCGATGAGCGCGGCGTGGTGTCCGAGCGGAGTTCAGGAGCTGAGGTGATGTAGCTCAATGGGGGAAACAAAGTACGCTGGGGATGGGGATCGTAGCAATGAGATGAGCAGGCGGAAAAATACCGGCGCGATCAAGCCGTGAGCAATCAGTGGCTAAGGCAAATGCCTGATTTGTAATCCCGCTCCCGAGGCCGGTGCCTGGAGCAAGCGCGAAATGCGCCACGTCTTGAGTCGAGCCACACCGTCGTCCTGGGACACCACGCCGCCCTTCATAGACTGGTATTTCAACCAATATTGTTGTTATTGCGGCGCCGAGGGCATTATTGTCACTGCCCTTTACAGTGTGTACCTTGTGCCTTGTTATTCAATATATTTGATATTTTTGCTATTTTTGACATTTTGTAGTCTATTCTTGTGTATTCTCAGTTACCATTGCGGCAATTACATTGTCTGTGCATAACAGAAGTGGGATAGACTCATTACACCAGCTAAGTGACGGAAACAAGGCATAGTCTGTGGCTACCAATGGATCTTCTCATCAGCAGTGGGAAATGGATTCACCCCAGGGAGGAGGCAGAGTGGCAATAAGATGAGCAGAGTCTGAAGGCCAGAAGATCAAGTCCTTAGCCTTTGGTTTCTGGGAAAGAGCAGCACGCAAGCAATTTGAAACCACGGTTCATCTACTATATTTCTAGAAAGGGGGTTCTTCGTGGATCTAACAACCATGAAGATAGATAGATAGATAGATAGATAGATAGATAGATAGATTCCCTCTTCTAGGTCCCCCCTTTTAATCCCCCCCCCCCCTCACAGTGCATTTTAAGGTAAAAATGAATTCTGAAATACTGTATTCTTTTGTTGAAAACTAATCTAATATTCGTATCAATGTTCATTTATTTATTTATTTACATCATTTATATTCTGCTCTTCTCACCCCTCAGGGCGGATAACAATGTACATATGCAGGCAAACATTCAATGCCATAGAAACACAACATATAGAGACAAAGACACAGAGGCTATTTAACATTCCAGCTTCTGGCCACTAGGGGGAGCTGCCGCATTCCTTCATTCTTGGCGTATTTCCTAGAGATTTTTATGGCCTCATAAATCAGTTAAATTAGCCTCCCCACTAAAGTGGTACCTAAATTTCCTACAAAGTCCCTCACCAAAGGCTCCTAAATAAGCTCTTCAGCCATGGAATCAGGGGACAGGTCTTGTCCTGGATTGGAACCTGGCTAAACTGTAGGAAACAAGGGTGGTAATAAACGGACATTTCTCTGGGTGGAAAGAGGTGAGAAGTGGCGTACCCCAAGGTTCAGTTTTGGGTCCGTTACTTTTTAATTTATTCATTAATGATCTGGATGTAGGAGTGAATTCTGAGGTAGCAAAGTTTGCAGACGACACTAAATTGTTCAGGGTAGTTAAAAATGAAACTGATTGTAAAGACTCAGAAAGATCTCTCGAAATTGGTGAATGGGCAACAAAGTGGCAAATGCATTTCAACCTAAACAAGTGTAAAGTCATGCACATCGGGGCAAAGAACCCCAACTACACCTACCAATTGATGGGGTCAAAGCTTTCCGAGACAAACCAGGAAAGGGATCTCGGGGTTTTGGTGGACAGCTCAATGAAGATGTCAACCCAGTGCGCAGCAGCAGTGAAAAAAGCAAATTCTATGCTTGGCATGATCAGGAAGGGAATCGAAAATAGGTCAGCAAATGTTGTATTGCCTCTCTACAAATCTATGGTGAGGCCACATCTGGAGTACTGTGTACAATTCTGGTCTCCGCACCTTAAGAAGGATATAACGGAACTGGAAAAGGTACAGAAAGGGCAACAAAAATGATCAAGGGATGGAGCGGCTCCCTTATGAAACCAGGTTGCAACGCCTTGGTCTTTTCAGCCTTGAAAGACGGCGTTTAAGAGGTGACTTGATCGAAGTGTATAAAAATCATGCATGGGATAGAAAAGGTGAATAAAGAAAAAATATTTTCTTTGTCACAAAACACTAGGACTAGAGGGCACTCCCTGAAGCACCAAGGTATGAAAATTAGGACTAATAAAGGGAAATATGACTTCACCCAGAGGGTCATCGGGTTATGGAACTCACTTCCAGAGGAGGTTGTGACAGCTGTCAGCCTGGACAGCTTCAAGGCAGGATTAGACAGATTCATGGATACCAAGTGTATCGGTAGTTACTGAAAAGGACATTCAAGTGCCACCTCAGAGTTGGTTGAGGTAGGCAGGATTTCCCTGGGTACTGGTTGTGGGGGGTCGGGAGCAGGTTAGGGTTTTGCCCTCCCCTCTGCTCGAGATCCCCGTGTACAACTGGTGGGCCACTGTGTGATACAGAATGCTGGACTAGATGGGCTGAGGTCCGATTCAGCATGGCTCTTATTTTGTTCTTACTTGACAGATACAACCGTCTTTCGGGTTGCAAAGGTCAACAACAAGCTATACAATTGGTCGAGAGCTCACCCCGACCCGGGCAGGCTTTGAACTCATGACCTCCTGGTCAGTAGAGATCTTATGCAGCTGACTCCCAGCCAGCTGCGCCACAGTCCTGGTGCTAATGTTGTGTTGTTGAAGGCTTTCATGGCCACAATCACTCAGAAAACAGGGGAAATCAAGACAAGAAACAATCAGGGTCAGCAAGCATCTCCCAACAAAGGATTCCCCCAGGCATTAAGCAGCCATGCTTTGAAGCTGCAAGACTATTAAATGCTAATCAAGGTGTGTCACGATGCAAGACCTAGGCCGGCCCCTTAATCACACACACAGAGACGATAATCAGCTAACTACTTTATTGAAGTATAAAAACAGTTGAAAAGGTAATTGTCCATAAAAGTTATCAAAAGTAATCCAAAAGGTAAAAGGTATAGTCCAAAAGCAAACTTGGCAAGAAAGATCCAAAGACTTGGCGAGGCTCCGCTCAGCTAGCGGATCAAAGGACAAAACGAGGTTGCACGATCAATCTCTTCTTGGCAGACCACTAGCCCCAAACTTTAGCTACGTGGACTTGGCTTCGCTACACGTCCGTATAGGTTAGACGTGGCCGAAGTACTGAGGATCCGTTCCCACAGATCCTATACTTAATCCCCTTGACGAGGCTCCCGACGCTCTAGGCTTCTCCTCCTCCAATCTGTGCTGCGAGCCCTCGGTCGGTCTAGGCTGTGAAACCAACCCCTCCTGCTAGCCTCAATGCTCCGTCTCCTATCAAAGGTTCGACCTTGACTCCCAGCACCTGGTTCCCTATCTTTGTGAGAGTCGAACTCCCCATCTGCTTCCCGGCCTCTCCTCGGTTGTTTCCCACATTCTTTCTTGCGAGCCTCGCCCCCCCGGCCGCTCATAATCTTCACTATCACTGCTTTCGAATTCCGACTGGCCTTCCTGCGCCTCGTAAGGATCCGGCCAGCCGTCATCCCAGGCCAGGCTTTCTGTGGGAGAAGAAGGCCCAGCTAACTCAAAATCCCCTTCTTCTAGCCCCTCCAAATCCTCTTCAGAATCAACTGGCTCCAATGCTAGTGGGACCCCCGGTGCTGCCCCCTGCCCTCCAGGCACAAACGAGAACTGGTGTGCTACAAGGTGGCCAATTGAAACATTCACACCTGCCTCAAACAGACAAGAGTTATTTCTCCCACCCTGGACATCATTCCACAGATATATAAACCCCACTTGCCGAGTTTCCAACAGACCTCTCAACCTCTGAGGATGCCTGCCTCAGATGTGGGCAAAACGTAAGGAGAGAAGGCTTTTCAAATGTGGCCGTACAGCACAGAAAACCCACAGTGACCCATTATTATTATTTTCTTTATTGATACCCTACTCCCCCCCCCCAAAGTGGGGTACGATGCACTCTACATAATTATAGCGCACTATTATTATTCCAAACGTCTCCAAACAAATCTTGCCACGAAAACCCCGTGATATGAAACCTTCTTTAGGGGAACCATAGCTAGAAATGAGTTGAAGTAGCAGACAAGACATCAGTCAGTTTTAACCACTGTGGTTCCATCCTCAGGCCAGGATTACCCATAAGGCCAACCTAGGGGTGCAAGCCAGGGGGGGGGGCGCAGATCACGGACCAAAATAAATGAATAAAAATGTTGAAACAAATAAAAACGCAACGCGTATGGAGATGAGGAAGGAAGGATACCGGAGGTCCTCCTTTTCGGTGCCGCCCCTGCCCCTGCCCCTTCCTGAATACCAGCTCCTGCCTCTGCTATTGTTGCACAAATGGCGTATGTGCAGGGGCTCTCGACACTGGCGTCGACGTCGACAGGAGGAACAATTAACTCCCTCAATGCCGACAGCATCCACTTGCTGGCTCTTTCAGGGCAAGGAAACTCCATTGCACAGTCTGTGCATGCCCTAACACCATGAAAGCTGGTATTCCTCCTCCAACACAAGAAGGAGACTCCTCCTTACTGGAGAGAGAAGCACAACTGCCGGCTAGAGCACATGCGCAAGCCCCAGTACAGGAGAGAAGCCCAACGCAACAAACCCCGGTATCGGGGAGAAACGCGGCATCGGTACAGCTGCTAACTACAACACATGCGCAATCCTCGATACCGGGTAGGAGTCAAGTGCCTCAAGCCCCGGCATCGGGGAGGAGGCTCCTCCCCCCCATGCCTGCATCCATAGTGCCCACCGAGAGGGAAAGTCCTGTGGCGGACCTAGTGGGGCCACCCCGGGAGAGCTGGATGCGGGGCCCTAAGGGAGACAAGCGGGTGAAAGGATGTGTGTGTGTGGGGGGGGGGGGGTGCAGTTGAGGTTGGCTTAAAGGGGCCATAATTCCAAAGTGTGGCCTAGGGCGCAAAAAGGTGTTAAGCCAGGCCAGTCCATCCTGTGGAATTTTGAGATTCCCAGTTCAGGGGAAGGATTCCCTAGTCAGGCAGTTGCAATATCTCACCAAACTATAAACTTCAGCATTCGATAATATGTAGCCATGGGCAGTTAAAGCAGAATCATAATGCAATAATTGTGTAGTGTGAAAGATTCCTGAGACTTAAGGTAGCGTACAAATGAAAATATGACACAGTGAAACCATATTAAAATGGAATTAAATCAATAACAAGATTTTAAAACCATTTAAGACATATGATTTTAAAAGATAAGGAGCAGTGTGCTGTACTGGAGTGAGCATTGGACTACAATGCCATAGAGAAGAATTGGATTCCCCACTTGGTCGCAGAAACACGCTTAAGGCCCCATCTACACTGCCCTATAAAATCCAGATTATTTGCTTTGAAGTGGGTTATATGGCAATGTAGACTAATATAATCAAGTTCGAAGCAGATAATGTGAATAATCTTGATAATCTGGATTACCGTATATGACAGTGTAGAAGGAGCCTAGGTGACCTTGAGCAAGTCATACGCTTGCAGTCTCTGAAAACTCTGTAATAGTTTATTTATTTATTTTATTTACTGTATCATTTATATTCTGCCCTTCTCACCCCGCAGGGGACTCCGGGCGGATCACAATGCACATATACAGGCAAACATTCAATGCCATTTGACATACAACATAGAAGACAGACACAGAGGCAATTTAACATTCCAGCTTTTCTGGCCACCAGGAGGAGCTGTCGCATTCCTTCACTCCTTTTGTGTGTATTTCCTGGATATTTTTATGGCCTCGTAAATCAGTTAAATTAAGCCTTCCCACTCAAGTGGCGCCTAAATTTCCTACTTGACAGATGCAACTGTCTTTTGGGTTGCAAAGGTTGACAACAAACTACACAACTGGTCGAGCGCTCACACCGACCCAGGCAGGCCTCGAACTCATGACCTTCTGGTCAGTAGAGATCTTATGCAGCTGACCTTCAGCCAGCTGCGCCACAGTCCTGGTTTAACCTTAGATTTGCCATAAACTGGAAATGACTTGAAGGAACACAGCAGTAATCAGAGTAATTACAATAATATAGAACCCTTAAAAAACCTTCAGTTTTCAAAATCCTTCTAGAAGAAAATAAATATGTGTCCAGGTGAAATAAATAAGCTGTAAGCGGTATATGCAGGTGTGTGTGTGTGTGTGTGTGTGTGTATTTTTATGTGTATTTTTCTCAAAGAGGCCTACAACAAAAGCTAATCTAGAAGACAAAACCATGAAGATCAAACTATAATGAGCAGAAATAATGGTTCTGAATTATTTCGGAATCCAGCTATTAAATCACATTTGAAGCCAATCAGAAAGTCATGATAGCAAAGCATGACGTCCCCTTCCCTCCCCACAAACCAGTCTATACAAAACTCTTCTAACCACATAATCTGGTGCCCTTCTTCAGCAGTTTGGGCTACAACTTTCCCCAGGCCTGGCCATCACCCTAAAGTCAGTGGTGATGAAGGTAATAATCCAGGGACCCCGGAAGGAAGGAACAAGCGGGGGAACAATCATCCAAACTACAGTATGCCACTAACTGAAGGCAGCATGTGCAAAAGGACAACTCCATTCAAAGAAAGGCTCTGAGCTTGAGATGTGAAAACCTCTATTGTTGGCTCATAAATCTGGATTATTGTTATATTGATGGGTTTGCAATTGAATATTATTCACAATTAGAACAGTTGAAGCAACAAATGGAGTCGCAGTGGGCTGACAGCTAGGCGGTGCGAGCTACAGTTTAGCTAACTCCGAAGGCTTGTTGGAACAGCAATGTCTTAACTGCTCTCCTGAATGGGAGGAGGCCCTGGGTGGCACGGATGCCGGCGGGCAGTGCGTTCCACATGGTTGGGGCTGCAAGAGAAAGCCGGCGGCGGGTTGCGGACAGATGGTAGGTCCTCACATTTGGGATGACCAGGAGGTTTAGCTCTTCGGAGCGCAGTGATCTGGTGGGATGATATGGGACAAGGCGGTCCCGCAGGTACACTGGCCCCAGACCATGTAAGGCCTTAAAAGTCAGGACTAACACTTTGAAGGCAATCCGCCATTCCATTGGGAGCCAGTGCAGTTCGCGCAGGATTGGCGTGATGTGGTGGCCAATCGGGACCCCCCGCCAGGAGTCGCCTGCAGCGTTCTGCACCAGCTTGAGTCTCCGGATTACCGACAGAGGAAGGCCAATGTAAAGAGTGTTACAGTAGTCCAGCCTCGAGATGACCGTGGCTTGGATCACTGTGGCTAAGTCGCGTCGGGACAAGTAGGGGGCCAGCTTCCTCGCCTGGCGAAGATGGAAAAATGCTACCCTGCTGACGCTGGAGACGTGGGCCTCCATCGACAACAGGGGGTCCAAGGTTACTCCTATGCTCTTAACAGAGGGCGACGGACATAATGTCACGCCGTCCAGGGCTGGAAGCTGAACATCCCTACAGCCCGGAGGACCCAGCCACAGGATCTCCGTCTTTGCCAGATTCACCTTCAACCTACTGGCTCGCAGCCATCCAGTGGCGGCCTCAAGGCAACGATGGAAATTATCGGGTGCGGATTCGAGGCTGCCCTCCATCTTCAGGATAAGCTGGGTGTCATCAGCGTACTGATGGCACACCAGCCCAAAACTACGCACCAGCTGGGCAATTGGTCGCATATAGATGTTAAATAAGAGGGGGGAGAGAATAGCCCCCTGAGGAACCCCGCAAAGAAGCGGGGAACCCCCAGAGACATCCTTGCCCCATCTCACTCATTGTAGCCGGTTCCGGAGGAAGGAGGTCACCCAATTAAGGGCTGTCCCCCTCACTCCGGCCCTGGCAAGCGGTGAGTCAATAGATCATAATCGACTGTATCAAAACGCCGCTGTGAGGTCCAATAACACGAGCAGCGCCCGATCCGCCCTGATCCAGCTGGCAGCGCAACTCATCCGAGATGGAGACCAGGACCGTCTCCGTCCCATGCCCCGGACGGAAGCCGGACTGGAAGGGGTCTAGCCAAGCTGCGTCATCTAGGAAGGACTGCAACTGCTCCATTAATGCCTTCTCAATTACCTTGCCCAGGAACGATAAATTTGAAACCGGGCGGTAGTTGGAGGGGACCGTTGGATCTAATCCGGCTTCTTCAACAATGGAGAGACCACCGCCTCTTTTAAACCCTCTGGAAATACTCCTGGGCTAGGGAAGTATTAATTATATTCAACAGAGGGTCTCGTAATCCCTTCAGGCTGGCTTTCACCAGCGAGGAGGGGGCACGGATCAAGGGAACAGGTGGTCGGGCGAGCTGCAGCAATAATCCTATCGACAGCTTGACAGGTTCTGGCGTGAACCGGTCGAAGGTTCAATTGCAATTATAACATTATATTATATAATTATATAATTATATAATTGCAATTATTCCATCAGACTTAACACTATAGTCCCCTAATTGCTTTTGCTGCATCTTGCCTCACTACCATACCCTTATTAGGCTGGATCTACACTGCCCTATATCCCAGGATCTGATCCCAGATTATCTGCTTTGATGGTATAGTTTTTTTATAATTGCTATTGTGTTGTTATTATGCGTTTATTTATTTCGGGATTTTACCCCGCTCTTCTCAACCCCCAAGGGGGGGACTCAGAGCGGCTTACAGTGCGGCACAATTCGATGCCCACATAATAACAATATAAACCCCAAAACACTTCAACAATTAAAATACATTAAAAATTACATTAAAATACAATTACATTAGCACCATACACATTCACTCTGGATTAAAACAATGTTCAGTCCATAAAAACATTGGCCATAATCACCCACTTTCATTAAAAACCAATCTAAAATGCTGCCTTGTGCTGGTGTACGAATGCCTGGTCCCACAGCCAGGATTTCACTTTTTTCCTGAAGGCCAGGAGGGATGTGGTGGATTGTACATCAATAGGAAGCGCATTCCACAGGCGGGGGAGCCACCACTGAGAAGGCCCTATCCCTCGTCCCCACCAGCCTCATCTGAGATGTAGGCGGGAGCGAGAGCAGGGCCTCCCCGGATGATCTTAGATTACGAGGTGGGACATAGCGGCTGATGCGTTCGGACAAGTAGGCTGGGCCAGAACCGTATAGAGCTTTAAAGGTCAAAACCAGCACTTTGAATTGAGCCCGGAATTGGACCGGCAGCCAGTAGAGCTGACACAACAGGGGTGGTATGCTCCCTGTATGTAGCTCCGTTAATAATCTGGCTGCCGCCCGCTGGACTAATTGCAATTTCGAACTGTCTTCAAAGGCAGCCCCCACGTAGAGTGCGTTGCAGTAATCTATTCGGGATGTGACCAGGCGTGGGCGACCGTAGCCAGATCAGACTTCCCAAGGTACGGGCGCAGCTGGCGCCGAGTCTCAACTGTGCAAAAGCTCCCCTGGCCACCGCGAAGACCTGGGGTTCCAGGCTCAGCGATGAATCCAGGATCACTCCCAAGCTGCGACCCTGCGTCTTCAGGGGGAGTGTAACCCCATCCAACACAGGCTGTGACCCTATGCCCTGTTCGGCCTTCGACTGACCAGGAGGACCTCTGTCTTGTCTGGATTTAGTTTCAATTTGCTAGCCCTCATCCAGTCCGACACAGCGGCCAGGCACCGGTTCAAGGTCTGGACAGCCTCCTTGGTGACAGGTGGGAAGGAGTGACAGATCTGGACGTCATCTGCGTACAGATAACACCTTACTCGAAACTCAGATGATCTCTCCCAGCAGTTTCATGTAGATGTTGAACAACATCGGGGACAGAACTGAACCCTGAGGGACTCCACAGGACAACGGCTGTGGAGCCGAACAGGTGTCACCCAATGACACCTTCTGGGTACGACCTTCCAGGAAGGATTGGAGCCACTGCAGAGCAGTACCCCAAGCCCCATATCTGCAAGAAGAAGGAGACCGTGGTCAACGGTATCGAAAGCCGCTATTGGGCTTGGCCTCATGTAAGCCGCTCCGAGTCCCTTTGGGGAGATGGTGGCGGGGTACAAATGAAGTTAATAAATAAATAAATAAATAAATAAATAGTGTATGGTTCTGGAGGGCTGACTGTCGTGAACATGACAGAATACATTGCTCATATCTCTAATCTGTATATAGGAGGATTGCGAAAGGTATGCATTGCAGAAGACGAGTCATATCCATACGTCTAAAAGCCTGCCTACAGTTTTCATTATCCACCCACAAGGCTCTATTTAAGGGAGTTTAGATAAATGTTTCAAAGTGCTATAGGCTAGGGTTTGCCAAACTGGCTGCTAGCCTAGAACAGCTAAAAGGGCGCATATTATTCCGTTTGGGAATGCCGATGTCCTACCACTTCTTAACATGTTTACAGGTGTTCTGAAGAAGACTATGTGACCAGGTAAACTTTGACAGAAATCCCTTCGGGAATGGACAACGCATACTATCTATACATAATGAATGATCAGCAAGCGTTTGGACTTTGATGTAGTTTAAGAACCAGGTGGCCCTGTGCTCAATACGTGGTGGTTCTGCCAAACGCAAAGATCACACTTCCGGCATATGGAGTTTAGAGTCAGGAAAGGACAGTGCGTTCTTCGTGGTAATGAGCTGTTAATGTACAACCACAGAGCTCAAGTATCCCAAAGCATGCGCAAGGCAGTGAAAGAACTGTGTGTGTGTAATTTTCAAAAAGTTGCAGCACACCTCTTCTGTTGGAGGGAGGGGGCAGGAAGGGAAAAGGAAAAGTACGTACTCTATGCTTATTTTTGCATGCAGATCTTGAGCCATATCCTGTTTCCAAAAGGATACATATCTGTGCTGTTATAAAGCATCAGCTCTTTACTGGGTGAAATCATGAAAAGCACAATTAGGGGCGAGCTAACCAAATTTAATTGCACCTCAACCTGTAGCCATTAGTAAGAAGCATATATGGAGCCACGGTGGCGCAATAGCCAGCTGAACCGCTGACCTGAAGGTTGGTGGTTTGAATCCACAAGATAGGGTGAGCCCACGTCCGTCAGCTCCAGCTTCCCATGCGGGGACATGAGAGAAGCCTCCCATAATAGGATAGTAACACATTTGGGTATCCCCTGAGCAATGTCTCTGCAGATGGCCAATTCTCTCACACCAGAAGCCACTTGCAGTTTCTCAAGTGGCTTCTGGCACAATAAAAAAGTAGGCATAATCCATGAATGTAGCCTCACTCAGGCCCGGATTAACACCTTTTTGCGCCCTAGGCCACACTTTGGAATTATGCCCCCCTTAAGCCAACCTCTACCGCACCCCCGCATCCTTTCATCCGCTCGTCCCACTTAGGGCCCGCACCCAGCTCTCCCGGTGTGGCCCCACTAGGTCCGCCACAGGAGTTTCCCTCTCAGCAGGCACCATGGATGCAGGCATGGGGGGAGGAGCCTCCAACCTGATGCCGGGGCTTGAGGCACTTGGCTCCTACCCGGTATCGGGGATTGCACATGCGTTGTAGTCAGCAGCTGTACCGATGCCGCGCTTCTCCCCGATACTGGGGCTTGTCGTGTTGTGCTTCTCTCCTATACTGGGGTTTGCACGTGTGACGTAGCTGGCAGTTGCGCTTCTCTCTCCAGTAAAGAGGAGTCTCCTCCTTGTGTTGGAGGAGGAATACCAGCTTTCGTGGTGTTAGGGCATGCGCAGACTGCGCAATGGAGTTTCCTGTACTTGCACTGAAGGAGCCAGCAAGTGGATCCTGTCAGCATCGAGGGAGTTAATTGTTCCTCCTGTCAACGTCGACACCAGTGTCGACAGCCCCTGCGCATACGCCGTTTGTACAACAATAGCAGAGGCAAGAGCTGGTATTCAGGAAGGGGCAGGGGCGGCACCGAAAAGGAGGACCTCTGGCAGGCATGTAGCCAGGGGGGGGCTAAGGGGGCTTCAGCCCCCCCCCCCCGAAATTCTCAGGGTGGTCCGTGAAAAGGCCTTACTGGTACATTATTTAAATGGTTATGTTTATTCATATCATGATCTGATCACCATGCTCATTATATCCCACATTAATGGGGTTATTGGGATAACAATACAAAAGGTTTGCTAAGATTTCCACCCAGTCTCAGTCCCCCCGATTCAGCCCCGATCAAAATCCTTACGGCCCTGACCTCCGTTATCCTTCCTTCCTCATCTCCATGCGCGTTGCGTTTTTATTTGTTTCAACATTTTTCTAAATTTTATTTTTGGTCCGTGATCTGCGCCCCCTTCAGCTGGCACCCCTAGGCCATGGCCTAGGTTGGCCTTATGGGTAATCTTGGCCTGGCCTCACTAAGGGTGCATCTACATTGTAGAATTGATGCAGTTTGACACCACTTGAACTGCCATGGCACAATGGAATCCTGAGCTTTGTGTGTTGGTGAGGCATTAGAATGCTTTGGCAGAGAAGGCTAAAGACCTTGTAAAACTACAACTCCTGGGATTCCATAGCATTGAGCCCTGGCAGTTGAAATGGTATCAAACTGCATTGATTCTGCAGTGTGGACGCACCCTGAAATGGCACTCAAAGAGAGCTACAGGAATTGGCAATCTCAATCATGATATATTTCAGAAATACCCCAAAACAAGGCATTTGCATTCTTATCCAAACTTGTACGACAGGTGTAGCCTAAAGCCTATTCTGAGCTATACCTGCAGGATAGCCTTACATGAAAGGAAATACATGTTTTTATTTTAAAAATGAAATACAAAATAGCAAATTTAGTTACTTTTGAGATATTACGAAGTAAAAGTATACTTTAAAAAACTCTAACTGATGTGATAACCAGCTTTTAAATTATAACGGTTCAATATTATTCTTCCAAGATCTGTACCTTTTGTACAGGTAGACACATTCTCTCTCTCTCTCTCCCTCTCTCCCTCCCTCTCTCCCTCTCTCCCTTCCTCTCTCTCCCTTCATCCCTCTCCCCCTCTCTCTACCCTCTCTCCCTCTCACCCCTCTCTCCTTCCCTCCCCCTCTTTCTCTCCCTCTCCCTCCCTCCCTCTCTCACCCCCCCTCTCCCTCTCTCCCTTCCTCTCTCTCCCTTCATCCCTCTCTCCCCCTCTCTCCCCTCTCTCCTCTCTCACCCCTCTCTCCTTCCCTCCCCCTCTTTCTCTCCCTCTCCCTCCCTCCCTCCCTCTCTCACCCCTCTCTCCCTCTCTCCCTTCCTCTCTCTCCCTTCATCCCTCTCTCCCCCTCTCTCTACCCTCTCTCCCTCTCACCCCTCTCTCCTTCCCTCCCCCTCTTTCTCTCCCTCTCCCTCCCTCCCTCCCTCTCTCACCCCCTCTCTCCCTCTCTCCCTTCCTCTCTCTCCCTTCATCCCTCTCTCCCCCTCTCTCTACCCTCTCTCCCCTCTCCTTCCCTCCCCCTCTTTCTCTCCCTCTCTCTCCATCTCCCCCTTTCTCCGTTTCTCTCCCTTCCTCCTTCTCACCCCCTATCTCCCTCCCCCTCTCTCCCTCCCCCTCTCCCCCTCTCTCCCCCCTTTCTCCCCCCCTCCTCCTTTCTCTCTCTCTCTCTCTCTCTCTCTCTTTCCCTCTCTCCCCCTCTCCCTCCCCCCTCTCTCTGCCACAGAAAAACATACAAAGTGTTTCTTGTTCAAGAAGGCTTTGAACATGTTCTGTCCGTACTCCACATTTGCACGTTTAACTTTAGTGGATTTGATTTTGCTAATTCTGTCTAGGAATTTCAAGTTTCTCCAGCAGAACTCTATGGTTCATTTTTGCCAGAAATTAACCATAGAGCCATGCTGGAGTATCTAGAGATTCCCCAAGAAAACACGACTCTGGGCATTTTTGGTCCCCCAGCACAATTCAATGGAGGACGTTGACAAAGGAGTTGTGCTGGAGAAAGGTGGCCCATGAATGAAGTAAACAGAATCATGACATCATAGACTTAAGAGAATTGGAAGAGATAGGGTTCCCATATGCCCCTTATTCTAAGGGACGTCCCTTATTTTGGCCCTAAAATTTGTGTCCCTTTTTTTTCAGGCCCTGTCCCTTATTTTTGACTAGCAGGACAGGACTGGGCAGGGTTGACCAGAGGAAGGTGCGCGCTGTGGTTTCCACGGCAACGCCTGCCCGGGGATTCCCACTCGCAGGGCAGGCTGACATTTGCTCGCTTGCGAGTGTGTGCCCGCCTGCGTCCCTGTTGGAAGGAAGGGGCGATACAGGACTTTTTCAAAGTGCAGTAGACTAATTAACCGTTACCCAAGGGGAATGTTGGATCATGTTGGATAAAGATAGTTTCTAGTTGCTTGAGAGTTACTCTTAAAATAGGCCTAGCTGTGCATCCCAATCCTATACAATGCTGTGTATCCCATACTATACTATACCATTAACTATTGACATAATAACCATGAAGATGTACTGTCTTATAAAATTTATTTTATTTTAATGTTTAGACAGTGCGCTTTTAAAGTCAGCAAAGTCAAGGACTAAATACAGATGGAGAAAATTAGGTAGTTCTAATAATGTTTTTTCTGCATGACAAAACATGCAGAAACACACCATGTACTGTTAAGAGGGTATAAGTCAGGTTTTTTGGGTGAGTTTCAATCATTATCTTATTCTGTTAATAAAACTATTTCTACCTAACGTTTGAGTTTCAAGTTTTTAATGAAGTGTCCCTTATTTTTGTGGAAAATCCCGTAAATGTCCCTTATTTCTTATATCAAAAGGTGGCAACCCTAGGAAGAGACCACGTGGCCCATTTAGTCCAATTCCCTGCCATGCAAGAAAAGCATAATCAAAGCAACATCCAGCCTTTGTTTAAAGGCCTACAAAGACGGAGCTTCCACCACACTCTGAAGCAGAGAGTTCCACTATTGAACCGCTCTTACACTCAGGTGGAATCTTCTTTCAGGTAATTTGAACCGATTGCTTCCAGATCCTAGTCTCCAGGGCAGCAGAAAACAGCCCTGCTCCCTCTTCCTTATGACACCATTTCAGATATTTACACATGCCTATCATGTCTCCTCTCAGTCTTCTTTCCTGAAGGCTAAACATGCCCAGCTCTTGAAGCCGCTCCTCGTAGGGCACGGTCTCCAGAGCTTTGGTCATTTTAGTGGCCCTCCTTGGGACACTTTCCAGCTTGTTGATCTCTCTCTTGAACTGTGGTGCCCGTAACTGGACACAGCATTCCAGGTGAGGTCTAACCAAAGCTCTGTACGGCCTGGGGCCAGCATATCTGAGGGACCGCCTCACTCCCTATTGCCCATCAAGATCACTACGGTCTGAGGATGCCAACTTCCTGGAAATACCATCAGCAAAGTCGGCACACCTGACATCTACCCGCCGGAGGGCGTTCTCCGTCATAGCCCCCACGCTGTGGAACGCCCTCCCGGCCGAAACCAGAGCCCTGAGGGATTTACTCCCATTCAGGCGGGCCTGCAAAACCCATCTGTATAGGCAGGCCTTCGGAGAGTAGGCCCGCGTGCTCTGGGTACTGTGTTGTGGCTCCTGTTGCTGCTCCATTTGTTTTATTGCCTGTTCTGCTATTGCTCTAATTGTTCAATTGTTTTATGTTTTTAATCTTTGTTTTTATGCCCCTGGCTCTTGTGAGCCGCCGCGAGCCCCCGGGAGTCGGCGGCATAGAAGCCTCAATAATAAATAAATAAATAAATAAATAAATAAATAAATAACCTCAGAAGCACTTTAATTACCTGTTGGGTTTTCTGCCCCATGTTGTCCTTGAAGCCTTCCTGCTATCTGCAAACTACCTCTGTCTGCACCCAGTGTTTATTTATTTTAAAAAAATTAACATTCACATTTGGCCTGCCCGAAATAGTTTTTAATTCTCTGTTATTGCTTGTGTTTGAGTTTTATTGATTGTATTGTTTTTATAATTGCTTTGTGTTGTTATTATGTGTTGTTGGGCTTGGCCTCATGTAAGCCGCCCCGAGTCCCCTTGGGGAGATGGGAGCGGGGTATAAATAAAGTAAATAAATAAATAAATAAATGATAAATAACCACGCTCTGGTTACATCCCGTCTAGACTACTGCAACACTCTCTATGTGGGGTTGCCTCTGAAGACTGCCCGGAAGCTTCAGTTAGTCCAACGTTCGGCAGCCACGTTACTAATAGGAGTGGGGTACAGGGAACGTACAACTCCTTTGTTGCGCCAGCTCCACTGGCTGCCAATTAGGTGCTGAGCACAATTCAAAGTGCTGGCATTGACCTACAAAACCCTATATGGTTCCGGCCTAGTTTACCTGTCTGAACATATTCTCCCCTACGAACCATCAAGGCAGTTAAGATCTTCTGGAGGGGACCTGCTCTCAGTCCCACCACATTCGCAATCGCGGCTGTTGGGGACGAGAGGCAGGGTCTTTCCTGTGGTGGCCCCTCGGCTGTGGAACTCCCTCCCAACTGAGATCAGATCTGCCCCCTCACTCCTGACCTTCAGGAAGTTATTGACACCCTGGATCTGGAAAGAAACATTCCTGGAATAATGGCTGAGTTTAATAATAGACTAAGTCAGTGTTTCTCAACCAGTGTGCCGGGGCACACTAGTGTGCCGTGAGCAATCATCAGGTGTGCCGTGGAAAATTGGAACCTCCAGGAAGGGGGAGAGTCTGGTGTGTTGAAGTATAAAAACCCTAAGAAACCTACCTCGATAAAGACACAAAATTACAAACAACCCCCCTCCCCACCCGTTGTCTACTTGGTCTCTCCCTCTCCATGCATTGGGAAGGCCTGCCTCCTTTTCCCCAAGTAGAGACCTCCTCTTACCTCCTGGGGGTTCTGTGTGGGAAGTTTGGCCCAGTTCTATCATTGGTGGGGTTCAGAATGCTCTTTGATTGTAGGGGAACTATAAATCCCAGCAACTACAACTCCCAAATGTCAAGGTCTATTTCCCCTGAACTCCATCGGCGTTCATATTTGGGCATATTGAGTATTCATGCCAAGTTTGGTCCTGATCCAACATGGTTTGAGTTCACAGTGCTCTCTGGATATAGGTGAACTACAACTCCAAAACTCAAGGTCAATGCCCACCAAACTCTTATAATATTTTCTCTTGGTTATGGGAGTTCTGTGTGGGAAGTTTGTGTCTTTCTGCCATTCCTGCCAGGATATCTATGTTGAATTCATCGAAACAGGCCCAGGTTTCACACTGAGTGTATAAATACATTTAAAAACATCTTAACTATATGTATGACTGTGTTAGAGTGTCATTTCGTGTCATTTTGGTTGGTGGTGTGCCCCAGGATTTTGCAAATGTAAAAAGTGCCGTGGCTCAAAAAAGGTTGAAAAACACTGGACTAAGTCATCGATTATGTATGCGGACCGAAATTGGACATGCTTTTTATCTTGGCAACCTTGTTTATATGTATTCATATGTATTTATTTTACTTGTATTTTAATCTTTTATTATGTTATGGTGTTTTCAATTGCAATTTGGCATTGAATCCTTGCTGTTAACGGGCCTGAGTCCCTCTGCGGAGGCTGAGAAGATTGGTATGTAAAAGTTTTAAATAAATAAATGAATAATCGAGGGGGCCCGTGCCTTCTCTTGCCCCTTTTGATGCAGCCCAAGACCCCATTGGCTGTTTTAGCTGCTGCATCA
Source organism: Anolis apletophallus (assembly GCA_030556195.1). Lineage (NCBI taxonomy): Eukaryota > Metazoa > Chordata > Lepidosauria > Squamata > Anolidae > Anolis > Anolis apletophallus. The sequence continues at coordinate 203,020,592 of JARBWK010000003.1, forward strand.
CACTATTGGCTCATGTTCAACTTGTCATCCACAAAGCCTCCAATATCTTTTTCACATGCACAGTTGTTGAGCCAGGCACTTCATTTTGTTTTCTGTCTAAGTGAAATATCCTACATTTCTACTTGTTGAAATCCATTTTGCTAGTTTTGGCCTAGCTCTCTAATCTGCTGAGGTCATTTTAAATTCTGATCCTGTCCTCTGGAGCAGTGTTTTTCAACCTTTTTTGAGCCACGGCACATTTTTTTACATTTACCAAATCCTGGGGCACACCACCAACCAAAATGACACAAATTGACACTCTAACACAGGGATACATATAGTTAAGATGTTTTAAAATGTATTTATGCACTCAGTGTGAAACCTGGGCCTGTTTCAATGAACACACTGAAGGTCTTGCTCAACAGCTGTCAGTTTCTCTCTCTCAGAATCACGATGTTGGAAGGAGGCTCGCCACTTTAAGGACCCTAAAACAGGCATGGGAAAACTTCGGCCCTCTGGGTTTTTTGGACTTCAACTCCCACCAGTCCTAACAGGCTGAGGCCCTTTTCTGCTTAAGTGGCTGAGGGGAAAAAGGAAAAGGGCCCAAGGCTGCTAGGAATGGTGGGAGTTGGAGTCTACAACACCTGGAAGGTCCAAGTTTGCCCATGCCAGCTTTCAACAGAGACCTCTTCCTCCCCCTTCCCCTTCGCACCCTTTCTTCCCCCTCCTGCCAAACACGTACTTTTTCTTCTCCACTTGGGCTCCCTTCTTCCCAGCCTCGCTCTGCTCGCTTCACCTCGCTTTGCTCAGGAGGGGAGGGGGGAGGTAGGAAGATATAGGGTAAGTCTGTGCAGTAGTGCCTGCATGGGTCACGTCTTCCTCCCTCCCCTCCTGAACACGCTCACACTGCCCCCTCGGATCAAAATGGCGGCAGAAGTGAGGCTGGGAAGAAGGGAGCCCGAGTGGAGAAGAAAAAGTGTTCAGCAGGAGGGGGAAGAAAGGGTATTGGAGGTTCCAATTTCTCACGGCACACCTGATGATCGCTCACGGCACACTAGTGTGCCCCGGCACACTGGTTGGGAAACACTGCTCTGGAGTACTAGCAAGGTAAAGGTAAAGGTCAAGTCCAGTCGTGTCCGACTCTGGGGGTTGGTGCTCATCTCCATTTCTTTCTTTCTTTCTATTTATTTTAGTTATTTACATTATTTATATCCCGCCCTTTTCACTCCACAGGGGACTCAGGGCGGATCACAATGCACATATACAGGCAAACATTCAATGCTATTAACATACAACATATATAGACAGACATAGAGGCAATTTAACATTCCAGAAATCAGTTAAATTTAGCCTCCCCACAAAGTGGTACCTACATTTCCTTCTTGACCGATGCAACTGTCTTTCGGGTTGCAAAAGTCGACAACGAGCTACACAAATTGGTCGAGAGCTCACCCTGACCCGGGCAGGCCTTGAACTCATGACCTTCTGGTCAGTGGAGATCTTATGCAGCTGACACCCAGCTAGCTGCACCACATTCCTGGCTCTAAGCCAAAGAGCCGGCGTTGTCTGTAGACATCTCCAAGTCATGTGGCCAGCATGACTGCATGGAGCACCGTGACCTTCCCATCAAGGCGGTACCTATTGAACTACTCACATTTGCATGTTTTCAAACTGCTAGGTTGGCAGAAGCTGGGACTAACAGCGGGAGCTCACGCCGCTCCCCGGATTCGAACCTGCGACCTTTCAGTCAGCAAGTTCGGCAGCTCAACGCTTTTACCCAGTGCGCCACCGGAGTAATAGCCATCCCTCCTAATTTAGTGTCATTTGCAAACTTGATAAGATGATGGGGGATCTTGTCAAATGCCTAACTGAAATCAAGATACACTACATCCACAAATGGAAGGAAGGAAGGAAGGAAGGAAGGTTTCCTCCCCTTTTACCTGGATATACATGTGTGTGTACACCATACAATAACCAAGGAGGAAAGGAGAATGTGGATGGGGAATCCCAATGGCCTTCTGTGGCAAGGCTAGACTAGGCTAAGGCCCAGCCCCGGTCTGCCGCAGGAGAGACAGACATACGTGTCCCAGCAGGTGCGTGGAGAAGCCGGAAGATTGTCTCTCGGGGAGAGGCCCCAGTGATGATGTGATAAGCCCGGCAAACTCCCGGCGCCTGTGCCAGAAACAGTCCACTGGAGGCCGGCGTCCCGGAACGCCGAGAAGATCGATCCAGGGAGTCGAGTGTGGATGACGTATTCAGTGATGACCGCGTCGTCTGATGACGTGGCGGAGGCCTCCAAGCGCCGTCTGGAGAGAATGACGTAGCTGATGCTGGTAGAGGGCGTGCGCCGTGCCTCACGTCAGGAAGGATGCTGGCGGGGAAAGGTCCACCTTTGGGTCAACTTTGACTCCGTGGAATTCATCCACTATTTGTGATATTTATGATTCTCCATATATGGGTTATATTTTGACAGTGTGTCCAATACCTTTTATTGTTGATTGTATACACCCTGACGAAGCGAACATTGTCTACTAGCAAAACGGGATTGTGGATCCTCGAAACACTTTGAGATCACCCGTTGGCGTGTGTGCCATGGCGGTGGGAGCCGGCAGCCCCACCGCTGGGTTTATTTCCACCATATTCCTGGCTTTGTTGTATTGGGTCAGCCTGTGTTCCATTTGGAACCATGTGGGGATCTACCAGCATGTGCTTAAGAACCCCATAAAGTACTTTTGATATTTGAATTTTCCACCCGAAGTCTGCCACCTTGATTTATTGTTTACCTGGGCAGGGGCGTCGGATGTGTGGTTCCCGGGACCCCTGGGGACACCTTGGACCTTTCCCCGCCAGCATCCCTTCCTGAGCATTTTCGGGACGGGGCCCCAGCTTCACCCATAGCCATTTGGCCTTGTTTATTTGCCGCATGAGCACACCAGGAGAGTTTTCATCTTTGGGACTGATCTACATAACCCCCGCCCCAGCAGCGCACGGTCCCTTTTAGTGAAGGGGACCGTTTGTTCCTGTGCCCGACACGTCATCATGCCACCTGACGTGAGGCACGCCGCACACCCTCTACCAGCATCAGCTACGTCATTCTCTCCAGACGGCGCTTGGAGGCCTCCGCCATGTCATCAGACGACGCGGTCTTCACTGAATACGTCATCCACACTCGACTCCCTGGATCGATCTTCTCGGCGTTCCGGGACGCCGGCCTCCAGTGGACTGTTTCTGGCACAGGCGCCGGGAGTTTGCCGGGCTTATCACATCATCACCGGGGCCTCTCCCCGAGAGACAATCTTCCGGCTTCTCCACGCGCCTGCTGGGACACGTATGTCTGTCTCTCCTGCGGCAGACCGGGGCTGGGCCTTAGCCTAGTCTAGCCTTGCCACAGAAGGCCATTGGGATTCCCCATCCACATTCTCCTTTCCTCCTTGGTTGTTTGCCTGTGCTCATTCCTTTTTTGTATCATCTGGGACCCGGGGGGGCTTGGTTTCCACCCCGGGTGGCTGGGCCTCCCTGGGTTTTCCTGGGTGGGAAGTGAGGGATCCGCCCTTCCCGCTCCCCACAGGGGTTTTTTTCCCCGGCCCCACGGGAGATAGCCCTCGCCCCCCATTCACATACATAGTGCAGACCTCGTGTACTTTACATGTGTTCATTGATTTTGTCAGCACATAGTGTTGTTGTTACTGTGGGACAAGTCTCTGGTGTGTTTTGAGAGTACACCATACAATACCCTTTCCTTGGGTGACTACTGCCATAGCTTGGGCAGTCTTCAGTTCAGAGGCTATTATTATGTACTTGTGCAAACTAGTAAGAATGTAGCACAGGTGTATTAAATACAGACCAGCAAGCATTTTAATTTAGCAAAACAAACTAAGCTATTTGGTAACTCCTGGTGAACTTATGCCTAGGGAAATGGATGCAAATTATTTCCCCATGAATAATGCCAGCAAATATTATTACACGACACATGACTTGTTTTCCTTAGTATTGATATTATAGCTAGATAGCTAGATAAGAAAGAAGGCAAGCACTAAAGAAATCAGTCTCACAAATAATGTGCCGGGGGGCAGGATTCACGGCATCCAGAGCTTTCCATCTACTTGTTAGCGTCTCGGCTGCAGTGTGTAGGTGTGTTGCGTGAAACTAATGAGAAACCTCTAAGGCTATGTGGAATACGCAATACCAACTTCAGCTTGCATGCCTTTTTGCACAGCGAAAATGGCAATCAATAAAGTACGCCAGTATATTCCTCGACCACCAAATCTATATATGCACGCACGCATATCTTACAAATAATATATTTTTGAAAATATGAATTCAATGGCTGAGCTAGACCTGAACCTAGGAACTTGGATATGAGGAATCTGAAGACCACTCTAGGGTACGGCATTTGTGTCAAGGGGTACTAGCAAGAGAGAGAAACAAACAAGACATCCAGGCAAGGAGGAAGCAAGAACCTCACAAAGTAAAGGGAGAGTAAGCAAAGAGTCAACTTCAGGGCTATTTGTATTCATTTGCAAGACAGGCTTGGAGTGCTTATGAGCATATCCCAGTGACAGATCTCTGCGCAAGGGCAAGACACCTTGGTCAGCAACGAGGTTTTAATTAGAGGCCCACATTTTTATTGCTCTGTGAACCTAAGGAAATTGCCTTTCAGCAAGCGAGAGTATTCATCCATCTAGGCCAGCTGTGGCTGCCCGTGACTCTCCAAGGGGTTTGGCAGGAACATTTTCCTATTTGCTGCTCCAAAAACGAAAACATGGGCAGAGCTGTTCTGCAGTGGAACAGACCGCTTTGGTGCACGGCTGGAGCCTCTTTCTTTGGAATCTATATATATAAAGGAAGAGTCGTCATCGAACAACCGTCCTAGGCAGAGAAACCTTACAAGGCAGAGACACCAAATTTGGCAACAAAAATAGGCCTCAGGCAAGGAAGGTTTTTAGCAAAAAAAACCTTCCCCCCCCAAAAACCTAGAAGGCCCCCAAAACAACGATTAAAAAACTACATTTCCCAGCATCCTCTGCGGCCGCCAGCAAAACCCATTGGCCAACAGCAGTTACCGTAGTAATGGTGGCCAAAGCCAGCCAAGGCTAGATTAGAATGCTGAGTGATTTCAGTTTCGACAGTTGGTGTTTGAGGGTTAAACTGTCAAGGCCAAGATCTAGGATAGAGACAAATAGGGCACCAGGGACACAGGCACCACTGACAAACACATACCCCCAGAATAACACAAAAGTAATACCTACACACAACACAATACGCACATAACACAACCTTGCGTCTACTGCTCAACCCATTTGTATGCCATTTCTTCCTTCCACACAGGCATAAGCTGACCCAAAAGACAAGCCATGCCTCCTAAAAAGAACAGCATCGGACGACACACTCGCAACGCTACATACATCACACAAAAAAGGGCAGAACAAACACCAGAACAGAAAGACACTGCACTACACTAGCTTTTGCCATCACCATAAACAAGGCTCAAGGGCAAACACTACAAATCTGTGGCATAGACCTTGACACAGAATGCTTCTCCCACGGACAACTCTATGTAGCGTGCTCCAGAGTTGGGAAACCACAGAACCTCTACGTCAACACAGCAGACGGAAAGACAAAAAACATTGTATATCCACAAGCTCTGCAGAACGCCAGCAACACCACACACCGGCAACTCCACAGGACTTCAACATCCCTCCCACCAGAACAACCCACAACGACACAGCCATGACCCCACCAAGACCGTAAGTAACATCAATTCCAACCCTTACATACTCAGACTTTCTCGCATCTCCTAAATAGGGCACAGCAACGCGTGCCGGGTACAGCTAGTCTTTAAATAAGAGGGAGGCTGGACAGCCATCTTGCAAGACGGCCTTAGTTGCATATTCCTGTATGACGGAAGGTTTCTTCCAACTCAATGATTCTCGTATGATCCACAACTTGATCCTTTCAGTAAGAGGTGACATGAACTGATCTGGAATGGGATGCATACCCAGCATGCATCCCAGTGCCAAGCTTACTTTAGGATAAGTCGCTTCTGTGGCCCAGCCTCCCGATCTTCTGCTCCTGAGGTGCATCTATTCTACACTGTAGAATTAATGTCGTTTGATGCTTCTTTGATTGCCGTGCCTCAAAGCAATGGAATCATGGGAGTAGTAGTTTTGCAAGGCATGTTTGCCTTCTCTGCCAAAGAGTACTGGTGTCTCATCAAACTACACATCCCATCTTTCCATAACTTCAAGCAATGCCAGTTAAAGTAGCATCTAAATCAGGCCCAGATTACCCATAAGGCCAACCTAGTCCATGGCCTAGAGGCGCAAGCCGAGGGGGGGGGGGCGCAGATCACAGACTAAAAAATGATAATAATAATAATAAAAATGTTGAAACAAATAAAAATGCAACACGCATGGAGATGAGGAAAGGGGCCTTGGAGACCAAGGGGGCGGGGTGGGGGAGTCCTGGGCCCTCTCCTGCTTCCGGAATCGTCCTCAAGGTGGAAGAGACCCTACGGGCCCTGCTGCTGCTGCTGCCACCGCCGCCACCACTTTCCTGCAGGAAAGGCCCACCCACCTCCTTGGCCTTGGCGAGGAGTGTTGTGACCCCGTGTCCATGCAGGGGGGGGGGAGTGGGAGGCCTGCCTGGATCCCCGCCCCCTCCTTCCCACACGGCTTCGGCCCTATCCCTCTCCTCCCCAGACCCGCGTTCCGTGCCTGCAATAATAAATACAGCAGAATAATTTGACCCACAGGTTGAAGCATGGGTGTTCTCCCCCACCTCCCTCCCTACCCCCTTGCTGTGAGAACTGGGGTTTGCAAGGCAGTTCTGGGCACCGGGCCCCCGGCCGGCCAGCCAGGGTATTCCCTTCGGGACTGCTTTGGGACAACCCCTGCCTGTAGGGAAGGGGTGGGCCATCACCGGCCAGCGCGCCAGAGGCAGCACCTGGTCACCCGCGACTGCCAAATTCCCTGCACAGTGACGACCTTTGCTCTCCTCGGTCATGGCCTTCTTTCCTGGTGCAAAACTCCGCTCACGGCAAGGGTTCTCTCTTTTTCTAGGGGGAGGGGGGGGCGGGCCTCTTCCCTTTCGATGGCCAAAACCCATCAGCAGCACTCCTGCCTTGGTTTGCCCATTCCATTGGAGAGGGAGTCTCCTTCTAGCCCTCCAGTGGCTTGGATTTGGGCTCCTCTCGCAGAGGCCTGTCGGGGGCTTGGGCGCAGGGTCCCCTTGTGTTTTATAAGATAAGGTTTTATTTTTAGTTTTACTTGAGTGATGTGGGGGGGGTGAGGTAGAGGTTGGCTTAAAGGGGGCGTAATTCCAAAGTGTGGCCTAGGGCGCAAAAAGGTGTTAATCCGGACCTGATCTAAATGTGTTAATTCTACAGTGGAGATGCATCTTGGGACACTCCAGGGGCTTCGCAAGGACTAACAAGAAGCAAGAGAAGGACTGAAGTTTCGGAAAGTCTATTTTGGGATTTGAAGAAAAAGAAAGACAGACAAATACCATTTGATGGATAACACTGCAGGGGAGCCCACCACTACTGAAAAGAAAGTTTGCTCACCACAGAGGCTTCTAGAAGAGATGCATCCTTTCCCCATGGACGCAGGAGAGGTCAAGGGCTGGACAAACAGCTTTGGGGAAAGTCCTTCAGATCTCCTAATAAATGGGGCAGGTCACACCAGAGAGCAAAGAACTACTAAAGAGCTCTTACCTTTAACCGTATTTGCTTGAGGTGGGGCTGCCAAGTTCATAAGAGGTTGGAGACCTTTTGGACTAAAACGATGCTTGGAGACATGAAGGAAACGTGAAGGAAACATGAGAAATGGGTAAATGCCCCTTTGAGGACAGTCTCCCATCTACCCTGATCTGGAGAAGACTTGTTTTGTGCAACAATACAGCCACCTAGCTATTTACTAACTTGATGAAATGTCACGCTGGCTGCACATTTCAGTTCAGTCAGTGAGAACCGAACGGTATTTAGACAAATTCTAATATTTCAAAAAGTTCCACAAGCTCCCGCTTGTCCCATCCCAGTAATCGGTGGGCAGAGGAGGGCAAGGACCAACAACCCACCCTCCACCAAACAGAGCCGCAGATCCTCTTCAACCTGGCTGCGCTCCATCAGATGCCAGGCCCGTCAGCAAACACCAGCCACACCCTGGTCCTCACTCCTGCTCCTTAATGCGAGGTCGATCTGTAACAAGCTGGCCACCCTGCGAGATTTTATCGCAGAACAGGACGCAGATGTCATATGCATCACAGAGACATGGACCCAGGACGGCGACTGTGTCCTCCTCCAGGAGATAGCCCCCAGGCTTTCGGCCTTTCATCAACCAAGATCTACAGGACGGGGCGGGGGAGTAGGGCTGGTCGTAAGGACGCTGTTGCCACCTCTGTCCTCCAAACACCGGAGATGACCGGCATAGAATGCCTGGGAGCAACCCTTGAGAGGAAGGAAAGACGGGGATCCTGGTGGTCTACCGGCCCCTCGGGACCCATAAAGAAGCCACATCTGCCTTACAGGACCTGATTGCGGACTGGGCCCTGAGGTTCCCCCTGCTCCTCATACTGGGTGACTTCAACATCCACCCGACACAGTCCTCTCACACCCAGTGCACGAGAATTCCTCATGCACATGGACGCCCTCGACCTCTCTAGGACAGATACTGGCCCCACCCACCAAGCTGGCCATGCGCTGGACCTGATTTTCAGCCAGGGTCTCGCCACAAATCACCGTGATACCAGAGCAGTACCTTGGTCGGACCACCTGACCGTGAGGGTAGATATCATCCTCCTCACAGCAAGATCGGAGCCAAGGTCTATTCTAGCCCGCCAAAAGAGCGATGACCCCGAGGGCATTCGCGCGGCGCTGGAACCCTGAGGTCCCCAGAGGATCACTGCCAGATCTGGTCGCCAGATGGAATAGTGTTCTCTCAAAGGCCATTGACCAAATAGCTCCAAGGCGCCCTCCACCCCAGGAAAACCTGCTCTCCATGGTTCACAACGCACCTAAAAGCAGATAAAACACCGGAGGAAGCAACTCGAGAGCACCTGGCGACGAAAGCCCAGCGGGGATACCAGAGCTGACCACAGAGAACAGCACAGGCTATACGAACACGAGATCAAAAAGGCTAAGAGATCCTATAATGCGGCCCAGATCACAGCCGCGGGCTCCCACACGGCACAGATCTTTAAGGTAGTCCGAGTCTCCTCGCATCCCCACGGAGTGAACACAACAACTCGGCGATAACAGCTGATGACCTCCAAAACTACTTCATCGGAAAATCGCGGCACTTCGACATGACTTGCCGCTGACCCCGAGGAAGGGGACACGAGGTCCCAGCACCTCACCCGGACAAATGAACACCGTCTCTCAGAATTCAGCCCACTAACAACGGAAGAGGTGAGAAGGCTGGTGACCGGGCAAGAGCGACGACCTGCCCAACGGACCCCTGCCCATCACATCTAATTAAGTCCAGTATTGATATCATGTCGGGTGCTTTGAGGACTTGGTGAATCTCTCCCTAGAGACAGGCGCCTTTCCGGACTCCCTGAAAGAGGCCAGAGTCAGCCCCTCTTGAAAAAGACGAACCTTGACCCCGACGACCCAGCAAACTACCGCCCGGTTGCCAACCTACCCTTCCTGGGTAAGCTCCTAGAGCGAGCGGTAGAAAGCCAATTGCGGGACTTCCTAGATCGATCCGGGGCTTAGACCCGTCCCAGTCGGGGTTTCCGCGGTCACGGAGTGGAATCCGTCCTCGTAGCGATCACTGACGACATCCGCCGTCAACTGGACCGGGAGGCTCGGCAGTCCTAGTCCTTTGGACCTAACTGCGGCCTTTGATACCGTTGATCATGACTTGCTCCTCTACCGCCTGGCTGCCTCTGGGATCCAAGACAAGGCTTTGACCTGGCTGGATCGTTCCTGCGAGGCCGCTCGCAGCGGGTTGAGTGGCAGGGTCAGGTCTCTAAGAAAAGTGAATTGGAGTGTGGAGTCCCCAGGGTGCTATTCTATCTCCCACCCTCTTCAACATCTACGTCCAGCCCCTGGCCAGCATTGCTAGGAGCCATGGGTTCTCCTGCTACCAATATGCAGACGATACACAGCTGCTCCTGAAGCTTGACCCAGGGTCATCGTCGGTGCCGACACAGCTTCAGCCAAGGGTTGAGAGCGGTGACGAGCTGGCTCAGAGCACATAGACTCAAAATCAACCCGGCAAAACGGAGATCCTCTGGCCTGGCCGACCCGACCCTCACCCACCGCTGCCACTCTTTGAGGGCGAGTCCCTATCCCCTGCTCCGGCGGTGAAAAGCCTGGGAGTGATCCTGGACGAAAAACTAACAATGGAGGCCCAGATCCAGGCTGCAGCCAAAGGCGCCTTTTTCCATCTCCGTAGGGCACGACGGCTGGCCCCCTACCTACCACCTGAGGCGCTGAGAACCGTGGTACATGCCACCGTTGTCTCGCGCCTGGATTACTGCAATGCCCTGTACGCGGGCCTCCCCCCTGTCCACAACCAAGAGACTAAAAACTCATCCACAACGCAGCGGCCAGACTCATCTCTGGGTCATCAGTGAGGGACCACATTTCCCTATTTTAAAAGATCTCCACTGGCTGCCCCTAGAGTTCAGAGTGCTCTACAAACTTTTGGTGCTCACTTTTAAAGCACGGCATAACATTGGGCCAGCCTACCTGAGCGCCCGGCTGACGGTCCAACGCAGCGAGAGGCCAGCACGTGCCATAAACGGTGATCGGATGACCATCCCTGGGGTGCGAGAGGCTCGGCTGGTAGAGACCCGGCGGAGAGCTTTCTCCGTGGCGGCCCCATGATCTGGAACTCACTGCCACCCGCCCTCAGAGCCACTTCGACCCGGACTAGGTTCCTGTCAGACCTGAAAACCTGGCTCTTCCGCCTAGCGTTTGGGGCCTGATCGGTACCTTGAATGACTGAGCCTCTCCTTGCCGTCTGTATCTATGTTTTTAAATTGATGTACATTGATGTATTTTGGGGTTTTTAAATGATGTAAGTCGCCCGGAGCACCGGTGGTGGAGGGCGACTCACAAATATTAAAGTATTATTATTATTATTATTATTATAAATGAAAGGCCATCTCTTTCTGTTTCTGTTTGTCATGGCTGAGGAATAATGGCATCACACGAGGGTCTCTTAAAGCTGCGATTTTCAAAGTGTGCTCCACTGAGCCCTTGGGCCTCCATGAAACATACTGAGGGACTCCACAGTTCCCTTCTCCTCCTCCCCCCTCCAAGCTTTCCCTTCTCTTTCCTGACCCCCCAAAAGACTTACTGCAAGATCTGGATCTGTCGAGGAGTTGGACCTATGGGGATTGATTCTCAGGTCCGCCTTCCATGATCCCAAGGGCCAGCCCCCATAGCCATCCAGTTCTTTGAGCTCTTTGAGCTGGCTATGGTTGTCCATGCTCTGGTCACATCCCGAATAGATTACTGCAACGCACTCTATGTGGGGCTGCCTTTGAAGACAGTTTGGAAATTACAACTAGTCCAACGGGCAGCAGCCAGATTACTAACGGGAGCTACATACAGGGAACATACCACCCCCCTGTTGTGTCAGCTCCACTGGCTGCCTGTCCACTTCTGGCCTCAATTCAAAGTGCTGGTTTTGACCTTTAAAGCTCTATACGGTTCTGGCCCAGCTTACTTGTCCGAACGCATCTGCCGCTATGTCCCACCTCGTAACTTAAGATCTTCCGGGGAGGCCCTGCTCTCGCTCTCGCTCCCGCCAACTTCGCAAATGCGGTTGGTGGGGACGAGAGGGCCTTCTCAGCGGTGGCTCCCCTTCTGTGGAACGCGCTTCCTAGCGACATACATTCAACTCCATCCCTCCTGGCATTCAGGACACAAGTGAAATCCTGGCTATGGGACCAGGTGTTTGCACACTAGCACAAGGCAGCACTTTGGACTGGATTTTAATGGCAAGTTGGTGGGTATGGCTCAATGCTCTTTTTATGGACGGAACACTGTTTTTAACTTAAATGAATGTGTATGATGTGTTAACGTTAATTGTATTTTAATGTATTTTAATGCCGAATGTTTTGGGGATTTTTATATTGTATTTACTGTTTTTGTTAGGCCGCTCTGAGTCCCCCCTCCCTCGGGGGTTGGGAAGAACGGGGTAAAAATGCTGGAGTAATAATAATAATAATAATAGCCAGAAGTAGCTGGGTGACACCCCCACCACCCCTTCCCAGCCCCTGGTTTTCCCTGTAAACTTACCGAGGGGCCTGGCTGCATCTTCAGGCAATCCCCTTGGAGACAGCTCCTGATGCATCAGAATGATACGAGCTTGGAACAGAGGAGAGGGGATTTCCATTTCTGAACATCAGAAGCTTCCTCCGAGGGGCCTGGGGGTGCAACCAGGCTCCCCTGGTAAGTTCACAAGGAAAGCAGGAGGCTGGAGGCTGGTTAGATGCCCTCACGGGTCAGTCTCTGGGCATGTAGCCAGACCCTGCCAAATCCTTGGGTTTGGGCCCTCCCTATGTGTGGCCTCCATCCTGAAAGAAACCGGGAGTTGAAATCCCGGTTCCTCTCGGGATTTTGGCCCGTTTAGCACAGCCATGGTGGGTTGTTCACAGATTGTTAATAACTTGTAAATGAATTCTGCGCATTTGTCTGAACAGAAGGGACTTAATTCACACGAGCAGAATTGTTTGCGGTTTCCTGTGACTGATCTTGACATTCATGGAGCAAAACACAACTGTTAGTAAAAGGAAATTATGTCTACGTTGAAGAACAAAGGATTCCTAAAATGTGACCAGAATTTTAGCTCAGTTTCTTTCAGACCATAGGGCTACGTCTATCCCAAGGGGCAATCCACACACTAAGGTTACATTAAGGTCCCGATCTTTCCAGGTGTCTAATCATTAAATTCTATATGATTGCAAAGAGACAACTCATTTCACAGAAAGACCTGCAATTGTATTGTTTCATTCAAGTAACAAACATGTGGCATGTCCTACGAGAAGCATGCTACGTCAAGAATTTCCCAGTTCTAAGCTGTTATCCAAAGGGACACATCCTCTGTGAGAGCTGGATCATCGGTCATTAGTATCCCATAAAAGTGGATTTCTTGCATTGACAAATATGTGATGCGCATTCACACTGCAATTCTGGGCCCTTTTCATGCTACACACTTACAGCAGTGTGAATCCATGTTAAGGACCCTTCCACACATGACTGAATTCTGGGAGGAACTGGGATGCCAGTACGCATCCCCACCCCAAGGAAATGGCTAGATGCTTCCCCCCCCCCCCCCAACCAGAGGTTGACCTGGGAGGGCATCTCCAGGGCCGTAGCCAGGATTTTGTTTCGGAGGGGGCTGAGTTTGGTTCGGGGGGTGCTGAGACTGGGTGGAAGAGGGTCTACCCTAGCAAATCTTTTGTATTGTTATCCCAATAACCCCATTAATGTGGGATATAATAAGCATGGTGATCAGATCATGATATGAATAAACATAACAGTTTAAACGATGTACCAGTAAGCCAACCACCCTGACGCTGAAGCCCCTTATCCCCATGCCTGGGCATCCCTGTTTTTTCTCTGGAAGGTTTAAAATTCCTTTGCCCACACTGCCACTGTTCCATCTTAAATAATCCTAGGATTTGCACTCTATGGTTGTGTATTTAGAAGTATTTGGCTAAAGAGCTCTATTGTCTCACTAGACTACATATCCCAGATTTCATAGGATGACACCATACCAGTTAAAGTGATAGTGGAATAATTGTGTATTATGGAAGGCCCCACAGAAAGAAAGTCCAGTGCAGAACAATACAACCCCCGCACCTGCAGAACTTGCGTCCAGTTTCATTTATCACGTCCGACAAAATATGTTCGACATCCCTGTCCATTTTTAACATTGTTTTGCCCAAACCTAAATGTGTAGATTTAAAATATATTTCCACTTTCTATCAAGAATTTTAATAATGACAATAATACATTTTTCCTACCAAATGTATGGTATAAATCTAGAAGCGTGCTAATAAGGGGAAAACGTTTAGCGAGAATATGTGTTTATATTATTAGTATTTGACTCTTTTTTTCATAGCAGGAACGACTTGAGAAACTGCAAGTTGCTTCTGGCATGAGAGAATAGGCCACCTGCAAGGACGTTGCTCAGGGAACACCTGGATGTTTTACCAGCCTGTGAGAGGCTTCTTTCATTTCCCCGTCTGAGAAGCTGGAGCTGACAGAAGGGAGCTCACCCCACTCCTTAGATTCAAACCACCGACCTTTCGGTCAGCATTAGACATTAATTATATTGTCAGATATTTCTTAATTTGAAACATACTTTGTTATCTAACAAACTCTGTTTTATTACATAATAATTTTAGTAATACTATTGGATTGTGCAGGACTACTCATTTAATCTGTTGTTGTTGTTGTTGTTGTTGTTGTTGTTGTGTGCCTTCAAGTTACGTCTGTCCTATAGTGGCCCTAAAACCTATCACAGGGGTTTCTTGGTGATATTCATGCAGGGGAAGTTTTCTCTGGCCTTTCTCTGAGGCTGAGAGAGGGTGACTTGTCCAAGAACACTCGGTCGGTTTCATGGCCAAGCAAGGGATTTGGACCTTGGTCTCCGGAGTCAGGATCCAACCAAACCACTACACCACACTTGAAGTTAAAGACTGCAAATTCAAAACAGAAGGAGATGTTTGCAGACTTTTCATGCCTTCTCCCAACCATGTCTTTTTATCCATAAGAACATAAGAACATAAGAAGAGCCATGCTGAATCGGGCCTCAGCCCATCTAGTCCAGCATTCTGTGTCACACAGTGGCCCACTAGTTGTACACAGGGATCTCTAGCAGAAGGGAGGGCAAAACCCTCACCTGCTCCCGACCCCCCACAACCAGTACCCGGGGAAAATCCTGCCTGCCTCCATCAACACAGAGGTGGCACTTGGATGTCCATTTCAGTAACTACTGATCCAAGTGGGGAACAGTTGAATCAGAGTGTGACCACGTCAAAAACAATGTCTCCCCTTTTGATTTTTTCATCCCATGAAACTGGCTGTTGAAAAATTACTTTGATGCAGCAGGATTTCAGAAAGTTTCCATTGTAACTACCGTAATAGGGGTGGATATCTCCGGCCGTAATACTTTGATATCCGTTAATTTTTTGTATTAAAAATTATTTTGACCCTATATTGACCCCCGGCATCCAACCCGGAAGTGACCTTTCAAAATCGATGCCCGTGATCGTCATTTCCGTAAAGGGCACATTTTAGGTCGTTATTTCCGCCCTTGCTTCTGAGGTGTCGGGGGAAGGAACAGAGGAGTGGATGGCTGGCATGCACACCTCCCTTTCTTTCCCCGCCACCTCAGAGACATCCTGTGTTAAATATAACGCGGGATAGCTCTGAGGAGTGGGGGAAGGATGGTGTGTGTGGGTGCCTTGCATTCACACACACCTTCCTTCCCCCGCACCTCAGAGCCATCCTGAGTTAAATTTAACCCCGATGCTTCTGAGCTGGGTGGGGGGGAGGAAAGAGTGGACGGCTTGCCCTCCATTCTTCCCTCCCAGCTGGCGTAAGGAATAATAACGAAAATTCGTTATTAATTACGATTCAATTACAAAATTTACTTAAATTTTTTCGGAATAATTTCTATAACAACCCAGCAACGAAAATTCCCCCCCCCCGCACGAGCTTAGAATCAATTTTTTTTATGGATCAACCACCCCTAGTAACTAACTACCTTCACAATTTTATAATTGCCATATGATATTGGTTGATGTTGAATAATTACTTAAGAACAAGTACTTCTTATATACAGAGACACACAAAATCTCGAAGCACAGGGAGGGTTGAAACAAAGGAAATTGGCAAGATGGCAAGGAAAAGGTAAACACTGGCAAGGAGTCCGCCACACTTCAGAGGTACCAACGTATAGCTGAACCCAAACCCAGGCCTCCCATTCCTTCTTATTCTGAAACAAGAGCAGAACGATAACCATCTTGAAGGGCAAGAAGATCAAAATTCCAAAAGAAAGGGACGGTTGCCCCCCCCCCCCCAAAACCAATAACAAAAAGCTATGTGTATGAGCCCTCAAATTGTTTCCAGCTTGTAGCAACTCTGAGGTAAACTCTCACTGAGTTTCCTTGGCAAGGTTTATTCAGAGGGAGTTGCCAGTATCTTCCTTTGAGGTTGAGAAAATGTGACTTGCCCAAGGTCATCCGGTGGGTTGACTTGGCTAAATGGGAACCTGAGCTCTAGCCTCCAACACCCAAACAAGCCACATCTGTCCTTATTTTCTCCCAACTTGGAGAAAACATATCTGCAATTAAAATAATCTTTGTGGGTCCAGCAAAGACAATCAAATTTCCAATCACTCATATTGACTTCAAAATGACCAAAAATACATCACTCCTAATGTTGTGTCTCCTCCTTTCATGAATAGAAGTGGCTCCATATTACCTATTTGATCTTTCTCATGCTATGGGCAAAACCAGCGTTCGAATTCAAGACCACTAGGTTTGCTTAGAACAGCCTTTCCTGACCTGGTACCCTCCAGACTGGCAACTCCTATCATCCTTGACCATTATTCATGTGGTAATTCCACAATATCTGCTTTTGACTGGAATATATTGAGGGATTTCTTGCCTTGATGTTCTGGGACTGGGTTATATGGCGGTGTGCATGGCCCCCTGGTAGAAGGCATCGTTTATGGAAGCCTGGCTGAAGAGATGGCACAGATCGATGGCCCAGCTGTATCAGAATCAAAGCTGTGTTGACAAGGCTCCAGTCCTGAAATGCGTACTGTGCCTTTAAATGAAATAGTCAATGATGCAGCCATATTGTTTCCTGCCCATTCTTTCTCCACTCTCCTGGCTAATATCATTTCACACAAAGCCTTAGAGAGAGAGAGAGAGAGAGAGAGAGAGAGAGAGAGAGAGAGAGAGAGAGAGAGAGAGCCTTCTCCTCTGTGGCCCCCCGACTCTGGAACTCCCTGCCTAGAGAGATTAGGAAAGCCCCCACTCTTAAAACCTGGCTTTTCTGCTGTGCCTTCGGAGAGTAGACATTTAGTTTGATATTATCGCTCTCCTCAATGCTCTGTTTCGGAGTCCATTAATCCCCACGCCCCCATGTTTACATGTGTTCTCCTTTACAAAGAATGCCACCCTGTTCATCTTACCCGAGTTTTTAACTTTTCATATTCGTACATGCGGCCCACCCTGTCATTTGTGATTTCAGATATTGTTTGTATATTGTTATTTTACTTAGATATATGTAGTTTACTGTGTTAATTGTTATTTGGGACGGAGAGATAGAACAGTGGTAACATCAACTGTGCTGGCAATCTGAAGGTTGCATGTTCGAATTCTGGGCTGGTTTGGACACCCAGCTGTGAGCCCTGTCCACTGTTCACCCAACAGTTCGAAAACAGCTCAGCTGTGATTAGATAAAACTGGGAACCGCCAAGCGGGGAAGGATTTTTTCAAGGAAGGACTTACAACGCCTAAATAAAAAAACTAAGATCGGCTGTCAGAAGGTGGAATGTGGAAAAACAGAGGCTCTCCATCATGAGGATGAAGCAACACCACCCCCCTTGTGACGGAATGACGAATCACACCCTGTGACGCACCCTGTGACGCAGCCTCAGAAAATCCTTCTAAAATTGCATTTGTTACATGTTGTATGTTGTATGTAATTGTATGTGGAACTGGCAGGGACTGTCTGCCGTATGTGTGATATAATCCGCTCTGAGTCCCCTTCGGGGTGAGAAGAGCAGAATATAAATAAAGTGTATTATTATTATTAATATATTGATTTTGTTTTATTGTAATTTGTTGTTTGAGCTCGGCCCCATGTGAACCGCCCCGAGTCCCCATTGGGGAGATGGTGGCGGGTTATAAATAAATATTATTATTATTATTATATCCAAGAATATTAAGGCAGAGAATTCCACCCTATCTGCTTTGAAATGGCTTATCAGAGTCCGCATCCTGATATTGTGGGATTTCCTGCCTTGATGTTCTGGGATATAGGGCTGTATGTATGGAAGGGCCCCAAGAAGACAGTTTGGGGAAAGCTAGAGCTGCTTCTGCAAAATGGATTTCTGGGTTGGAACTAAACAAACTCGGGTTTTCAACGACAGTCCTAGATCACTACATCTATTTGATGTCCTTTTCCATTTGTGACCATATTGTGGAATGCTCGACACTAGGGCACAGTGGGCAGTGAAAATGGCATCTCGCTAATCCAGTTGACCAATGTGGAAAATTTCAGCATACATGGACTCTAGCAAGCATTGTGATCACGGCAGTTGCCCAAGGATGCCAGGTGTTGACACTCCTGGAAAAATAATACGTATCTCAATTACTATTTTTTTTAAATGTATCTTCCTGAAAATCTACGTGAAAGTCTTCCAAGAAACCATCTACGTATCTTCTGGCAATTATTTTCTCCTGCCCTCCACAGGTTTGCCACCTACTCCTACTTGCATTGACAGAGAATTATGAGAGGACACTCGAAGCCCGTTCTCAGCAATGCCGTCTATGCAGCCGGGAAAATGCCCAGCTTACCCATACGTACATGCTACTAGACCTCTGGCTGAAAACTATTATAGTATTTGGGCTTGGTCAGAACATGTTAGCCCAGTTAACATAACTGTCCGTACAATCAACTCACATATCTTAGTGAACCTTCATTGGTTTCTGTAAATTAATGTGGATGTTTTATGTTAAGGTTTGATGTTAGATATAAATTTTGATACTTTACATTTTATTCAATTTACAGATGTCATGTTGTAAATTGTTTTCATATGTGGGGCTATTTGGGGCTATTATATTTGTTAATTCCAGATAAATCAAAAAGGAAATCCGTCTCTGTTCCTTTAGTGCTAGCGAAATGGAATGGACCTCCCCCATTTAGAGGTCGAGGGGTCGAGAGGTCTCAGCTATGTTGACATCCCCCGGAAGAGTGACCACCCAGGAAATGCCACGGTTTCCCCTTCCAAGTTGTTTGAATATTGCTGGTCAGTCCCCATTGTCATCATGTTTGCCCACAGGGGACCTGACCTTGACTCCGGATCCTCGCCCATCTGCCAGTCCTACTGTACTACCTTTGAGATGTTAGATTAGGTCTTTATTGTTTATTGTTTACTACATAATTGTTAATTGCTTTGTAGTCTAATCCTAATTTGTGATTGTTTGTACATGTTTACCTTGTTTATTATGCTCTATGTCAGTGTTTCCCAACCAGTGTGCTGGGGCACACTAGTGTGCCGTGAGCGATCATCAGGTGTGCCGTGGGAAATTGGAACCTGGGGGGGGGGTCTAGTGTGTTGAAGTATAAAAACCCTAAGAAACCTACCTCGATAAAGGCACAAAATTACAAACACCCCCCCCCCCCCCCACACACACACACACACACCCGTTGTCTACTTGGTCTCTCCCTCTCCGTGCATTGGGAAGGCCCGCCTCCCTTTCCCCAAGTAGAGATCTCCTCTTGCCTCCTGGGGGTTCTGTGTGGGAAGTTTGACCCAGTTCTATCATTGGGTGGGGTTCAGAATGCTCTTTGATTGTAGGGGAACTATAAATCCCAGCAACTACAACTCCCAAATGTCAAGGTCTATTTCCCCTGAACTCCATCTGCGTTCACATTTGGGCATATTGAGTATTCATGCCAAGTTTGGTCCTGATCCAACATTGTTTCAGTCCACAGTGCTTTCTGGATATAGGTGAACTACAACTCCAAAACTCAAGGTCAATGCCCACCAAACTCTTATAGTATTTTCTCTTGGTTATGGGAGTTCTGTGTGGGAAGTTTGTGTCTTTCTGCCATTCCTGCCAGGATATCTATGTTGTGTCCATCGAAAGAGGTCCAGGTTTCACACTGAGTGTATAAATAGGGCATTTAAAAACATATTAACTATATGTATTACTGTGTTAGAGTGTCATTTTGTGTCATTGTGGTTGGTGGTGTGCCCCAGGATTTTGTAAATGTAAAAAATGTGCTGCGGTTCAAAAAAGGTTGGGAAACACTGCTCTAAGTAAGTCGCCCAGAGCACCTCGGTGGAGGGCGACTCATAAAATAATACATGGTATGGTATGGTATGGTATTTGTTGTTGGAACCCACCCTGAGTCCCCTTGGGGAGACAGGGTGGAATATAAATAAATTATTGTTGTTATTATTATTATTACATGCTGATATGACGGATCAGCTCTAAAACTTGTCTGAGGGATATTCAGCAAAATAGTAACAAACATCGATGCAGGATATTCAGCAAAAGCCATAAAATGATGTAGAGCAAGGAGCCTCCATCGGTTGGTAGATGATAGGAGGTCATAGTAGCCATTTGCATAGAATCCCATCCCTGCCTGTTGGGATGTGGCTCACAAGATGTGAGACGCGGCCTGTCCTGTCTTCCCTAAACCCTCCACTGCCCTCCTGTGACTTGGTCGTCCGGGCAGTGGCGATGTTCAGCTTCCAACCCTGGACGGCGTGACATTATGTCCTTCGTCATCCGTTAAGAGCCTTGGGGTGACCTTGGACCCTCTGCTGTCGATGGAGACCCACATCTCCACCGTCAGCAGAGCAGCGTTTTCCCATCTTCGCCAGGCGAGGAAGCTGGCCCCCTACCTGTCCCAACACGACCTGGCCACAGTGGTCCAAGCTATGGTCATCTCGAGGCTAGACTACTGTTACGCTCTTTACATTGGCCTTCCTTTGTCGGTGATCCGGAAACTCAAGCTGGTGCAGAACGCTGCAGCTCGACTCCTTACTGGGGTCTCAGCAAGCTGTCACATCACGCCGATTCTGCTCGAGCTGCACTGGCTGCCTGTAGAATGCCGGATTACCTTCAAGGTGTTAGTGTTGACTCTTAAGGCCTTAAATGGTCTGGGGCCAGTGTATCTACGGGACCGTCTCATCCCATATTATCCCACCAGATCTCTGCTCTCCGAAGAGCAGAACCTCCTGGTCGTTCCTAGCATACCGCCTAACTGCAACCCATCGACGGGCTTTTTCGATCATTGCTCCAGTGCTCTGGAATGCATTGCCCGCTGACGTCCGCGCTATCCAGAACCTTTCATTTCGGAAAGCCTGCAAGACTCTATAACGGAACTGGAAAAGGTACAGAAAAGGGCAACAAGAATGATCCAAGGGATGGAGCGGCTCCCTTATGAAACCAGGTTGCAACGCCTTGGTCTTTTCAGCCTTGAAAGACGGCGTTTAAGAGGTGACTTGATCGAAGTGTATAAAATCATGCATGGGATAGAAAGGGTGAATAGAGAAAAAACTATTTTCTTTGTCACACAACACTAGGACTAGGGGGCACTCCCTAAAGCTCCAAGGTAGGAAAATTAGGACTAATAAGGGAAATATTTCTTCACCCAGAGGGTCATTGGGTCATGGAACTCACTTCCAGAGGAGGTTGTGACAGCGGTCAGCCTGGACAGCTTCAAGGCAGGATTAGACAGATTCATGGATACCAAGGGAATCAGTAGTTACTGAAAAGGACATCCAAGTGCCACCTCTGTGTTGATGGAGGCAGGCAGGATTTTCCCCGGGTACTGGTTGTGGGGGGCCGGGAGCAGGTGAGGGTTTTGCCCTCCTTCTGCTCGAGATCCCCGTGTACAACTAGTGGGCCACTGTGTGACACAGAATGCTGGACTAGATGGGCTGAGGCCCGATTCAGCATGGCTCTTCTTATGTTCTTATGACTCTGCTGTTTCAGCAGGCTTTCGGAGTCTGATTAGCAGCAGTTTCCCTCTGTGTAATGCCATCTTGCATCTTGTACTATTTGGGTGATCGCGATGCTTTCAATCAGGGCCGTAGCCAGGATTTTGATTCGGGGGGGGGCTGAGTTTGGTTCGGGGGGGGGGCTGAGACTGGGTGGGAGAGGGTCTATCCTAGCAAACCTTTTATATTGTTATCCCAATAACCCCATTAATGTGGGATATAATGAGCATGGTGATCAGATCATGATATGAATAAACATAACAGTTTAAATAATATACCAGTAAGGCCTTTTCGCGGACCACCCTGAGAATTTGGGGGGGGGGCTGAAGCCCCCTTAGCCCCCCCCCCCCGGCTACATGCCTGCTTTCAATGTATTGCTCACTGTGACATTTTAATTTCTTTTCTTAATTGTAGTTTTAACTGTGTTAGCTGGGTTCTAGTTGTTTTTCTTTGATTATGTGTCAGCCGCCCCGAGCCACCGGTAGTGGCGGCAGATAAATGTGAATAAATAAATAAATAAATAAAATAAAATAAAATAAAAGACACAATATCTTTTGTCAGATGGGTCCAACTACCTGCTCAGTTTGCTTTTGAACATACATATCTTGGATGGGCTCTGAAAGCTCCTCCGAACACAGTTTGAAAGGACGTGAACTAAAGTATCTCTTTACGGGCGCTTGTTTATATTTTTGAGGAGTCAGGGAAGGAGAGAGCCTGGTGGGCAAAGTGGTGACCTGTTCCTGCTTCTTGCTTCAGAGAATCCACTGCCCAGAGTTAATAAAACCGGAGTTAATAAAGCCTGAGTTCACTGACTGCCTTAAAGGAGATGTTTCCATGCACTTCCTATCGCTCAAGGGAGTTTTACAATTTCCACAGCTTTGACATGCTTTAAAAGTGGAGATGGTCAGTATGTTGCAGTCCTAGAGCTACCCAGGTCCAGAAAACCCACAGAGTTCAGAGAAGGCCCTTTCCACACAGCTGTATAAAATCCAGCTGTATAAAATCGTGTCAGCAGCGACTTGGGAAACTGCAAGTCGCTTCTGGTGTCAGAGAATTGGCCATCTGCAGAGACGTTGCCCAGGGGATGCCTGGATGGGTTACCATCCTGTGGGAGGCTTCTCTCATGTCCCCACACGAGAAGCTGGAGCTGACAGATGGGAGCTCACCCCATCTCAGGATTCAAACCTCTGACCTCCAGGTCAGCAGTTCAGCCGGCACAAGGGTTTAACCCATTGCGCCACCACAGCTCCCTTTTATATCCATATTGAACTAGATTATATGGGAGTGTGGGCTCAGATATCAGAGTTCAAAGCAGATATTGTGGATTATCTGCCTTGATATTCTGAGTTATATGGCAGTGTGGAAGGGCCCTGGGTTATCTGAGTGCACACTCAGATATTGTGGGATTTTCTGCCTTGGTCTTCTGGGATGGAAGGCTGTGTGGAAGGGTCCTGAGTCATCTGAGTGCACACTCAGATAATATGGGATTTTCTACCTCAATATTTAGGGATATAGGGCTGTGTGGAAGGGTCCCGAGTTATCTGAGTGCACACTCAGATAATATGGGATTTTCTACTTCAATATTTAGGGATATAGGGCTGTGTGGAAGGGTCCCGAGTTTTCTGAGTGCACACTCAGGTATTGTGGGATTTCCTCCCTTGATATTATGGGACATAGGGCTGTGTGGAGGGGCCCTAAGTTATCTGAGTGCACACTCAGATAATATGGGGTTTTCTGCCTCAATATTTACAGATATAGGGCTGTGTGGAAGGACCCTGGGTTATCTGAGTGCACACTCAGATATTGTGGGATGCCCTGCCTTGGTATTCTGGGACATAGGGCTGCGTGGAAGGGTCCTGAGTTATCTGAGTGCACACTCAGATATTGTGGGATGCCCTGCCTTGGTATTCTGGGACATAGGGCTGCGTGGAAGGGTCCTGAGTTATCTGAGTGCACACTCAGATATTGTGGGATTTCCTGCCTTGGTATTCTGGGACATAGGGCTGCGTGGAAGGGTCCTGAGTTATCTGAGTGCACACTCAGATATTGTGGGATGCCCTGCCTTGGTATTCTGGGACATAGGGCTGCGTGGAAGGGTCCTGAGTTATCTGAGTGCACACTCAGATATTGTGGGATGCCCTGCCTTGGTATTCTGGGACATAGGGCTGCGTGGAAGGGTCCTGAGTTATCTGAGTGCACACTCAGATATTGTGGGATTTTCTGCCTTGGTTATCTGGGACATAGGGCTGCGTGGAAGGGCCCTGGGTTATCTGAGTGCACACTCAGATATTGTGGGATTTCCTGCCTTGGTATTCTGGGACATAGGGCTGCGTGGAAGGGTCCTGAGTTATCTGAGTGCACACTCAGATATTGTGGGATTTCCTGCCTTGGTATTATGGGACACAGGGCTGCGTGGAAGGGTCCCGAGTTATCTGAGTGCACACTCATATTGTGGGATTTTCTGCCTTGGTTATCTGGGACATAGGGCTGTGTGGAAGGGCCCTGGGTTATCTGAGTCCACACTCAGATATTGTGGGATTTCCTGCCTTGCTATTCTGGGACATAGGGCTGCGTGGAAGGGCCCTGGGTTATCTGAGTGCACACTCAGATATTGTGGGATTTCCTGCCTTGGTCTTCTGGGACACAGGGCTGCGTGGAAGGGTCCTGAGTTATCTGAGTGCACACTCAGATATTGTGGGATTTCCTGCCTTGGTATTATGGGACACAGGGCTGCGTGGAAGGGTCCCAAATTATCTGAGTGCACACTCAGATATTGTGGGATTTTCTGCCTTGGTTATCTGGGACACAGGGCTGTGTGGAAGGGTCCTGAGTAATCTGAGTGCACACTCAGATGAGTGCACACTCAGATGAGTGCACACTCAGATATTGTGGGATTTTCTGCCTTGGTATTCTGGGACATAGGGCTGTGTGGAAGGGTCCTGAGTGTGTGGAAGGAAGTCCCTCGTGTCCTCCTGGCCTCCCTCAGGTTCCCCTGGAAGCCTTGGCCTGGGGCTGCCTCTGAATTGTGGGGTCCATGACATACACCTCCTGGGAAAGAGACGACGGACGGACGGAGGGAGACAGGAGCACCGGTGGCGGCGGTGGACACAGAGTGGGACCGGACACACTTCAGACGGGACGGGGGAGAAAGTAGTAAGGGCTGTTGGTCCTACCCGGAGGGCTCCCCGAGCGAGTCAGGCGTGTACCTGCTGTTCTCCTCCACGCTGCGGTTCTCGGCGGCGCGCCACTCGGGCATGGTGCTGGCGCAGAGCACGACCATGGAGACCACCACGAAGAGGATGGAGATGCTGGCCAGCACCTGGGCGGCCAAGGAGGAGGCCGGCTCCTCGAACGTCCTCCTCATCCGCTCCAGCCACTTCTTCTCCGCCGGGCCGGGGGCGGCGGGGGCGGGGCGGGCCTGGCTCCCCGGCGCCCGGGGGTCAGGGGAGGGCTGGGCCGGGCCGCCGCCCTTGCTGCTCCCGCTCCCGCTGGGCCAGCCCTCGGCCTGCAGGGCCTCCTCCTCCTCGGCGGCCGAGCAGAAGGTGTAGGTGTCGGACATGCGGTCGTCGAGGCGGCGGCGGCAGCAGTCCTCGAGGTGGGCGCCCTCCAGGCCCCAGTAGAGCATCTCGTGGTAGAAGGAGAGCTCGCACATGTGGGGCGCGAAGCGGAGCCGCCCGTGGCCGCGCACGTAGAGCATCAGGAAGCCGAAGGCCTCGGCGTGCCGGTCGAAGAAGAACTCGTTGCGCTCCCGGTCGTAGTCGTCGCACAGCTCCAGCGCCTCCCGCTCCGACAGGCACCCGTGGAGCCGGCTCACCCGCCGCAAGGGGAAGTCCTTCAGCACCTCCCGGGGCAGCGAGTAGCGCGTGCCCCCCACGTTCAGCACCACCGTCGGAGGGGCCCCCCGGGAAAAGGTCATGGCGCCGCCGCGGGGGCGGGGGGCAGGCAGGCAGGAGGGGGGGCGCACGAGTGGGCGCGCATCCCATCGGCCCGGGGGGCGCCCAAGGGAGCGGGGTGGGGGGGGGCGCCCGGGGACAGCCGCTCCCACGAGAAGGGGAGGCTCACAGAGACCCCAAGGGCCGCCCACGTCCAGTCTGCGCCAATGTCATGCAGGGCTCAAAGCCCCTCGGGAGCCTCTTCTGCTTGGTGGGACTCCGGCCTCGCCCAGGAGGGGCGCAGAGTCACAGAGTTGGAAGAGAGAGACCCCAAGGGCCGTCCAGTCCGAGCCCTTGCCACGCAGGAATCCAGGCTCTCCTCGGAGCGACGCCCAAGGAAAAAAAACTCCAGAGGAGACCCCACCCCACGATTCCAGGAGAAGAAGAGGAGAATCACGTCCTTGGAAGGGCCGTCCAGTCCGAGCCCTTGCCACGCAGGGTTTCAGAGCCCCCCACGGAAGCCTCCGACGTCGCCCACGAGAAGGGGAGGGTCACAGAATCATGGAGTTGGAGGAGACCTCAAGAGCCATCGAGTCCGAGCCCTTGCCACGCAGGAATCCAGGCTCTCCTCGCAGAGCGGCGCCCAGGCTCTGCTGGAAAAAAAAACCCAGGGGAGACCCCACCCCACGATTCCAGGAGAAGAAGAGGAGAATCACGCCCTTGGAAGGGCCGGCCAGTCCGAGCCCTTGCCACGCAGGGTTTCAGAGCCCCCCACGGAAGTCTCGTCTGCTGAGACTCCTGTGTCGCCCACGAGAGTCACAGAGTCCTGGAGTTGCAGGAGACCTCAAGAGCCATCGAGTCCCAGCCCTTGCCACGCAGGAATCCAAACCCTCCTGGAAGCCTCCGTCATCGCCCAGGAAAAGGGGAGGGTCACAGACTTGGAAGAGATCCCAGGGGCCGTCCACTCCCAACCCTTGCCAATGTCACGCGGGGCTCAAAGCCCCCCTAGGAGCCTCTGCTGAGGCTCCGGCATCGCCCAGGAGGAGGGGAGGGTCATCAAGTTGGTAGAGATCCCAGGGGCCGTCCACTCCCAACCCTTGCCGATGTCACGCGGGGCTCAAAGCCCCCCTAGGAGCCTCTGCTGAGACTTGGACGTCGCCCAGGAGAAGGGGGGGGGGTCACAGAGCTGGAAGAGACCCCAAGGGCCGTCCAGTCCGAGCCCTTGCCTATGTCAGGCAGGGTTCAAAGCCCCCCCAGAAGCCTCTGCTGAGGCTCCGGCATGACCCAGGAAGAGGGAGGGTCACAGAGTTGGTAGAGATCCCAAGAGCCGTCCACTCCCAGCCCTTGCCACGCAGGAATCCAAGCCCTCCTGGCAGAGGGGCGCCGAAAAAAAACTCCCAAGGAGGTCCCGCCCCACTCTTCTAGGAGAGAAGAAGGACACCCTTGGAAGAGTCCCCGGGGGCCCCTGCCCAGGAGATGCCGAGAACCGTTGAGTGGGAAGAGACCCCAAGGGCCACCCACTCCCAACCCTTGCCAATGTCACGCGGAGCTCAAAGTCCCCCCAGAAGCTTCTGCCGAGGCTCCGGCATCATCGCCCAGGAGGAGGGGGGAGTCACGGAGTCACGGAGTTGGAAGAGACCCCAAGGGCCACCCAGTCCGAGCCTTTGCTGTGCAGGAATCCAAGCCCTCCTGGCAGATGGGCATCCGGCCTGTGATGAAAAAACTCCGGGTGGGGGGTCCCAGCACACGATCCCAGGAGAAGAGGAGAATCACGCCCTTGGAAGAGAGAGAGAGGGGGACCCCAAGCGAGGGCCACCCAGCCCGGTTCCCTGCCAGGAAGGGCTTCCCATCGAAGCGCGGAGGAGAACACCTTGCTTCACCGAGATGAAGGACTCCGGGGAAGCCTGCCTCTCTCTCGATCTCCAGGCGAGAAGGGCGGTCCCAGGGTTGGTGGAAAGGGACCCCCGGGGGCCAGCCGAGGCCACCCTCTTCGGACACGTCGGAACACACACCCGTGAAGAAGCCGGGTTCAGGCTCGAGGCGGACGGAGGGAAGGAGCTCCCACCCGCGTGCCTCTCTGCGATCCGTGGCCGGAGAGAAAGAAGAAAGCCTTGTGGAGTGGGGGGGGGGGGTTAGGGGGAGTTGGCGCCACCACTGGTCAGGCAGAGAGGCTGAGGAAGGGGGCACGGGCGGGCGGAGGGGGGCGTGGCCAAGGCAGGCGATTCCCGGAGGAGGAGGGCGGGGGGGGGGGGGAGATCCTGCCTCCTGGCTCTGCCCCCCTCTCTTCTTCCCCCTCCGCCCCTTCTCTTCTCTTCAGTCCAACCTCGGGCGCGGCCAGGTCTCCTCTCAAAGATTCAAGCCGGGGGGGGGGAGGGAGGAGAGGCTGCTTTTGCCGGGGTCCCCTTCCAGACAGGAGCCTTTCGCGCGGGGGAAAGAGAATCCACCCGGGACTGCCACACGCAGCAGCGGGGGAATCACGGCCAGCCCATCCTCGGGAGAGGAGAGCAGAGGAGAGGCGCTCCCCCCGCCGCCACGAATGGAAGGGCTCCGGCTTCCAGGAGAGTCCAAGGAAGGAAGGAAGGGGCAAGTTGGGTGTCCTGCCCAGGCGAGGCGAGGCTGCCTTCCCTCCTGGCTTGAGGCTCCTCCGCGGCTGGAAGGCGAAAGGAGGGCGGGGGGGGGGGGGAAGGAAAGGAAGCCAAGGGACACGCCTCCCTTCCCCGCCTTCCACCCCCCCCCCCCGACTTCTCCACCTGAGAGCAGCCCTCCTCGCCCCCAGCCTCTCCTTCCCCCTCCTTCCTGCTTCGCTTGGCTTCCCCAGTGGCCTCCAACTGGCCCAGCTCTTGCCTTTCACTGGTTCCTTCTCATTTATTGAAATAAGAACATAAGAACATAAGAAGAGCCATGCTGAATCAGGCCTCAGCCCATCTAGTCCAGCATTCTGTGTCACACAGTGGCCCACCAGTTGTACACAGGGATCTCTAGCAGAAGGGAGGGCAAAACCCTCACCTGCTCCCGACCCCCCACAACCAGTTCCCGGGGAAATCCTGCCTGCCTCCATCAACACAGAGGTGGCACTTGGATGTCCTTTTCAGTAACTACCGATACACTTGGTATCCATGAATCTGTCTAATCCTGCCTTGAAGCTGTCCAGGCTGACCGCTGTCACAACCTCCTCTGGAAGTGAGTTCCATAACCCAATGACCCTCTGGGTGAAGAAATATTTCCTTTATTAGTCCTAACTTTCCTACCTTGGAGCTTCAGGAGTGCCCTCTAGTCCTAGTGTTTTGTGACAGAGAAAATATTTTTTCTCTATTCACCTTTTCTATCCCATGCATGATTTTATACACTTCGATCAAGTCACCTCTTAAACGCCGTCTTTCAAGGCTGAAAAGACCAAGGCGTTGCAACCTGATTTC
Organism: Anolis apletophallus; assembly: GCA_030556195.1. Taxonomy (NCBI): domain Eukaryota; kingdom Metazoa; phylum Chordata; class Lepidosauria; order Squamata; family Anolidae; genus Anolis; species Anolis apletophallus. Next base: position 203,049,581 of record JARBWK010000003.1, read on the forward strand.
ATGAGGGAGCCGCTCCATCCCTTGGATCATTCTTGTTGCCCTTTTCTGTACCTTTTCCAGTTCCGTTATATCCTTCTTGAGGTGCGGTGACCAGAATTGTACACAGTACTCCAGATGTGGCCTCACCATAGATTTGTAGAGAGGCAATACAACATTTGCCGACCTATTTTCGATTCCCTTCCTGATCATGCCTAGCATAGAATTTGCTTTTTCACTGCTGCTGCGCACTGGGTTGACATCTTCATTGAGCTGTCCACCAAAACCCCAAGATCCCTTTCCTGGTTTGTCTCAGAAAGCTTTGATCCCATCAGTTGATAAGTGTATTTGGGGTTCTTTGCCCCGATGTGCATGACTTTACACTTGTTTAGGTTAAAATGCATTTGCCACTTTGTTGCCCATTCACTCAATTTCAAGAGATCTTTCTGGAGCTCTTTACAGTCAGTTTCATTTTTAACTACCCTGAACAGTTTAGTGTCGTCTGCAAACTTTGCTACCTCAGAATTCACTCCTACATCCAGATCATTAATGAATAAATTAAAAAGTAACGGTCCTAAAACTGAACCTTGGGGTACGCCACTTCTCACCTCTTTCCACCCAGAGAAGTGTCCGTTTATTACCACCCTTTGTTTCCTACAGTTTAGCCAGGTTCCAATCCAGGACAAGACCTGTCCCATGATTCCATGGCTGAAGAGCTTATTTAGGAGCCTTTGGTGAGGGACTTTGTCAAAAGCCTTTTGAAAGTCAAGGTAAACAATATCGACTGGGTCCCCTTTATCTATGTGTTTATTTACACCCTCAAAGAATTCTATCAAGTTAGTAAGACATGATTTGCCTTTGCAGAAACCATGTTGATTTTCCTTCAGCAATGCCTGTTCTTCTATGTGCTTAGTAATTTTTCTTTAATAATCGTTTCCATCACTTTGCCTGGAACTGAGGTTAGACTAACTGGCCTATAATTTCCTGGATCACCCCTGGATCCTTTCTTGAAGATCGGAGTTACATTTGCCTCCCTCCAGTCCTCGGGTACAGTGCCTGATCTTAGAGAAAGGTTATATATTTTGGCTAGAATTTCAGCAATTTCACACTTGAGCTCCTTAAGAACTCTGGGGTGGATGCCATCTGGCCCTGGTGATTTGTTGACATTTAGTTTAGTAAGGCATGTGAGAACATCCTCCTTGTTTATCTCTATCTGGTTTAATTCATTTAATTCCCTCCCTGGAAAAACTGACTCAGCTGCAGGCATATGTTGTCTGTCCTCCTGTGTGAAAACGGAGGCAAAGAAGTCATTTAGCCGCTCAGCAATCTCCTTGTCTTCACTTATTTTCCCTTTCTTACCATTTTCGTCAAGTGGCCCAACTGCTTTTCTAGTTGGGTTCCTGCTTGCTTCTGATGTATTTAAAGAAGTTTTTGTTATTTTTTAAATGTTCTTAGCTATATGTGCCTCAAAATCTCTCTTGGCTTTCCTGACGGTTGCTTTGCATTTAGTTTGCCAGAGCTTGTGTTCCTTTCTGTTCTCCTCAGTAGGAAGAGCCTTCCATTTCTTAAATGAGTTTTTCTTCTTTCCAATCACATCTTTTACTTCATTTGTAAGCCATGCCGATGTCCTCTTGGACTTTCCATGCCTCTTTCTTATTTTAGGAATGCATTTTAGGTCGGCTTGTTTTAAAGTATTTTTAAACAGTTTCCAAGCATTTTGGAGGGATTTGATTTTTTTACTGTTCCTTTTAGTTTGTTCTTTACTATTTTTCTCATTTTGGTGAAATTCCCTTTGTGAAAATTTAAGGTCTCTGTGTTAGTTTTCACTGACAGTTTGCTATCCAAACTTAAGTTGAAGGTTATTGTGTTGTGGTCACTGGTACCTATGGGCTCAGTTACAAGGACATCTTGAACGAGATCTTGTTCATTAGTTAGCACCAAGTCCAGGATCCCCTTTCCCTGGTTGGTTCCATGACCATCTGCTCAAGGGAATAATCAGCTAGCATGTCGAGGAACCTTGTCTCTTTTTCATGCGTAGAACAAGAATTTAGCCAATCTATTCGGGGATAGTCGAAGTCCCCCATTATGACTAATTTATTGCCTTTTGAGGCCTGTTTAATTTCATTTTCCAGATAGCAGTCTGCCTCTGGAGTTTGGTTGGGAGGGCGATAGCAGATCCCTAATGCTAGATTAGTTTTTTGTCCTGGGACTTTTACCCACAATGTTTCTGTAGGTGAGTTTGAAATTTCTTGAAGTTCTAATTCATGAGATTCTAGCTCTTCATTTATGTACAAGGCCACACCGCCACCATTTTTCCCTCTCCTGTCTTTCCTGTACAGTTTATAACCTGGAATTTTTGTGTCCCATTTGTTTTCCTCCATCCACCAGGTTTCTGTTATGCCAATAATATCAATATTTTTTTCTTTTGCCAAATATTCCAACTCCCCTATTTTTGTTTGAAGGCTTCTAGCGTTTGCGTACAGACATTTATATTTATTTCTCTGATGCCCTTTCAACTTTGGCTGTTTGTGAGAATTTGTAGAATTTGTAGAAAGCCTACCATGTCCTACCTCTTGACTACTTTCTATAATTTGACTCCTTTATTCTAGATAATTAGACTTTTTTTCTCCTTTTTGTAGATTTACTGTTTGATTTGGTCTTGATTAACTTTTTTACAAGTCTTTGGATATTTCTTTCTTTCCTTCTTTCTTTCTTTTTACTTGTTACAGATAAAAAATACCTACTAGCTAATACTAGAAGCTAAACAACAAATTTACCCAGGAACTTACCAGTGCTCCTTATTTTCTTATTTGCAAGTAGTCTGCTTTAAACTGCTCCTCACAGAGACAGTTGGCTGACTGAAATGCAATTATTATTGGGTTGTGTGAGTTTTCCTGGCCGTGTGGCCATCTTCCAGGAGCCTTCTCTCTCCTGATGTTTCAACAGGCGAAACGTCAGGAGAGAATGCTTCTGGAACATCATCATCATCATCATCATCATACTTCTGACAAAGAGCGTCAACGGGCAGGATGGGCTCTCTAGCCTTTTGGCAACCCATCCTAGCAGAAGGAAAACTCTGATTTTAAAACCGGGCAGATGGTGCTCATCTAACCCACTGAGTCCCAATCAGTGTGCCGTGGCACATTAGTGTGCCGTGAGCGATCATCAGGTGTGCCGTGGGAAATGGGAACCTCCAAGACCCTTTCTTCCCCCTCCTGCCGAACACTTTTTCTTCTCCACTCGGGCTCCCTTCTTCCCAGCCTCGCTCTGCTCGCTCTGCTCTGGGGCGAGTCTGCGCAGTAGCGCCCACACGGGTCACACCTTCCTCCCTTCCCCCCCTGAACACGCTCACGCTGCCCCCTCCGATCAAAATGGCGGCAGAAGCGGCAATGTAGAAGAAAAAGTAAGTGTTTGGCAGGAGGGGGAAGAAAGGCCGTGAAGGGGGAGGAAGAGGTCTCTGTCGAAAGCTGGCATGGGCAAACTTGGATCTTCCAGGTGTTTTGGACTCCAACTCCCACCATTCCTAGCAGCCTCAGGCCCTTTTCCTCCCCCCCTCAGCCACTTAAGCAGGAAAGGGCCTCAGGCTGTTAGGAATGGTGGGAGTTGGAGTCCAAATCACCCAGAGGGCCGAAATTTTCCCATGCCTGTTTTAGGGACCTTAAAGTGGTGAGCCTCCTTCCAACATTGTGATTCTGGATAGAAAACAAACAACAACATAACATAACATTGTTTGAGTCCACAGTGCTCTCTGGGTGTAGGTGAACTACAACTTCCAAACTCAAGGTCAATTCCCAAGCAAAACCTTTCGGTACTTTCTGTTGGTAATGAGAGTTCAATATGCCAAGTTTGGTTCAATTCCATTGTTGCAAGAGTTCAGGATGCTCTTTGATTGTGTGTTAACTATAAATCCCAGAAACTACAACTCTCAAATATCAAGGTCTATTTTCCCCAAACTCCATCTGTGTTCACATTTGGGCATATTGAGTATTCATGCCAAGTTTGGTCCTGGCCCAACATTGTTTGAGTCCACAGTGCTCTCTGGATGTAGGTGAACTACAACTCCAAAACCCAAGGTCAATGCCCACCAAACTCTTATAGTATTTTCTCTTGGTTATGGGAGTTTTGTGTGGGAAGATTGTGACTTTCGGCCATTCCTGCCAGGATATCTATGTTACGTTCATCGAAACTGGCCCAGGTTTCACACTGAGTATATAAATACATTTAGAAACATATTAACTATATGTATGACTGTGTTAGAGTGTCATTTTGTGTCATTTTGGTTGGTGGTGTGCCCCAGGATTTGGTAAATGTAAAAAGTGTGGCGTGGCTCAAAAAAAGTTGAAAAACACTGGTCTAACCCTGTAAGGTTAACCATCTAGAGAAGGAAACTCGAACCAAACCTATGACCCGAGGACCTCGCTGCCACCATCCTAAGCCTGCTCGGCCCCAGCAGATAAACCTTTGGTTTAAAGGGTGAGGCCAGTTCTGCACACGCTGTGCTCCATTGGAAAAGTCCATTGCACAGGCTTGAAGGACACATCCAACCTCTGAAAAAGCATCAACGCACTTGTAGAAATCGTGGGATGAGTCCTTTCTAAGAATCTTCATTTGCAAAGACAAGCCAAGAATTATATTTCCATGCCTAGAACGCTATATTCCCTATCGAGGAGCAATTATTTGTCTGCCTTCATTTCCCATCTGCATGTACGATGCCACATCTTAATGACAGGTGCATAGAGAAAGCCCCCTTTATAGGTCCTGCCTTCTCCTGTGCCCCCTTGTGGTGGGGGAGAGGCTTGCGTACCCTAATTAAGTTGTGAGCTATGCTGGATTGGCATAATAGCCACCGGTAGGGCCTCCCATGCCAGACAGGTCACAACCGAAGGGTCTGACTAAAAGCATCAACGGGCAGGATGGGCTCTCTAGTCTTTTGGCAACCATCCTAGGAGAAGGAACCATTATTAAAGAAAATATTACCAAGCACATAGAAGAACAGGCATTGCTGAAAGAAAATCAACATGGTTTCTGCAAAGGCAAATCATGTCTTACTAACTTGTTAGAATTCTTTGAGGTGTAAATAAACACATAGATAAAGGGGACCCAGTCGATATTGTTTACCTTGACTTTCAAAAGGCTTTTGACAAAGTCCCTCACCAAAGGCTCCTAAATAAGCTCTTCAGCCATGGAATCAGGGGACAGGTCTTGTCCTGGATTGGAACCTGGCTAAACTGTAGGAAACAAAGGGTGGTAATAAACGGACACTTCTCTGGGTGGAAAGAGGTGAGAAGTGGCGTACCCCAAGGTTCAGTTTTGGGTCCGTTACTTTTTAATTTATTCATTAATGATCTGGATGTAGGAGTGAATTCTGAGGTAGCAAAGTTTGCAGACGACACTAAATTGTTCAGGGTAGTTAAAAATGAAACTGACTGTAAAGAGCTCCAGAAAGATCTCTCGAAATTGAGTGAATGGGCAACAAAGTGGCAAATGCATTTTAACCTAAACAAGTGTAAAGTCATGCACATCGGGGCAAAGAACCCCAACTACACCTACAAATTGATGGGGTCAAAGCTTTCGAGACAAACCAGGAAAGGGATCTTGGGGTCTTGGTGGACAGCTCAATGAAGATGTCAACCAGTGCGCAGCAGCAGCGAAAAAGCAAATTCTATGCTTGGCATGATCAGGAAGGGAATCGAAAATAGGTCGTCAAATGTTGTATTGCCTCTCTACAAATCGATGGTAAGGCCACATCTGGAGTACTGTGTACAATTCTGGTCTCCGCACCTTAAGAAGGATATAACGGAACTGGAAAAGGTACAGAAAAGGGCAACAAGAATGATCCAAGGGATGGAGCAGCTCCCTTATGAAACCAGGTTGCAACGCCTTGGTCTTTTCAGCCGTGAAAGACGGCCTTTAAGAGGTGACTTGATCGAAGTGTATAAAATCATGCATGGGATAGAAAAGGTGAATAGAGAAAAAATATTTTCTCTGTCACAAAACACTAGGACTAGAGGGCACTCCCTGAAGCTCCAAGGTAGGAAAGTTAGGACTAATAAAGGGAAATATTTCTTCACCCAGAGGGTCATTGGGTTATGGAACTCACTTCCAGAGGAGGTTGTGACAGCTGCCAGCCTGGACAGCTTCAAGGCAGGATTAGACAGATTCATGGATACCAAGTGTATCGGTAGTTACTGAAAAGGACATTCAAGTGCCACCTCGGAGTTGGTTGAGGTAGGCAGGATTTCCCTGGGTACTGGTTGTGGGGGTCGGGAGCAGGTCAGGGTTTTGCCCTCCCTTCTACTCGAGATCCCTGTGTACAACTGGTGGGCCACTGTGTGATACAGAATGCTGGACTAGATGGGCTGAGGTCCGATTCAGCATGGCTCTTCTTATGTTCTTATGTTCTTAAGGAAAACTCTGATTTCAAACCTGGGCAGATGGTGCTCGTCTAACCCTGTAAGGTCAACCATCTAGAGAAGGAAACTCAAACCAAACCTATGACTTGAGGATCTCGCTGCCAACATCCTCAGCTTGCTCGGCCCTGGCAGACGAACCTTTGGTTTAAAGGGTGAGGCCAGTTCTGTGCCCACTGCCATACCAAACGGCTGCTCAAACAGACAAGTTTTGACTTTTTTTCGGAAGGCCAAAAGAGAAGGGGCTGATCTAATGTCCCTGGGAAGGGCGTTCCATACCCGAGGGGCCACCGTTGAAAAGGCCCTGTCCCTCGTCCTCACCAAACGCATTTGTGATGTAAATGGGGTCGAGAGCAGGGCCTCCCCAGACGATCTTAACGTCCTAGACGGTTCATAAGGGGAGATACGTCTGGACAGGTAAGTTAAGCCAGAACCATTTAGGGCTTTATAGGCTAAAGCCAGCACTTTGAATTGTGCTCAGTAGCAGACTGGCAGCCAGTGGAGCAGGTGTAACAGAGGAGTTGTATGCAGGGGCGGTCTAGGGTAATTTTAAATGGTAGGTGAACATTTTTTGGTGCCCCCCCCCCAAAACATTATTTTGCCCCCCCCATGTAAAACAAAAATACAATTATAATATCACAATACCATTAGTAGTATTATATTGTATCAATGTATATACAATATATTATACCATACTCATACTATATTATATCATAATTATATTATACTACATTACAATATAATTATATTATAATATATTGACATTATAATATAATGTAACATTCTATTATATTATTATTATAAAATAATAAAATTATTTATTTAAATGAAATTATACTCTACTAAATATTTTCATGACTCTATAAAACTCAAATAACCCAAAATAAAGTAAAATAAAATATTATATATTACTATTTTGTACAATACCACTATACTACAATATTGTTTGTAATATTACATGTAATATAAAATATATCATTATCCTATTGTTATATTGTATTTGTAATATATTGTATGACAATATTAAGCAAAACCGTATAATAATCAACAAGAAATGCAATGTAAATGCATCAAAATCAGAATATATTACCTACCACCCATCGTCTCATAATTCATAGGAGTCTCCCATAAGTCCAAAATTAGGATCCCAATGTAAATGTAAATAGAAAAGCAGCCAAAATGTTCAAATGAGGTCGAATACAGGCAGCGCGGCCTGGGCAAACTTGGGCCCTCTCTCCCTCTAGGTGTTTTGGACTCCAACTCCCACAACTCCTCATAGCCTCAGGCCCCTCAGGTCTAGACAGAAATAAAGCCGAAGAAAGGAAGGAGGGAGAGAAGAGGTCACAGAGGAGGAGGAGGAGGAAAGCCCTTCATTCATTCCTTCACTTACACTTCCTTCACTGATTCTTTTCTCCTTCCCTGCAAACGCACGCGTGGCGGAGACGAAGGGAGAGGGGAAGCACTCCCTGCCTGCCCGATACGGAGTGCTTTGCTTACAGGCTTCTGCGCAAGGGAGCTACTGGGCTTTCGCAGAGGTTTTCGTGCATATGCAGTTGCTCTTGCGCTCAACTTCACCTCCGGAGCAGCTGCGCCTGCGTGAAAACCTCCGCGAGTGCCCAGAAGCGGTGTCGGAGCGCACAAGGCCGGGGTCAAAAAGCAGGCAGCTGCAGCACTGTCTGAGGAACATCGGCAGGGCCTGGATGGCGCCCAATGCGGCCAGGATGGCGCCCCCTTCCCAGATGGCGCCCTAGGCGGCCGCCTACTTGGCCTATCTTGTAGGACCGTCCCTGGTTGTATGCTCCCTGAACCCTGCTCCTGTTAGTAATCTGGCTGCCGTCCATTGGACTAGTTGAAGCTTCTGAACAGTCTTCAAAGCCAGCCCCACATAGAGCTTTAAAAAGCTGTGACGCAGAAACCTTCAGTTCACTCCCTTTCCGCTACTTGTTTAAAACATCTGGGAGTCAGAGGGGTTTGTGTACACACTGCGTTTCCTTATTCATATGAGGCAGGCAGTTCATCTGGCTGAAGAGGAACTGGAACTTTCCCCCTGCTTATCGCTTGTACCGAACACCCTTTGGCATTCATTATTTCCCCAAGAACCGCTTTCTTCTCTTTCAACGTGCTCCCGAAAAATACCACGGAGCAGACCGTATCTTCAGCCTCATTGAAAAGGGCACACGCTGGGGAGGGAATGGGGTTCAGCAGGCTTCTCTCCGTCTTGTTTTTGTCCTGACAAGCTTTGTACGAGCATCATATCTGAACTTTATCTCCACGCTCTTTCTAGATAGCTTCAGGGTTTTCTTTCTCTCTTTCTTTCACCTGTTTCATTTTTACCTTCAGCTAGCATAGCATTGCTTGCTGCCAATTATAATCTCTTCCAGTTAAAACTGGGGTTTGATGTTGAGATCAGTACTTTGTTTTCTCCAGTACGTTGCTGTTCTGTTGGCATTGAGAGAATATGATGAATCACTCTTTGGGATCCATTCTGCTCAGGCTGGACAAAGAAGTGGCATCTGATCTTTTTGGGTTTGCAGTTCCGTTTTGAGGTCCTGAGAACGGCTGAGTTTCTCCTGTTGTTTTTCCTCAATGTGACCGTCACCTGGTCTGGCGACATCAATAATTCAAACTTTTTTCTTTCCCACAATTGTGATGCCTGGTATATTGTGTTCCAAAACTTTGTCAGCTTGAATTTGAAAGTCCCACAGCATTTTGGCGTGTTCATTTTCTTTTGTAGGTTTATGGTCTGGACACCCAGGTGTGAGCCCTGTCCACTGTTCACCCAACAGTTCGAAAGCAGCCCAGCTGTGAATAGATAAAACTGGGAACCGCCTAAAGCGGGGAAGGATTTTTACAAAGAAAGGACTTTACAACGCCTGAATAAAAGAAAGATTGGCTGTCGGAAGGTGGATGCGGAAAATCAGAGGCTCTCCGTCATGAGGATGAAGTAACAGGACCCCCTTGTGACGTAATGACGCAATCGCACCCTGTGATGCAGCCAGAAGAAAAAATCCTTCTAAGTTGTGCGTGTTGTATGTTGTATGTAATTGTATGTAAACCGGCAGGGATTGTCTGCCGTATGTGTGATGTAATCCGCTCTGAGTCCCCTTCGGGGTGAGAAGAGCGGAATATAAATAAAGTGTATTATTATTATTATTAAGTTCCAATGAATCATTTGGGCCACGGAGTTGTGCCTCTGTTTGTAGTCCATCTGTGCGATTTTCTTGCCTCGTTTTTAGTTTTTTCCTGAAGGTCAGGGGGGAGGGGGCTGATCTAATTCTATGGATCTCATTGGGGAGGGAGTTCCATAGATGAGGGGCCACCACAGAGAAGGCCCTGTCTCTTGCCCCTACCAACTGCATCTGCAAAGTAGGTGGGACTGAGAGCAGGGTCTCCCCCAACAATCTTAACCCCCAAAGTGGTCCATAGAGGGAGATACTAGCCTGAAGGTAATTTTGTACACAATATTTTTAATAATTTTGCACATAAAACAAAGGCTGTACACATTAAGCCATCAGAAAGCAGAGGTGTCACCATCTCAGCCTCCCGTGTGGACAATTTTATTTTTGGAGTCTTTTGGATGTTGAAATTCCTGATAAGGGGTGCTTAACATGTAACAGGAAAAGTGAAATATATGGACGGATTTGCATTATTCTTGCTCAGCTGTCCTGTCATTGACCTACTTGGGTCTGTTTTTCTGCTCAGTCAAAATTTCTGTGTTTCTTTAATATGGAGAGGATTTCGCATGCAGAAAAATGCACATTACTCGAAATGAGTCAGATTCAAACAGCTGCTTCTAAGCGATTGGTGGAAACTCATGAGAGTACATGTGAGGTGGAATCGCAGAATAGTCCACCATGGGCTGGAGACAGACTCAAATAATTTGTTTTTATGGACTGAAGGCAATGTAAAACAAGTAGCCACGGTCTGGTGTCTGCATTTATTTTACTGTGGTCACCAGACAGAACGCCAGCAGAGAAAGCATCTCAACAAAGCACGCTTCTCTGTAATTTGTGGATCATATTGTGTGAACAGCCACCCACCTCTAGTTTGTTTCTTTGCCACCGAACCAGAGAAAGGTTTGTCTTTCGTTTGCTTCTCTGATTGCTTGGGAAACAAATAAACCAGAGAATGGGAATGGCTCGTGTTCTCAGAACACAATAAACAACCCAAGGAACAAAGCTCTCTGGTTTGTTGAGATGTTCTTAATGCAAGCGAGAGTGATAAAGCAGCCGGCATCGGCACCGTGTTCCTGCACAGTCAATTGGGAACTTGGGCTGAGTCCACACTGCAGAATAATAGCAGTTTGCTATGACATTCAGTCAGGCCCGGATTACCCATAGGGCCAACAAGGCCAAGGCCTAGGGGCGTGAGCTGAGGGGGGTGCAAATCACAGCCCTCCCAAAATAAATAAAAATGTTATAAAAGAATTTTAAAATCGTGTCACAATTGGCTCCTGCCACCTGGTACCTATCGCCCTCTGAGGCCTTGGCAACCTGACCCCCCTGGATAAACCACACGGCAGCTAGGATACAACGGGTTTTATTGAGAATAAGTAGGTATAGGAAAGAGGTTGGAGGCAATCTTTATAGTGCCTCCAACTAGCAGCCAAAACAGGATTCAGCAGGGGTGTGAGTGCTCCGTAGCAAAGGAGCACAAGCAGGTAAACGGGAACACAAGCCGGATGCAAAGAGTCTCTTGGAATCCCAGCCGAAGCAAGTGAGGCTGGGACGCGTTGCTTTAAAGGCAAAGAGTTCAAAAGGCACTAAGGTCTTTCAGGATCAATCACAGGGTCTCGACGATGAACAGGAACAAGGATGACACGGGGACAAGTCAGCCCGGAGCAGGCTGGCTGGCAAGGCTTGATGAAAGGCCCGACTGGCCTAACCCACAGGATCCTCTCCCAAACGCGTTGTTGGTACAAGACACTGGCATGGGGGTTCACAGGGCAGTTATAGTGTTCCTTGGCTGCGTCGCACGTCAAAAGCTAAGATTGATGATCCCTTGTATGTTTTGTGAACTCAGTACTCTTGGAATGTGGTGCTCATTAGCGACTAACATCTGTTCCGAGGGGAGGCAAACTCTCTGCCCCTCTAGCCTGCTTGCTCTATCAGGGAGGCGAGATGGTACAACCTTGAGAGGCCTTTGTTATGCTTTCATCCCCTGCCTTCTCATGGGAAAGGCAGGGAGGCCCTGGACAGGGCTTGAGGGCGAAGCAAGCTGGCTTGGAAAGTACTTTCTGATTCCCCTGGCTGGAACGCAGTTCAAGCAAAAGTGATGCCTGAGACCCTTGAGGTGTGACAGTACCCAAAAGGAAGGAAGGCAGGAGGGAGGGAGGAAGGAAGGTGGGGGCTCCCTCCTCGGCACCCTGCAATACAGCCAGGAGCCAGCCCCCACGTGATCCGGCAGAGGGCGCACCATGTGACCAGGGCTCCACATGAGGCAGCAGCAGCAGCATGAGGAGGAAGAAGAGGACCATGCCTCGCGGCTGAGAGGCTGGAGCTGCCGCCGCATCCCGGCAGCCCCCGCGGCCTCGAAGGCGTCTCTGCGGCCTCGCGCTGGGTGCGCGGAGGGCAGCGGCTGCGGGGAGTCGGGGCCTTCCTCCGCCTCAGGAGCCAATCGTGACCAGCATGGGCTCAGAGGAGGTCTCTTCCTATAGTTCTTTGGAATCGCCGGACGCATGTTCCCGGTGCAGGGAGGAGCCTCAGTGGTGAGTGGATGGATGTTGGGGGAGAAGAGGAGGAAGGGCTGATGGGGAGTGGGAGGGAATGGGGATAGGCCTCTCTAATGCGGTGGCGTGAGGAAGGGGGGGCGTAATTCCAAACTGTGGCCTAGGGCGCCAAAAGGTGTTGATCCGGGCCTGCATTCAGTGCCCTGGTTCAACGTTCAATTCTGAGATTTGTAGAAATATTTATCTTTCCTTGCTGAAGAATACCGGGGCTTCATCAGTCTACAATTCCCATGATTACATAGGATGAAGCCATGGGAGTTAAAGTGGTGTCAAACTGCTATAATTCTACAATGTGGGTGGCCTCTTGTTCAAATGTCCTCTATCCAGAGTCAGTATGTCAGCTTACTTGTCCGAACGCACAGTATCTCCCCTTATGTCCCACCTCGAAATTTACAATCTTCCGGGGAGGCCCTGCTCTCGATCCCATCTTTGTCGCAAACACGTTTGGTGGGGACGAGGTACAGGGCCTTCTTGGTCGTGGCCCCTCGCCTGTGGAACTCTCTCCCCAGCCAAATTAGATCAACTTCTTCCCTCCTTTCCTTTAGGAAAAAGTTAAAGACGTGGCTTTGGGACCAGGCATTTGGTTAGTAGATACTGGGCAGCAGGCAGACAATAAAAAGATGACAAAGGTTATGGAAATGGACTGCAGATTGGCTTGGACAACTAATGAATATGGAACTCAAATTATGTGATTTAATTATGGATATTCCATTGGCTTTAATTCATTTTAAATGTATTTATGATGTACTAGCTGTACCCGGCACGCGTTGCTGTGCCCTTTTTAGGAGATGCGAGAAAGTCCAATCATCCGCGGTGTGCCCTCCTCTAAACTGCAGTTGGATGGAGTGTGGGTCATGGGGGGCATGGTGTGCCAAGTTGGGTCTTTATTGGTCTTGGTTCTGGGCCACAGTGGTCTGTGGGGAATGATGGGTTTTGAAGTACTACAAATCCCATTTTCCATGGTGGTACTTCAAGTCCCATCATGCATGGTCAGGGCTCTGTGTGCTAAGGTAGGTTACTGTAAATTCAGGCCATACACAATGTCCCATGAGCTGAGGCCTAGTCAGGAACAGCAAGTTAATGAAGCCTTACTGTCAATTCAGGCCATACACAATGTCCAATGAGCTGAGGCCTAGTCGGGAGAATCAAGTTAATGAAGCCTTACTGTCAATTCAGAGCGTAAACAGCTTCCCAGTAAATGAGGGCTAGTTAGGGAAATCAAGTTAATGAAGCCTGTCAATTTTGATTTTTTGGGGTGTAAATTTTCGGTTGGAAGGGATTTTGGTGTTTGTGTTGGGGATTGGCTCAGGCCTTTTCCTTATTCTGTTTTGGCAGTTTATGATGGATCGGAATTTTCATGTTGGCTGGCCAGTGCAGCAGTTATGCAAATCCGCCCTTATTGGCAGCCAATCATGTTGTTCAGAATGTAGAGGCTGGGTGAGTCTTTGGCTGCCCCGGAGGATGCTGGTAAATGTAGTTTTATTTTTACTCGTTGTTTTGGGGGCCTTTTAGGTTTTGGGGGGAATGTTTCTTTGCTACAAACGTACCTTGCTCGAGGCCTATTTCTGTTGGCAAGTATTGTGTTTCTGCGTTGTATGGTTTCTTTGTTTGAGGTATACATCACATGACGTGAACCCATTTATATAATAGATTGTTGGTTTTTATGGACTGTTTTTGTGGCATCAAATTGTGCCTTTTGTTAGCCGCCCTGAGTCCCCCTTCGGGTTATAAATAATTGAAATAAATAAATATTGTGTTCACTGGGTGTTGGTTGACGACATTGAAAGGCCAAGCTTCAAATCCCCAATTGCTGTGGAAACCTACTGGAAACCTTGGTCATGTCACTCCCTCTTAGCCTTAGATGAAGGCAAGTGCACATACACAAATTCTCTCCAGAAAACCCTGTGATAGTTTCACTTTAGGATCAGAAATGGCTTGAAGGCACATAACAACAGCACCAATATGTTCCATCCCCTTTAGGGAGATAAGCAGGGTATAAATGATGGTGATGATGACCCATTATTGCCATTTACACCATTTGGCACCAGCTTGCTAGGTGTTCAGAGGGAAGGTCTATCCTGGAGACGCTAGGTACTACATAAGTGTTGCATCTCAGACCGGGAAAATCCCAAAGAAAGTAATCCCCCTAGACCACACACACACAAAAACGCAGCTCTATAAACTACTTTATTTAGAATAATATAGTCCAAAAGTGGCAAAGGTATGAGGCAAAAAAACAATGCAAGTCCCAAACAATATAAAGGTAAAACTGGAAAGGTTCTCCAAAAATGGGTCAGGAAGTAAATCCCAAAGAAAGTAATCCAAAACGCCGCAAAGCAGGCTGCTTCAGTTTTAAACCACAATGGTAGCCAAAAACAGGAAGACTTAGGGAGAATCTTGGCAAACTGAAACAACTGTCAACAAGGTACTTGGAGCCCCAGGGCAAACTCGCCCCAGCAATATCTTGAACTTAGAGTCTTGGTGGTACAGAAACTCGCCCCAGCAATATCTTGAACGAGTCTTGGTGCAGAGAAAAGTCCAAACGTAGCTTCCAGTCTGTTGGACTTTCCCCAGAGCCAGTCTTAAAAGCAAATCTATCTTCTGTGAGTCCATTGAATCCCATGTCTCACATTCCAATCTCTCCTCCTAGATCGGATATTCGCTCTTCTATCAAAACTCGCCTGCTTGTTAGTCTCACCAGGTGGACTATGATCTTGGTGGGAAAGTCCGTCCTCCCTAACTCCCTGGGCCCCAGCTGGCAAAGGAGATGGGTTCCTGTGAGAGCCAAGGTCAAAAGAATGCTCACTGGCAGTTTCAAAGCTTATTTCCATAGAATCTGCATTAACGCCTTCCTCAGGCCAATTCCCATGCAACCAAGCATTATCCCAAGATAGGTCTGCATCCATAGATGTGTCCACCTCAGGCCATTCATCCTCCTCATCCTGGGCCTGATCCTCTGGCACCATTGGTACCAGACCTGGCCCACTAGGCTGGGGGGCCGCACTAGGAGGCGGGGGGTCACACTAAGAGGCTGGGACACCACAATAAGGACCTTTTACATTCAAAACATGTTCTGCCACTGCACTACAGCCTTTCTATAAAACTGTGGTGTCTAACCTTTGGTCTCTATGTTTTGGACTTCAGCTCCCAAAATTCCTGACCTTTAGACAAGCTGGCCAGGGCTTCTGAGTTTTTTATTTATTTATGTATTTACATTATTTCTCCCCTTGCTCTTCTCAACCCCTGAGGGGGGACTCAGAGCGGCTTGACCAAAGGCAGCAATTTGATGCCGATACAAAATATACAATATAAAACCACAAACATGCAGCATTAAAATACAGTTAACATTGAACACGCAATACACATTCACTTGAGTTAAAACAGTGTTCCGTCCACAACATAAGCATTGAGCCATATCCATCAACTTGCCAGTACAATCCCAATCCAAAGTGCTGCATTGTGCTAATGTGCAAAAGCCTGGTCCCATAGCCAAGACTTTGCTTTTTTTCCTGAATGCCAGGAGGGATGGGGTCGATCGTATGTCGCTTGGAAGCACATTCCACAGGCGGGGAGCCACCACCGAGAAGGTCCTATCTCTCGGCCCCACCAACTGCGTTTGAGAAGTTGGCGGGAGCAAGAGCAGGGCTTTCCTGGATGATCTTAAATTATGAGTTGGGACATAGAGGCAGATGCGTTCGGACAAGTAAGCTGGGCCAGAACCGTATAGAGCTTTAAAGGTCAAAACCAGCACTTTGACTTGAGCTCGGAAGTGGATCGGCAGCCAGTGGAGCTGACACAACAGGGGGTGGTATGCTCCCTGTATGTAGCTCCAGTTAGTAATCTGGCTGCTGCCTGTTGGACTAGTTGCAATTTCTGAACAATCTTCAAAGGCAGCCCCACGTAGAGTGCATTGCAGTAATCTATTCGGGATGTGACCAGAGCGCAGACTACCGTGGCCAGATCAGACTTCCTAAGGTACGGGCGCAGCTGGCGCACGAGTCTTAACTGTGCCAAAGCTCCCCTGACCACCGCTGAGACCTGGGGTTCCAGGCTCAGCGATGAGTCCAGGATCACTCCCAAGCTGCGAACCTGCATCTTCAGGGGGAGTGTAACCCCATCCAACATAGGCTGTAACCCTATGCCCTGTTCGGCCTTTCGACTGACCAGGAGGACCTCTGTCTTGTCAGGATTAAGCTTCAATTTGGTAGCCCTCATACCCTCATTGAAGTCCTAAACACCCGGAGGACAAAAGGTTGGATACCACTGCTCTAAAATATTTGGGAATGTAGGACAAAGAAAGCTCTCTGCAACAGTGTGTAGTTACTCAGTACACTTGGTATACCAGTAGCATTTTCCAGTATGCCTGCTATCCCAAGGGAAAATTCCAGTATGAATGTTATCAAGGACACTTTTGTACGTATCTCAGACTGAAAACAAGAGAGTGCTCTTCCATTCCAAAGGCCAACTAGACTGGCGGTCCTTCTTCAAGACGGGCACAAAAACAGGAGGGTAGTTTAGGGGGCCTGGCAAAACCATAAACCATTGATCTTCCTTCCTCCAAATTTTGCCACCGATCCCAGCATTTGCTGCCTAAGGAAACTGCTTCGATGTACCTCAAGGTAAGACAGCATTAGCAAGAACCCGGACTCTCTTGGCTTCTTCAGATCAGAGCTTGGAAAAGTTAGTTTAGTGTCTCCAAAATCATGCAGCCAGCAAATCCATTGATTATGTGGGCTGAGAGAATTCTGGGCAGTTTAGTTACACAACTTTTCTAAGCATTGTCCTGACCTCTGTGAAAAATATTGCTTGTCCCCTGTCTTGTGAAACTGAAGAAAATTACATCAATTACATATCCTTCCCTGGTCCAACAATAAACCTCTGATCCTGACCACAGTGGTACCAAATGGGAAGGAAGCACAGATTACAGATCACCTCCTCCTTTATGCCTCATTGCATTATGTCCACTAGAGGTCATCGTGAGAGTCCTTTTTATCTCTGAACCTAAAAGACCACCAGAAAGAATGGGAAACACTCTCAGTTAATTATGTGTTAAGTCCAATCATAACACCCAAGTAGAGTAGACCCATTTAATCAACTGCTGAATGGTAAGCCAACATGGACCGGGCTGTGGCGCAGCCAGTTAGTGGCCAGCTGCATTGAATCACTACTGACTGAGAGGTCATGAGTTTGAAGCCAGCCCAGGTCAGAGTATGCTCCTGACTATTAATAGTCTATCTTGTTGTTGACCTGGTTAGCCCCAAAGACAGTTGCATCTGTCAAGTAGGAAATTTAGGTACCTCTTTATGCGGGGAGGCTAATTTAACTAATTTATGACAACATAAAACCTTCCAGCAGCATGTAGAAGGATGGGGAAATACTCCATCAAAGGGCCCAGTGTCACAAGTGGATGGTGAAGCAGCAGTTCCCCCGTGACTGGAACCAAGCATACCCTCATGAAGCTGGAAATGCCGAAATGTTAAACTGCCTCTGTGTCTGTCTATATATGTTGTATGCCTAAATGGCATTGAATGTTTGCTGTGTATATGTGCATTGTAATCCACCTTGGGTCCCCTGCAGGGTGAGAAGGAGGAAATATAAATACTGTAAATCAGTGTTTCCCAACCTTTTTTTGAGCCACGGCACATTTTTTACATTTCCCAAATCCTGGGGCACACCACCAACCAAAATGACACAAAATGACACTCTAACACAGTAATACATATAGCTAATATGTTTTTAAATGTATTTATACACTCAGTGTAAAACCTGGGCCTGTTTCGATGAACACAACATAGATATCCTGGCAGGAATGGCCGAAAGACACAAACTTCCCACACAGAACTTCTATAACCAAGAGAAAATGCTATAAGACTTTGGTGGGCATTGACCTTGAGTTTTGGAGTTGTAGTTCACCTATATCCAGAAAGCACTGTGGACTGAAACAATGTTGGATCAGGACCAAACTTGGCATGAATACTCAATATGCCCAAATGTGAACTCAGATGGAGTTCAGGGGAAATAGACCTTGAGATTTGGGAGTTACTACAGTTTCTGGGATTTATAGTTAACATGCAATTAAAGAGCATCCTGAACTCTTGCAACAATGGAATTGAACCAAAGTTGGCATATTGAACTCTCATTACCAACAGAAAGTACTGAGAGGGTTTGCTTGGGAATTGACCTTGAGTTTGGAAGTTGTAGTTCACCTACACCCAGAGAGCACTGTGGACTGATGATGGATCTGGACCACACTTGAAATGAATACTCAATATGCCCAAATATGAACGCAGATGGAGTTCAAGGGAAATAGACCTTGCCATTTGGGACTTGTAGTTGCTGGGATTTATAGTTCCCCTACAATCAAAGAGCATTCTGAACCCCACCAACGATAGAACTGAGTCAAATTTCCCACACATAACTCCCAGGTGACTCCCTTCCTGCACGGCTCTCTCCCTCTTCCACACCAGAAGGGAAGGCACTCACTTGGTCCGCGGTTGCTTGCCTGCCTTCCTTCTTTTCTTTTTCTGTCTTGTGTGTTTGTTTGTCTAAATGTAATGTGTACATTGTAATCCGCCCTGAGTCCCCTGCAGGGTGAGAAGGGCGGAATAGAAACGAAGTAAATCTATATATATAAAGGAAGAGCCGTCATGTGAAGACTACCTCAAACAGAGAAACCTTACAACGCAAAAACACAAAACTTGCCAACAGAAATAGGCCTCAAGCAAGGTACGTTTGTAGCAAAGAAACCTAAAAGGTCCCCAAAACAACGAGTAAAAATAAAGCTACATTTCCCAGCATCCTCCGGGCTGCCAAAGACTCTCCCAGCCTCTACATTCTGACAACATGATTGGCTGCCAATAAGGGCGGATTTGCATAACTGCTGTACTGGCCAGCCAACATGAACATTCCGACCCATAACAAACTGTCAGAGGAGTGCCAGAGCCTCCTCCAACACTTTCAAATCAGAAGACCATGATGGAGATCAACACCATTCATGGGGAGCTCTTCTTCCTTTCCAAAATGATCTCCTGTGGCTTGTATTTCCACTTTAATAAGAGGACCTTCCAGCAACATTGGGGGGTGCCAAGGAGGGTGCTCCAGCCCTCTATATGCTGGCTCCAAGGGATGGAGGTCATCACCAAGTACCTTCTGCTGCCCAGCGCTGGAAGAGCTCCCTCGGATGGCCTGTCCATGAGGAAAGCCTCATCGGACATCGACCAATGGGTGCAAAAGACACAGAGCAGGACATCTTAAAAAAGAGAGGAGCAGGAAGTAAGCTAGACATGAAGATCTTGAGAAAGGTGGCTAAAAAGGATACGGAAAGGATTTTTAACAGTCCCCAACAGACACTGGACGCCACCTGTGAAGACAGAGATCTCCTGACAGGACAAGCCCTCCCACGGACCACCCTGAAGCTGATCCGTCCTGGCCATGGTACAAGTCAAACCCGAAGGACTGCAGGCAAAGAGCTGAGGCACAAACATAACACACCCAATTCACTTCAACACCATAACGAACAACAATTCCAACCCTTACATACTCAGACTTTCTCGTATCTCTTAGATAGGGCACAGCAACGCGTGCCAGGTACAGCTAGTAAATAAATAAAGTAAATAAATATAAGCCTCTAAAGCAATGGTTCTCAACCGGTGGGTCCCCAGATGTTTTGGCCTTCAACTCTCGGCTAGGGTTTCTGGGAGTTGTAGGCCAAAACTCCTGGGGACCCACAGGTTGAGAGCCACTGCCCTAGAGAAGGAGACTCCACCACTACACGCGGAGGCAGTGTGTTCTACTAAGCTGCTTCTTGATCTTTCATCGTTTTGGTTGCCCTCAGGATCTGCCTTGAACTCAGAACTGGATACAGTATCCCAGGTGAGGTCTGACCAAAATGGACCAACGCATTCACAGGATGTTTACATTTTCTCCGAATCTGAACAGATCATGAATTTCACCCACCGCATGCCACTCGGGTAAAGAGAAGATAATTTTTCAGCTTCCAAAAACCTTTTTGTGCACAGTGTGTTGTTTCTTGATGAGTAACAACTCCTCTGACTCTCTTTTTGCCCAAGTGAAATCCTCCTGCGTTTAGTGCGTTCAGGGACAAATGCCACACAGATTAACACTCATTTTCAGCAA
This sequence comes from Anolis apletophallus, assembly GCA_030556195.1. Classification (NCBI taxonomy): domain Eukaryota; kingdom Metazoa; phylum Chordata; class Lepidosauria; order Squamata; family Anolidae; genus Anolis; species Anolis apletophallus. Next base: position 203,069,831 of record JARBWK010000003.1, read on the forward strand.
GCTGTAAATCATCGTTGCTTTTCCATGAGAGCTGATCACCCAGCTATCTCTAACTGTATGTTCTGCTCTTCATCTTGATACGAGCTCCATCTCGCTGATTTTTGAGTGAGTCATAAATCAGAGGGGCTCGCACGGCAATCCTCCCCTTATTTGGTTCCCTGCGCAGGAAGCTCTCCAGTTGACTCTTGGCAGGGATTTTCTCTCCCTTCAGGCATTGCACTCTTTCTTCCCTTGGAATCAAACGTATGTTTCAGGTGCATTGTTGAGAGCGCAGCTACTCTCACATCCTTCCCTATCTGCTCTGAGGAAAATAATATGGTTCTTGGCGAGGGAGTTGTGGAGGGCCATTCTATAAGCATTTCAATTTAAACACATGCTCCCTCCAGTGTCGGTAGCAGAAGGCGACATTGCCATCAGTCTAGTAAAGAGTGGAAATGCCCCATGGGTATTATACCAAAGTGAGATGACATTTAGAATATGCTTTGCTTCTCGGTGAAGCAAAAATATTCAAATGACGCTCTTTCTCGAGCACTGGCAGAAAAACCGTTAGAAGGCATGAAGAAGTGCATTACTTCCCACTTCTCAATTAAACTGAGTGATATGGTCAGAAGTCACAAGAGACAGAAGGCTAATATAGAGCGGCAGTCTTTTCCGATTGTTCCTTGTAATGCTATTTAACTATGAAAGGCTTTCCGCATCTAATGGGACACATACTTGCCTCACTTCCTATTGCCAACATCCAATTTTGCTCTCTTCCCAACTCCTGAGCAATGTCCACATTGATTGCACATGGGAGTAGACGATCTCTGCTGTCATGACCTCCACTTAGGGTGCATCTACACTGTATAATTAATGCAATTTGACACCACTTAAGCTGCCATGGTTCAATGGCGGGGTGTGATATCATTATCTAAATCATATATTTCTTCTTAATATATGAAAGCATAATCTATTATATAAAGGAGGTCCCGTCATCGAACGACTGACAGAGACAGAGAAACCTTCCAAGGCAGAGACACCAAACTTGCCAACAAAAATAGGCCTCAGGCAAGGAAGGTTTTTAGCAAAGAAACTTCCCCCCCCCAATAATACCTAGAAGGCCCCCAAAACAAGGGGTTAATAAACTACATTTCCCAGCATCCTCTGCGGCAGCCAGCGAAACCCATTGGTCAACATCAGCCCACACAAAATGCAGGGAGGCTGAGTAACCATAGTAACGCTGGGCACAGCCAGCCAAGGCTAGGATAGAATGCTGAGTGATTTGAGTTCAGTCAGTTGGTGTTTGAGGGTTAAACTGACAAAACCAAACTCTATGAGGGAGCAATTCTCCAGCAATTCCTACCCACACAACACAACACAACTTCCTATCACAACCCATCCCCCCAAGCTTACGGGACCCCGCACACACAACACCTACCACCACCACAAACAAAAACCAACTCCACCTATACTCCAACCACAACACAACACTGCACTGATACTCTATAAACACACACAAACACCCAAAACACCCCACCCACACAAGCATTCCACAACATACTACCACCCACAATTCCACCACACACCCACTAACTCACCAAAAAGTAATACCTACACACAACACAATACGCACATAACACAACCTTGCGTCTACTGCTCAACCCATTTGTATGCCATTCCTTCCTTCCACACAGGCAGAAACTGACCCAAAAGACAAGCCATGCCTTCTAAAAAGAACAGCATCAGACGACACACTCGCAACGCTACATACATCAAACAAAAAAGGGCAGAACAAACGCCAGAACAGAAACACAGTTTCTTTTTTCAAATCCAGAGTTGGGAAACCACAGAACCTCTACATCAGGGCTGTCCAACTGCCGGCCCTGCAGGTGTTTTGGACTTCAAATCACAGAAATCCTAACAGCTGGTAAACTGGCTAGGATTTCTGGGAGTTGAAGTCCAAGACACCTGCAGGGCCGGCAGTTGGACAGCCCTGCTTTCCATCAACACAGCAGACGGAAAGACAAAAAACATTGCATATCCACAAGCTCTGCAGAACGCCAGCAACACCACACACCGACAACTCCCCAGGACTTCAACATCCCACCCACCAGAACAACCCACAACAACACAGCCATGACCCCACCAAGACCATAAGTAACATCAATTCCAACCCTTACATACTCAGACTTTCTCGCATCTCCTAAATAGGGCACAGCAACGCGTGCCGTGTACAGCTAGTGCATATATATAACCATAAGTCCTACCGCTTGAAAACCCAGTTCTATAATGGAAGTCAGAGGCTTCTTCAATGTGTGGGATATATCGGATCTATCACAGCAAAAGTCCACTGTATACGAAGCCACAAAGTATTTGTAAAGTTCCACAGAATACGATGTTGAATCAGCCCAATAGAATCAAAATTTGTAATCCAGTTGTATGGGTGTATTATCCTGGTGGGGCAAAGTCCATAAGGTTGCCCAAAAAAGCGGTATGTATATCCTTGGAAAATCCGAGTTCGTACTAGCAGACGGTGGGGAAGAGAGTAGTTTCCTCCAGGCTGATGCTAGTATAAGAGCACGCTGACGGGTTGCGGATGCTGATACCACAGGCCAGAGAAATCCGTTTCACCTATTACAGGTTTTTTCAAGGCAATCACAACATATTTGCGCGTTCCAGTATCTGCAGTACAATATAACATATCAGTACACAGAAAGTACACAAAAAGAAGCCCAAAAACTAATTATATCATCATATATTATTTATTTATTTACTCGAACTTCTAACCCGCCACTCCCCGAGGGCTCGGGGCGGTTCACAGAAACAAGTGAGTAAACAAACAGGACAATACAACAACATCAAGAGAAAGGGGAAAGGCGAAGGGCGGGGGGAATAGAGGCATGGGTGTGGCATGAAGTGCCCAGGCAGACCTATGCAGACCTATGCAGACACCACCCTGCCATCAAAAGAAGGAAGCATGGGAGGTCTCAAGGAGATCTCTCGCAACTGGCGGCAAGTGAGCCAGGTGGCCTGGCTTCCTCTGACCAATGGTCCGGGAAGGGGGATTGGACCTGCCAAAAGGATGTCTTTTCCCGGCGTCGAACGTGTCCAGGAGGCCTCACGCTGCTTAAAACTCGAGCCCAAAAAAGTTCTGGATCGGAACGATCTCCAGGACCTAGGTTCGAGCGAGGTAGGTCTCCTCTCTCTCAGGCAATTAGCGGGAAACGTGATGAATCCAAGAGGTCGGTGGCCTCGGTCGGGAGTCGACCCACACTGCTGCTCCACGGTGAAGTCAGGAGGAGGAGGGAGTCTTCTGATTCTCGGCTTTCGGCGCCGCTTCCGCCTCCTCCGACGGCCATGTGGCTTGACGGCCGTAACAGCCATTTGGATTTCTGGCTGAATTCCTGGAGGGCCAGATGGAAGTGGTAGTCCGTCCGCCGCTATGGCGTCTCTGGGGGCCGGCACCATCATATCAGGTTCGGCCTGAGCCCCCTGGATTGGGCGTAGACCCGCCTGGTGCTGTGGGCGCTTCCCCGGGACCCCCACAGGGACCCCCGATGTGTCCACGGCTCCCTGTAAGGGGAAATGTAATGTTGCCAACAAATGGAAATAATAGGAAAAGTGGATATATTGAGAGAGAGAGAGTGAGAGTGAGAGTGAGTGAGTGAGAGAGAGAGAGAGAGAGAGAGAGAGAGAGAGAGAGAGAGAGAAAGGGGGAGATCTCAGCACAGGAGGCATTTTGGAAGAAGCTCCCAAGTGATATTTAGAAGGTTCACAAAGTTCGTGTTTACTCATGCAAGATAAACTTGACCTGATTGTTTTATTTCTCAAAGGTATATTGTTACTTTTGAATTTAAAAGGCTGCTGAAATGTGTTGAAATGATGTTACGTATCTTTTTGTAGTATAGGGACTTACCTCTGTTTTTGAGAGATTATTTCTACCTCTGTTACCAAATTTTCGGCTAAGAAGTAATAGAAAGGCAACTATTCTGTAAAATGAAGCACGCATGCATTTTGGGGAATGGTGCAGCTAGCAGCTGGAATTCAGGACGGGATCTTATGAAGAGTTTAGGACAGTGTTTTTCAACCTTTTTTGAGCTGCGGCACATTTTTTACGTTTACAAAATCCTGGAGCACACCTGCTCCCTCCAGAGCACAAAGCAAATTCACATATGCACTGTACTGAAAAAAATGTGTCCATATCGCTTCAAAGCAGTCCACTAGTCCTGTTCTTATGCATCAATACACCTCATGGAACAATAATGAGGCTTCCACCTTCAATAGATATGCTCCTGTACCATTCCAGGTGGGCATGAGACGAGAGGTGATACACAATCACTAGAAAGGCTCTCACGTCCATCCAATGCCAAATTTATTTATTTATTTATTTATTATTTCGACTTCTAACCCGCCACTCCCCGGAGGCTCGGGGCGGATAAAAGCGAAAAGCACAATACACAAAGGGACACACAACACACTGCACAACAACACAAGGAGGGAGGGAGAAAGGGATACAGGGCCGATCAGCCACTCATTAAGTCAGGCCGAGCGGGATCAGTGTGCGGTCACAAGGAGGCAGTCTGGGGGTTCCCAGGCGAACACCTCGGTGCTGCTTGTCCAGGGGAACGGGTGCAGCACTCACATCATGCAGCGGCCCACAGTGGCTGCCCCTGTTGGTGAGAGACGCTACCTTCTCGGGCCTAAGGCGAGCCCGGGGGAGCTCAAGCCGGAAACTGGAATTCCAAGGGGTCCTGGGCTGGGAGGGTCTCCGGGCCCTGGACCTATGGGTTCGGGGTCTTTTTCCTTCCTGGGGGGCGACCACAGGTCCGCTGGCACTCCAGTCCTCCAGGGGCGGGCTCCTTCCGGCGCTCCGATACTCCAGAGGCGGGCTCCTTCCGGCGCTCCAATCCTCCAGGGGCGGGCTCCTGTAGTAATAGTTGTGACACATAAACACGAAAACGTACCCAGTCCTCAGGGAAGCTGGCTGGAAAGAGAGCAGCCAGATGGAAGCACACTCTGAGGCAGAGAGTTCCACTGCTGAACAGCTCTCACAGTCAGGAAGTTCTTCCTAATGTTCACCCTCCTACACAGACATGCTTCCCTGTGATGTTTGCTTTACTGCCTATCTATCTATCTATCTATCTATCTATCTATCTATCTATCTATCTATCTATCTATCTATATAAATGTAATGTTCATTTGTGGGATTAACATAACTCAAAAACCACTGGACAAAATGCTGCCAAATTTGGCCACAAAGCATATTAATACTAACCCAAGGAGGGACCATTTGTCAAAAAATTGATTTTGTCATTTGGGAGTTGTAGCTGCTGGGAGTTATAGTTCGCCCGCAATCAAAGAGCATTCTGAACTCCACCAATGATGGAATGGAATAAAACTTCCCACACAGAACTCCCATAACCAAGATAAAATACTATAAGAGTTTGGTGGGCATTGCCCTTGAGTTTTGGAGTTGTAGTTCACCTATATCCAAAGAGCACTGTGGACTCAAACAATGTTGGATCAGGACCAAACTTGGCATGAAAACTCAATATGCCCAAATGTGAACACAGATGGAGTTTGGGGAAAATAGACCTTGATATTTGGGAGTTACAGTTTCTGGAGGGGGGGGCACTCGAAAGACCAGCAGTCTCGCTCTCACTTAGTTTGCCCCCTCCTTCCCCGCCAGGCTTGAATTGGGGTCGTGGGGAGCAGGAGCCTCACTCACCACCTGCGCAGCTCCTTGGGGGTCAGCGAGGCAGTCCGGGTGGGCATCTCGGAGCTGGCGAAGCAGGAAGGAAGGAAGGTGATGGCGGTGAGCAGGAAGCCGGAGGGAGGCCGAGAGCGGTTTCGCGCGCACTGGGGAGGAGCGGGAGGAGGGAGGGGCAGGGCCGGCACTGGACTGAACCATCCGGCATTAGGCCTGGGGGGGGAGGCAAGAGGAGGTCTCTACTTGGGGAAAGGGAGATGGGCCTTCCCAATGCATGGAGAGGGAGAGACCAAATAGACAACGGGTGGGGAGGGGGTGGTTGTAATTTTGTGCCTTTATCGAGGTACGTTTCTTAGGGTTTTTATACTTCAACACACTAGACTCTCACCCCTCCCCTTCCTGGAGGTTCCAATTTCCCACGGCACACCTGATGATCGCTCATGGCACACTAGTGTGACCCACCACACTGGTTGGGAAACACTGGTTTAGGAGATGCTACAATGTGTAGCTGCATGTACTAAGAGGTGAGCATGCATGGAGAGGTTTAGACTGCATCATCATCAGAGGGTGATACAAAAATGACTGTCTATAAAATATACCTAAAATCTATGATAATTTGCCTTTTTAACCTTCTTATATGCATACGAGGGCGGGTCAATAAGTCTGTGACTTGTTGAATGAAACACAGGTTTTTGGATAAAAAATCATTTTATTTTTCAACGTCGTCTCCTTTGAGCTCTAAACACTTTGTCCAAAGTTTCTCCAATGTTTTTATCACTTCCAAAAAATAGGGTTCGTCGAGGTCATCAAGGATGATTTCATTGTTGGAGTCAGATCTCTTTCCGCCGAGCCATTTCTTCAGTTTTGGAAACAAGAAATAGTCACTCGGGGCTAAAGACGGAGAATAGGGCGGATGAGGGAGCAATTCGTATCCCAATTTATGGATTGTTGCCATGGCAACTGCACGTGTCCTGGTGCAAAAGAACTTTTTTCTTGGCCAAATGAACGTTTTCCCCCAAATCCTCATTAAATCGACCCAATAAGTTGGCATAATATTCGCCATTGATTGTTTTACCCTTTTGAAGGTAGTCAATGTGGATTACACCGCGTGCATCCCAAAAATCGGTCGCCATGACTTTATTGGCTGACGAACCCACCTTGGCCTTCTTTGGCGCCGATTCACACGGAGAAACCCACTGTTTTGACTGCTGTTTGGCCTCTGGTGCGTTGTGGTGGATCCACGTTTCATCCACGGTTACAAAACAACAGTTGAACAACGGCAAACACTCCTGCGAAATTGTCACAGGATTGCGTTTGTGGTCAATTGTGAGCAAACGCGGCACCCATCTTGCGGAAAGTGATCATTTGAAATTGAAACCACTGAGCCATGTGAGATGCCTATGGCTGCCACAATCGCTTGCACTTTCACTCTCCGATCGGCCAACACCATATTGTGATTTTTTTCCGTTGTTTTGGGTGTAGAGACCTCAACTGGGCCTCCAGAACATTCGGCAACTTCCGTGCTTGTACGACCACAACCAAAATCAGTCAACCACTTTTTTACCATTGAAATGGATGACGCAGAGTCCCCATAGTATTTATCAAGCTTAGCCTTGGTTTGAGTGATGGATTTTTCCGCAAAAAATAATGCTTAATGAGCACACAAAATTAATTTTTCCCCATTTTCTCCTCAAATCAGGCGGTAATCTGCTATCAATGGCTGTCAAACACAAACAAAATGACGCAGCTTGTTCAAATTTTGACAGGAGTCAACTGACAGATGCCTGTTGACAGGAGCAGTGTCGCCCTTTCAGTTAAGAGGTGGGAAATTCAAAAAGTCACGGACTTATTGACCTGCCCTCGTATCTTCAAGTGTAGAATGGAGTAGTAACAAGGTGGTCATTGCATACAATGACAAAATCAAGATTTGATTTTTGCCATGTCTTTGGGGGTTTGAAAGAGGCAATGGTACAACCGCAGCTGAAGAAGCTGAATCTAGATCCTTCGGCTCCCTCCAATTACCACCCGGTTTCCAACTTGCCATTTTTAGGCAAGGTGATTGAGAGGGCAGCAGCGGATCAGCTGCAGCGGTTCTTAGACGACACAGCTGGACTCGATCCCTTCCAGTCCAGCTTCCATATCGGGCATGGGACGGAGACCGTGCTTGTCGCCATTACAGACCAACTTCGCCGCCAGCTGGACCAGGGTGGATCAGCACTGCTTGTTTTGTTAGATCTAACAGCAGCGTTTGATACAGTAGATCACGCATTGTTGACCCACCGTTTAGCCGTGACCGGGGTGAGGGGGATCGCCCTTAACTGGGTGACCTCCTTCCTCCGGGACCGGGGACGTGTGGAGAGGGGAGAGGAGGTCTCCGGGAGGCTCCCATTAAGTTGTGGAGTCCCCCAGGGGGCCATCCTCTCTCCTTTATTATTCAATGTTTACTTGCGCCCCCTGGCCCAGCTGGCCCGCGACTTTGGTCTGGAGTGTTATCAGTATGCTGATGACACCCAGCTTCTGCTGAGAATGGACGGCAGGCCGGACTCCGTACCCGATTGTTTCCATCAATGCCTTGAAGCCGTGACTGGATGGCTGCGTACCAGCCGACTGAAGGTGAATCCGTCGAAGACTGAGATCTTGTGGCCTGGTCGCCCTGGGCTGGATGAGTGCCAGTTGCCTACCCTGGATGGCGAGCAACTAAGCCCGTCTTCCCTTGTTAAGAGCTTGGGTGTCCAATTGGACCCTTTGCTAACCATGGAGACCCAGGTTTCCACGGTTAGCAAAACGTCGTTTTTCCATCTACGACAGGCTAGGCGACTGGCACCCTACCTGTCCAGGGATGACCTGGCCACGGTGATCCAAGCGAAGGTCATCTCGAGGCTGGACTACTGTAACGCCCTCTACATTGGCCTTCCCTTGTCGACAATTCGGAAACTCAAGCTAGTGCAGAATGCTGCTGCTCGCTTACTGGTGGGAGCACCGGTGAGGGGGCACATTACTCCCATCTTGCGGCAACTGCACTGGCTCCCTGTTGAGTACCGAATTGCCTTCAAGGTGCTTGTCGCCCTCTGAGGCTTCTTGGCACTTGACCCCCCCCCCCCCCCGGACAACAGACAAGGCAGCTGAGGTACAACAAGCTTTATTGATTATAAAGTAGCAAAGTGGATAATAAGTCCAGGAGGCCTTTAGTATGCAGCCTCCGGATAGCAGCAGACACTGGAATCAGCAAGGCTTGAGTATCCGCAACGGCAGGATCTCAAGCGGAGGAAATGCAGGAACAAATGCGGGATGCGATAGATAGTCTTTGTGCCCCCTGATCGGCGCAAGAAGATCAGGCGGCTTCGGTACTGCAGGCAAAGTCAATGCAAAGCAATGCAACTTCCCCACAGGCTCGGCGATGAACAGGAACAAGACTAGCTGCTGAAATGAGGCAGCCGGGAATGGCTGGCTGGCTGGATCTTAGTAGCTGGCCGAAAGGCCCGGTTCACTTGGACATCATGGCAGTAGCGGTCGTTGGTACGAGATACTGCTAAGCAGGATCTCACAGCTTTTATAGGATTTCTGCCAGCTGGGCCCAGTGCGTCGAACATCAAATTGGATGATGGATGAGCCCTGGGTTGTTTTGAGAACCTCAGTCTTGAAGAATGTAGGCCCTCGTTAGTGCGGACCAGCTGGCCTGGGGAGTAGCGCTTACTGCTCCGAGTACCCGCCTTTGCTATCAGCTTGGTGGGCTCCGTTTGGCCTTGACATGCTTTCGGCCTGGCATCTCCCTTGGACAGCGCAGAAGAGCAAGGTAGAGGCCCCTGACAGGGGCTGGGAGTTAACACAGCTGTGCTGTGAAGCTTCTTAGAAACAAGCGGGCAAAATGCAGACCCAAGGAAAGATGCTGTCGGAGGCCCTTGAATCTCTTGGGGGTGTGACAGTGCTGGTTTTAGCGTTTAAGGCCTTATACGGTCTAGGGCCTGTGTACCTGAGGGACCGCCTTACCCTGTATGTTCCCCCGAGACCACTGCGTTCTGAGGAGCAGAATTTGTTAGAAATTCCATCAATCCGCTCCTGCCATTTGTCCACAACTAGGCAGCGTGCCTTCTCTGTTGCAGCCCCTGTGCTGTGGAATTCTCTTCCGCCGGAGACTCGCGCAATCCGAGAGCTTGTTTCTTTTCGGAGAGCGTGTTTCTTCCGCCCTTTTTAAACTCGCTTTTGGTTAAGTCGTATTGTACTGTATGACCATGTTCATGAGTTCTAAGAATTTGTAACCACTGTGGTTTTTTAATACTGCTGTGTGATGTTTTTATGATCATTGTTGTGATCCGCCCTGAGCCTGCAGGGAGGAGCGGAATATAAAACTGAATAATAAATAAATAAATAATATTTTTAAGCCATGGGTGGTTAGATATGTGGGAACAGGCTTAGTGGATATGAAGGATCAACTGTTTCTCTCTCGGAATTACTTCGCGAACGAAGATTCAGGAAGGACTCATCCCACGCTATTTACAAGCGTGTTGATGACTAAAAAGGCCAATCTGAGATAGGCAAGTTCGGTTGCAGAAAGCGCAGCAGAAAGTCTCCTTGGATGATGTTGTTTCCAAGTTGCGGTTCTTTCTGCGTTGTCGTTTCTCTTCGAGACCCATTCGGCGTGTCTTCTCGAAAGAGGCCGCAGCATTGTGGATAGTGCGTCTCCATGCCTCCCGATGTGAGGCCAGGGTGGACCATTGTTGGGGATCAATCTGGCCGAGCCTGAGATGTTGTTTCAGGGAGTCCTTATATCTCTTTTTCGGGGCGCCTCTCTTGCGCTGATCTGTGGCGAGTTCACCATAGAGTAGTATCTTTGGGAGGTGGTGGTCCTCCATCCTAGAGACGTGCCCTGCCCAGCGCAGCTGTGTTCTCAATAGCATGGCCTCAATGCTGGTAATCCCTGCTTGCTCAAGGACAGCAACATTCGTCACATAGTCGGTACAGTGAATATTTAGGATTGAGCGAAGACAGCGCTGATGAAAGCACTCGAGGAGTCGTAGGTGTTGGCGATAGGTGACCCATGTTTCAGACCCATAAAGGAGAATGGACAGTATGATAGCTCTGTACACACTGATTTTGGTGCTTTGTCTCAGGTGCTTGTTGCTCCAGACTCTTTTGTGAAGCCTTCCGAATGCACTATATGCCTTTCCTAATCTGTGATCTATCTGTACTTAAGGATCAACTGTACTTAGTTACCATTATAGTTAACAACAGTTTAAAATCGATCCAGCATTTTGTTTGTAAAATACTGATGCTCTTGTTCAGGGAGTTGATTTGAGAGTTAATCACACTTAGGGAAGATCCGTTGAAACAAACTGGACTAAAGTTGGTAATGACTTGTCACATTGATTTCAGTGTTTCTATTCCAACCATGATTAAGTTTATAGTGTAACGACTCTTCAACACTCGGTAAGGATCACGCGTAGATTGTAGCACGGTCCAACACGATTTTATTGTAGGTACGACACATGTGAAGCAAAAGCACCGTCCCGCCACCCAAACACACCTTATATACCCCGAGCCCCTCCCCATTGCCCATGCAATGTCCAAGCAGGGTTGCACCATATCCGGGTGATTCAGCATATCCCATAGTCCAAAGGGATGTGACCTCATGGGTCCATGAGCCAGCATTATGAGTCCAATTGTCCAATGTCCAGGCTCGGAGGAGTTACCTCACTTCCCTCCGGAGCCACACACACATCTGGAAGTTACGTCACTCCCACTTGACTCAGCACAGGCTCTATGCAGCTGGAGCCAAGGTCACCAAATAACTGGGGCAAAGGTCGGTGCAATCTCATGGCAGGTTGGGAGCCTGAACTTCTCCTAAGCTCAGGTCTCCCAATCCTGACATAACGGTCTCCTCCACCACGTCCTCCCCCTAGAAGACAAAATACATTCAATCCGGAGGAGGAAAAGGCCCCACATATTTCTTTAAAAGACTACAGTGAAATGTGGGATGAACCTTCCCTAAACTCTTGGGCAACAGAAGGGTATATGAGACCTTATTTACTGCATTCTTAATCCTAAAAGGCCCAATGTACTTCGGACTTAGTTTCTTCGATGGATATCCTAATTTCAGATTTTGCGTGGATAGCCACACCAAGTCCCCCTCACTGTACTCCTCCCCCTCCTGCCTCTTCCGGTCTCCAAACAATTTGTAGGAACGCTGTGCTTTTCCCAAAGCCGCTGCTACTTCTTTCCAATCTTCCTGGGCTCGCATCCTCCATTCCACCCTCTCCTCCCCCCCCCCAACTCCAACAGCTGGGGCAAAGGAGCCACCTCCTGACCATAGACCACTTCGAAAGGGGACCTCCCAGTGGAAGAGTGTACCGAACTGTTATAGGCCACCTCAGCATAAGGCAACAGATCGGACCAATTATTTTGTTCCTTGTTGCTAAAAATACGCAAATAAGACCCCAATGATTTCTGAGCTCTTTCTACGCCACCATTGCAACAAGGATGATAAGAAGTCGTAAGACGCCTCTGAGCCCCCAACCTCTCCAAAAATCGCTCCCAAAATTGGGCAGTAAACTGGACTCCACGATCACTCAAAACCTGCTCCGGACATCCATGCAAACGGTACACATGCTGTACATATAGCTCAGCCAACCTCTCTGCACTAGGCAACCCCTTTAACGGAATAAAATGGGCCTGCTTAGAGAACATATCTAACACGGTCCAAATGTACTTGTAACCCCGGCTTGAGGGCAACTCCCCCACAAAATCCGTACTGACATGTGTCCACGGCCTCACAGGAGTAACCACCACTTGAATCAACCCCTGCGGCTTCGCAGAGGGAACCTTATTTCTAGCACACGTTTCACAACACTCTACATACTTCTTCACCTCAGCCCTCATGGCTGGCCACCAATACCTCTTCTTTAGGGTCAAAAGAGTCTTCGTGACCCCCCAATGACCAGCAAATCTATGATCGTGATTCAACCTCAGTACCTTTTCTCTCATACTCTGAGGGACATACACCTTGCCTCCCATAATCCATAAACCATTCAATGGCTTACACTCTTTCTCATGACTCTGCAACCACACATCACCTACATAACCTTTCTGCAACTCCAAACTCCATTCATCTATCACTCCTTCTTCCTTCTTAACCTCACACGCCGTTTGGGATCTTGTCTGCACAGCCAGACCCCAATGCTCCCTAGCAAACACCTCTCCGGACTTATGCAACTCATTCTCTCCTACACTCGGATACCGGGACAAAGCATCAGCCACCACATTCTCCTTGCCCCTTATATGCTGCAGCCGAAAATCAAACCTAGCGAAAAACTGAGCCCACCTCACCAATTTGGGAGACAACTTCTGAGGGTTCCTCAGATACTGGAGGTTCTGATGATCAGTCATCACCACAAAAGGGAAAGCAGCACCTTCTAAAAACTGCCGCCACGTTTGCAAAGCATTCCGCACAGCAAACGCCTCCTTTTCCCAGACTGGCCACTTCCGCTCATGCTCTCCAAACTTCTTAGAAAAATAAGCACACGGCCTCAATCTACCTCGCTCATCCTCCTGCAACAACACTCCACCATAAGCCCACGCAGACGCATCGCACTGCACCACGAAAGGCTTTTCCACATCCGGATGCATTAATAAAGGCCCATCAGTAAAAGCTTTCTTTAATGCCACAAACGCCTCCTGACACTCTTTCGTCCAATCCAGCTTAGCACCTGGAGACTTAGTCCTCTTCGATTCACCCTTACCCTTGGTTCTCAATAACTCCGTAAGCGGGAGGGTTATCGCCGAAAACTCTGATATAAAAGTGCGATAAAATTGGCCAACCCTAAGAAAGCCTGTAACTGCCTACGAGTCTGCGGAGCTTCCCAATTCAACACATCATCCACCTTAGCCGGATCCATTGCGACTCCATCCCCGCTAATCCTATATCCCAAGAAATCAATCTGAGCCTTGCCAAATTCACACTTACTCAATTTCACATACAGACTCGCTTGTGAATGGCATTACGACCCATTCGTACAGCCCGAGAGGGCAGGAGAAAGCAGTCTTCCATTGATCGCTCCTCTTCACTCTCACCATATGAAACGCGTCAATCAAATCCAACTTGGTAAAAACCTTACCACCTCCTAACTGACCTAACAAATCCTTGATCAAAGGTAAAGGATAACAATTGGTAGTACTAACAGCATTCAAACCTCTATAATCAATACACAGCCGCAACCTACCATCCTTCTTCTCACGAAACAAAACTGGGGCCGCAATGGGAGACTCGGACCTCCGAATAAACCCCTTGCTCAAATACCCGTCTATTTGTTCCCTCAAACCTTCTTTCTCCTTCACTGTCATAGCATATATTTTGGGTTTTAGGTAAAACAGCCCCCTCCTTGACCTCTATACTACACTGTACATTGCGAAGGGGAAGACCCTGGGGCAAAAACCGGATTAAACACATCTGCATAATCCCAATATTCTACAGGCACCCTTGTACTTCACTCTTACCCTCCTTCTCTTTATTAGGGGCATTGTACAATTCCTGTTTTCCAATCAATCTTGGGGTTCGCCTGCTCTAGCCATGGCATCCCCAACACCACCTCATGCCCTTTAAATGGGGCTACCACAAAATCAATGTCCCCTCCCAGGGTCCCACCCGACCCTTCAAATCTTTAGTCCCCACAGAGAACGGGGCCACCCTCAATAAAGACCCATCCAACTGAGCAAAGTTATGGGCGTTTCTAAGGGTTTTGTCCCCCACCCAAATCCCCTATCAACTTTGGGGACATAATGTTCTCCGAACATCCGCAGTCTACTAAAGCTTTCCTTTCCACAATCTTATCCCCTTTATACAATCCCAAGGTACATTGTATATTAGAGCTCACCCCAACACTTTTTTATCATCATTGTCCCCACTTGCTGCTTTTTAGCAGAGGCCACCTTCACTGGCTCCAGCACCTGCCTCTGCCGGCATTGGGACGAAATGACCGGGTTGAGGACAGATAAAACAAAGGCCCCGTCCCCATCGTTGGCCTCCTCGTAACACTGGATCGGTTGTCACCACCGTCTAGGCTCTCTCTCCGGAATCGCCCTTCAACCGCACCACGACTGGACCCCCCTGGATCTCGCAGGCTGGAAACGGCGCTGCACACCTGGGCAAGGATTCCTTCCCACACTGCCGCCAACTGGATCCACCCATCAACATCACCAGGATCATCCCGATGCAGACACCACTCAGGATCTCCTTCCGCCAATCCGTCCTTAAACAATTCAAGCAGGGTAGCTGGGGACCATTCGGCAATTTTCCCAGCCAACCCCATAAACTCTTCCGCATATTCGGTGACGGACCAGGATCCCTGGGTCAGGCAGCGCAGCGCTCCTTTGCTTTAATCCTCTTCAATGGATCTCGAACCCTATTCAATCGCCATGCAAAAAATTTTCTGAATCTTAAACACGGGTCCGGTCATGGCATTGGACATACCATTCAGCTGCCCCTTCCTCCGCTCCAATGGCCCGCACTCGGCTGCTATCGCTGGGATAAAGGTGACCGTAGTCCTCCATATGATCTTGCACCGCAGCAGCAAAAAAGGCCACTTTACAGGCTTCACCTTCAAATTCAACCCGTAATGGCTCTTTCTTCATACGGGCCCCAAATTCCTGAGACAACACTTCCCTCCCTGAGGACCTCGGGCCTGGTAACACCTCTTCCCAGGCCAGCCGGTTGGGCCGGGCACCTCATCTGAGCCTGACTTCCTCCTGGATGGCCGCCAACGCTCCACACTCCCAAGGGAGATCTAGGACGCTCAACAGATACTCCACCCTCCATCCATGAATAGTAAGTGAAGTCTCTCCTCCCGGCACCCACATGGACTCGTTCGGCTCTCTTCGGGACATGGCCCGAGACATGCGTCTCATGGTCTGGTCCATGGCGTCCTACTGTGACTGCTTCACTTCCAATTCCGAAGGTGATGCAGGTTCCGTGGTTTCACTACCACACTCCATCAGGTTCATCTGAACTGGCCTGTCCTTCGGCACAGTCTCTTTGGGCCAACGCCCCTCTGGATCCGCCTGAACTGACCAGTCCTTCGGAACAGCTTCCACGATCTCTCCGGCCCCCCTCCGACCTCCATCTGAGCTGGCCTGTCCTTCGGCACAGTCTCCCTGGTCCCGCACATCTGAATCCCCTTGAACTGCCAGTCCTTCGGAACAGTTCCTCCGATCCTTCCAGCCCTCCAGACCTCTGCCTGTCTGGAGCCATAGCGCTCTCTCCTTCGGCAGGCACTTCCAAGCTCACCTGAGCTTCCAACAGTCGCTCCGCTTCTCCAATCTCATCCTCCTGGGCAACCCTTTTGGCCATCATCACGGCACTCCGGGCACCCCCACTTGGTCAAGGGTGGTCCAATCCACTCCATAGTACGCGGATTTCCTCAGGGGCTGAATCCCATCCATCAATATACTCCTCCTCTCTCCAAGCCAACCTCTCCATTGCTGGGATAGTTGAAAAAGGGCTTTTGCTTCTGTAACGACTCTTCAACACTCGGTAAGGGATCACGTGGGTGTAGCACGGTCCAACACGATTTTATTGTAGGTACGACACATGTGAAGCAAAGCACCGCCACCCAAACACACCTTATATACCCGAGCCCCTCCCCATTGCCCCCATGCAATGTCCAAGCAGGGGTTGCACCATATCCGGGTGATTCAGCATATCCATAGTCGAAGGGATGTGACCTCATGGGTCCATGAGCCAGCATTATGAGTCCAATTGTCCAATGTCAGGCTCGGAGGTTACCTCACTTCCCTCCCGGCCACACACATCTGGAAGTTACGTCACTCCCACTTGACTCAGCACAGGCTCTATGCAGCTGGAGCCAAGGTCACCAAATAACTGGGGCAAAGGTCGGTGCAATCTCATGGCAGGTTGGGAGCCTGAACTTCTCCTAAGCTCAGGTCTCCCAATCCTGACATATAGCCAACACAATATAAATCTCCTCAGATTTAAATGAGAATAATTAAGAGGTATAGAAAGTTTATTTATACAATACTACTATTTGAAGACGTAGGAAGTGTGAAATAACATAATGAAATTTGCCACTTTGTATTCAGCCAAGTCTCTCCCATTGTTTTCTTGATCTGGGTACTCTTACTTCTTACGCATTTGCCTTGATAAAAACAGTAGAAACACAATCATAATACAATGAAACAACACAAATACAGCCGGCATGAAGGAGTAACATATCCTCCAACTATTTCAGTGTAGCTGGGATAGCTCTGGTTCAACACCCGCTGTCTGACTGCTTCAGTTGCTTTTCGAATATCTCAGTTCCTTTCTTCTTCTACTACTATGCACATTTGCCCCCACTTTACTTCAGTTTAAAATTGAATTCAATACAAAAAGTAATTTGCACTCAATTAACTCAGCAGGAGAGGAGAGGAGAATTAATCCTGCCCTTCCCAGTAAGCTTGAGCCAAAAAACCTCTGCAGCTTCTTCTACTTCAGTGTTTAGACCAGGGCTGTCCAACTGGCGGCCCCGCTGGATCAGCCCGTGGCCTGTTGGACACGGCCCCACCCTATGCCCTCAGCCGCCATTTTAAATTTAAAAAAATCGATTTTTTTTTTTAAAAAATGGCCTTGGGAGTGGAGGCGGGGCAGGGAGGAGGAAGAGAGCTAGCTCCTCCTTTTGGCGCCCCCTCCCCACCTGGGGCGGGCCGCCGAAGAAAAGGAGCAGAGAAGAGCGGCGCCAAGGCAGCGCGTCACAGGCCTGGCGTGACGCGCTGCTCTTGGCACCGCCTACTCCTCCTTCGGCTCCCCCCCGGCCCGGAAGGGAGGGCGCCAAAGGAGGGTAGGGGCGATTGCCAAGAGCAGCGCGTCACGCCAGGCCTGTGACGCGCTGCTCTTGGCGCCGCCTACTCCTCCTTTGGCAGCTTTAGGAGGGGCGGGGCCTGGGCTGGGGCGGGGCCTGGGGGCATGGCCTGGGGCGGGGCCGAGCAGCCCCGCAGGTCATCAGTGACCTCTTATCAAACCCTGGACCCGCCAGAAGTTGGACAGCACTGGTTTAGACCGAACAGGCATAGGGTTACAGCAGGTGCCCAAACTTTTTCAGCATGCGAGCTACTTAAGCTAAAACCAAGTCAGAAAGACTACCAAGAGAGAACAGGGCGGAGCTGGGAAGGGGGTGGGGCTTGGTGGGGCCCGCCCCCTCCTTCTGTTTCCAGCATTTCCACCGGCTTCTCCTAGGTAGAAGAGGGTAATGCCAAACCAGTGGTGGCATAGATAGCCACCACTGGCCTGGCATTACCCTTCTACCTTGAGAAGCTGTGGAAATGCTGAATCTGGCGGGGGGCGGAGCTTGGCGGGCTTAGCTCTGCCCCTTTTCCCTTGGCTTTAGCATTTCCCAGCCTCTCCAGGGTACAGAAAGGTTATGCCAAGCCAGTGGTGGCTATCTATGCCAACACTGGCTTGCAGCCATCCTCTTCTACCCAGGAGAAGCAGTGGAAATGCTGA
>JARBWK010000003.1:203088103-203293103 GCA_030556195.1 Anolis apletophallus
TTTGCCAACTACTAGAAGATGGCGGCGTCGAGCAGACGTGAGAACGCCGAGCTCCGCCAAGCCTCTAGCAACTTTTCCTACACGGCACCCCCACTGCTGAGGAGGAGTGCCCCATACGGGAGGAATGACTGCTTAGGTATTCGGGACTTAAGGGGGGACCTTCGGCCCCTGCTGGAAGCCCCAAAGCGCTCCCTCCCCCTTCTCGAAGCCTTGCAGGCCGATGCCGAGATTGCTCTAGGGGCTGCCCAGGCGCCGGCCTCGGTCCTTAGGGCACTTGCGGGCCTGAAGGCCGCGACGACCCCTGGGGTGTTCCCCGACCCAGCGGGGTTGGCAGCGGCCACGGCGACACCCCTGAAGTGCCTGACCTGGTCCCCCGTTCCCTGGCCGGGCCTGGAAGAGGTAGGGTCCCCCACCTCCCCCAACGCCAGCCAAGGGGAAGCCGGTGGACAAACCACGACCAACCGGGCTGCGCCGCCAGACCTTACCGGCCTCCTCTTACATCTTGGTCGGCTGGTGGAGCAGCTGACCTCTTGCCTCGGGGAGCTCGGCAGGCTTGGGCCGGCGCTGGCATCGCTGTGCTCCTCCGGAGGCCACGGGCCAGCGGCGAGTGGAGTAGCGACCGAGGACTGCCGAGGAGAGGAAGAACGAAGGAGGGTGAGTGGGGCGCCCGCAGCTGCCTTCTCAGGCGAGCGGCCCTCAGGCGCGCCAAGCCCTCTGGACTCCGGGGCCCGGGTGGCTGCTGCCTGGGCCTCACCCCCCTCGAATCCAACCACCTGGACCGCCGAGAGAGGCCCCCCTCTCGAAGAGAGCGCCTTGGCTGGAGCCGTGGCCACGGCGGAACCCCCGCAGATCCCATGGTGGAGCCCATGGAGGGCGCTGGGGCGCGGGGGCCCCCCTGGCCGGGAGGAGGGGGCGCTAGCCGAGTCCTCCAAGATGGCGCCTGACTCGATCCGCTCGGCGTCCCCCACCCTGCTCCTCCCGCCCTCACCGGGTGCTTCGACCCCGCCCCTCCGGGAGGCCTTCGATGTCGCCCAAGTACTGGCGAGGGCCCCTGGGGCTCGGCCCCCCCGCCGGGCTTGCCGCCTGTTGATGACGGCCCCGGAGACCCTACCTGGACCACCCCCTGGCCCGTCACCGGCTGGTGACCAGGGTAAGCTTGGTGGCCCAGGTTTTAGAGAAACAACAACGTTGAGGGAAACCAACCGAGGGGACGGTGCGTCGGGCCGGCACCCGGGCGGGAGCTGCGTTGCCGCCGGAGGAGACGTCGCCGTGGGTCGAGGAGCACCGGCCTCCTTCCCTCTGACCCCTCCAGAGACTCTCAGCGCCGGGGTTGCCAACCCCTTGGACTTCTCACCCGTCCCTCCAGCCACCAGGAGGGGAGGATGCCCTCTGCCCCTGACCCCAGGCCTGGGCGCTCTTTTCGCCCTCGAACCTTTTGGGGCCCGGGCTTCAAGCGCAGCCACCGGACACACCTGAGGCCGATGAACAATGCCTCTCCACCATGCCCGGTGCCTCTTGCCGGGCTGCGGGATGTAGAAAGCCGGCCCACACTTTGTTGCTGTGGCCAGCGATGGGGATTCCCTTCGAGACCCCCCAGCCTCCCATCTTTTGATGGTTTAGTGGGTCTAACCTAGGCCCCAGACCATTACTGCTACGCCCTGTCCTGACTCCCGTCCCCCTCCCCTACCCCTTGGTTGTTGTGTTGTCTTGTTTTGTATTTACTGCCTGTATTTGTTGCCTCTTGGCCTTGTAAGCCGCTGCGAGCCGTATGGAGTTCAGCGGCATAAAAGTCCAAAGTAATAAATAAATAATAAATAAATACTACAGAAAGTTCATTCCTGACTTTGCCAAGTGGGCTGATCCGATCACCCAGTGTTTGCGGGGAAAGGTGCCGTTCCGGTGGACTCCGGAGGCCGATGTGGGGTTTCGCAAGTTGAAGCAGCTGTTCACCACTCAGCCGCTTTTGCAGCACCCAACCCCCGCACTTTCATCGTCCAGGCCGATGCTTCGGATGTGGCGGGGAGCGATCCTGCTACAGCCCCGGGGGACGGACGTGTTGCCGTGTGCCGACTACTCCCGGCAGCTGACGGCTCCGAAAAGAACTACACCATTTGGGAGAAGGAACTGTTGGCCATCAAGGTGGCTTTCGAGGTCTGGAGACACCTGCTTGAAGGGGCCAAGGTCCCGGTGGAGGTTCACACCGACCACCGGAACTTGGAGCATCTGAAATCCCAGCGCAAATTGAACCAGAGGCAACAGCGATGGTCCCTGTTCTTTGAGCGATTCAATTTCCGCATTCACTATGTGACCCCCAAGCAGACCAAGCAAGCTGATGCGCTGTCCCGAAAGCCGGAGTATGTTCGTGAGGGCGACGGGCCGTCCGAGGCCCGGTTGCTTAAAGCGGAGAACTTTGCGGCGGCTCGGGCGCGCCCTGTCAACCCTCCGGTGGCTCCGCCGGCCCCTGGCGACAAGAGACCCTTGAGTGTGCGGGTCCAGGCTCGCCAGCGGACCGACCCGTGGGTGCTGGAGCAACTGACCAAGGGACCTACAGCCCGTTTCAGGTAAAGAATGGGGTACTTTACCACCGGGACTCTGTCTATGTTTCCCCTGGGCCTGAGCGGGAGGACATTCTCAAGCTTTGCCACGATAGCCGGGCCGCAGGCCATTTTGGGCTTTTCAAGACTCTCCAACTGGTCCTACGGGACTTTTGGTGGCTGAAAGTGCGGAGGGATGGGAGGACTATGTGGCATCCTGCCCTGTGTGTCACCGGGCTAAGAACCAGGGGGCAAGCCGGCTGGTTTGCTCCAGCCGCTCCGACCCCTCTGCTCCCTGGAAGATGATTTCGGCCGATTTCATCACCGACCTCCCCAAGTCCAAGGGTTTCACCTCGATAAGGGTTGTGGTGGACTGTTTCACTAAGATGGGACACTTCATCCCCTGTGTGGGGGTGCCTACTGCCAAAGAGACTGCTGATATGTTTGTGCAACATGTGTTTCGCTGCATGGACTTCCACAGAGCCTGGTGACTGACCGGGCACCCAATTCACTTCCCAGTTCTGGAAGGCTGTCCAGAAGCTGCTGGGGATTGATGTGCGGATGTCCACGGCTCATCACCCGCAGACCGATGGCCAGACCGAAAGGGTCAATGCCACCTTGAGCAGTACCTGCGCTGCTATGTCAACTATCAGCAAAACAATTGGGCGCCCTTGTTGTCCCTGGCAGAGTTTGCTTACAACAATGCGACGCAGGAATCCATCAAAGAGACTCCTTTCTTTGCCAACTACGGACACCACCCTCGGTTCTACCCGCCGGTGGACCCGTCCGAGACGCTTCCGAGGCTAAGGATTGGCTTCGAGCTCACTGCACTCCAAGACTTGCTACGCACTCAATTGACCAGGCGAAAGCTGACTACAAGCGGATGGCTGATCGGCGGCGCCAGGAGGGTCCTGACATCCTTGTGGGGGATAAAGTTTGGCTGTCCACCAAGAATTTGCCCACGCAGCGACCCACCCGCAAGCTGGATGCGAGATTTTTGGGTCCCTACAAGGTTTTGGAGAAGGTGGGGCCTGTTTCCTTCAAACTACAACTCCCAGCGGACATGAAACTCCACCCGGTGTTTCATCGCTCGCTGTTCGCCCGCGAAGGGGGTGCGGCCTGACGTGACGCAGCCGCCTCCCTCCCTGTGATGCGGAGGGCGGGGAGGAGGTCGAGGTGCAGGACATCTTGGATGCCCGCCTCCGCTACAGGAAGTTGGAGTACTTCATTGACTGGAAGGGGGTTGGGCCCGAAGAACGTGCTTGGGTCAAGGCTCGAGATGTTCACGCCCGGAGTTGGTGGCTCGCTTCCACCGCAACTACCCTGACAAGCCTAAGCCCCCCGGGCGGCCCAGGGGCCCCTGAGGGGGGATAGTGTAGCACCCATGGGTCCGCTCGGGCAACGGGGGAGGGCTAATGCACCAGGGGTCCCGTTGGCATTGGGACCCGCACAGGCTGAAAGGGATTCGGAGGATGAGTTGGAAGGCCCAGAGCAAGATTGGTCAGCGGTGCCTTTGCCCAGTCCACCGCCAGAGAGTTTAGCCTGGGATTTCGAATGGGAGCATTCTCCCGGGAAGGAGCGGGCCAGGTGGAGATGGGAGGCAGTGCAGCCGCTAGCGGAGAAAGCACTGCCGTCCCACAGGGCTGAGGGTCCCAGGAGCTGGCGGAACAGCAGAGGGAGGCTAGCGGATGGGAAACTGGGGGGAGGCTTCTTCTCAGGAAGATAGCGATACTAGGCTGGAAGAGCGGGGCCGTTCTCATAACAGGCGCAGGGACATAGAGGAGGGCAGGAGGAGCTGGCACCTGTCCCTAGACCGTCACCGCTCGGAAAGTAGAGACTGGAGGCGCCGGGCCCTAGATCGTCGGGGGCCCGGCCGAGGATTAAGGCACGGCCCGTGGGAACTGATCCTCAGTTCTCCGGCCACGTCTATACTGAATAGGCGCGAAGCGGAGTGGGACCACAAGTTAACCGTGGTCATCAAGTCTTGCCTTGCCTTTGCCTTGTTTCCTGAGCCGCAGTGGTTTGCGGCACTTTGCCCTGGTTCCTGATTCGCATTGGATGCGAAACCTTGCCCTGTTTCCTGATCCGCATTGAATTGCGGAGCCTTGCCTCGCTTCAAGCTATTTGCCATTATACTTGGACTATTGACTTTATACTTTGAATACTGCATTTATTGGACTATATACCTTTTGGACTGTTTTTATATTCAATAAACTAGTTAGCCTTTGATACGTCTCCGTGTGTGTGTTAAAGGGGCAGTTCTAAGTCGGCGTCGTGACAGTTTACATACGAATCACTTACGATTTCTTTTAATTTTCATAACTTTTTTCTCATGCCTAGTGAACAGTGGACAAGGCTCACAGCTGGGTGTCCAGACCAGCCCGGGAATCAAACATGCAACCTTCTGATTGCAAGCACAGCTGTTGTTACCGCTGTGCTATCTCTCTGGTATGGTGTTTAAATGATGCATGCAGGAATGTGAATTAGAGACTTCAAACTAGGAGAAGCAAAATCAGGGTAAACTCCGGAATAGTTCTCTTAATCAGTGCACAGAGGTGTAAACATGACATGTTTTCCTGGGCGGAACGAGGTAACCACTGATGGATAAATGGAATGAGGCGGTCCCCAAGATACAAAGGTCCTGGCCGTTTGAGCTCTAAATGCCAGGATCAGAATCTTGTAAGAGATCCGCTGTTCTATTGGTAACCAATGCAGCTGTTTCAGGATCAGTGTAATATGATACCTCATAGATGAAGCCTGTGTGCTGCATTTTGGACCATCCTGATCTTCTTAGTGGTTGACTTTGGGAGGCCAGTATATGAAGCATTGCAGTAGTCCAGCCTAGTGGTGACTGTTGCATGGATTACTGTTGCCAATGCTTCTGCCCGAAGGTAGGATGCCAATTTCCTAGCCTGGCGAAGACTAAAAAAGGCCTGCTTGCTTATGGCAGTGATCTGGGCCTCCATCGCCAGCAATGAATCCAACACAAATCCGAGGCTTTTTACAGTGGTCGACGGAACCAAGGATTCCCCATCGAAATCAGGTAGAGACTCATCTAGAAAGCGTTGTAACTGCCCTGCTACTGTCCCCTTCTTTAACTTCTTTAATAATGAATTCTCCCACTTGTTACCAAAAGGCTAAATTTAGACTCCATTGCCATATTTTATTGTAGAATATAATGGAAAACATGTCTAGACATTAACAGTAATACTTCAGGGCTGGTCTCCCATCCCATATGGTTTCCCATCCTTTCCTTGATTCCTCTTCATGTTCTCCAATTAAGAGTCGGGTAACACCCGGCTCCTCCAAAGGCACTCTGGGCTCTGTTTCTCCATGCTGCCGAAATTGAGCCTCACTGAGTTTTGCGGGAAGTTGCCCCGCATCATGTGACGGACTCTGTGGGACTCCATGTCAGCAATGGGGAGAAGACGGAGAGAAGACTGCATCTGATTAGGTTCTAAGAGGTCCAAGTTGCTCAGCATTGTGACCGAACAAGAATTTAACTCTTAGCCTTTCAATTCTAAATCTATTATTAAGTTATTGATTGAATTTGCATTGAATCTTCTTCTAGAAGGGGATTGAAGGCAGCTTCCAATTTTTTTAAAATAAAAAAAACCAAACAATTAAAACATTTTAGAAACACAGTTTTTAAAAGAAAATACCCCCATAACAGCCTCTCCTGCTTACTTGTTGAAACCCTGCTGGGATAGAAATGCCTTTGTCTGCTGGTGAAAAGACAGCAAGAGGGGTGCAGTCCCAGTCCCCGATAGAAGGGAGGGTGCTCCGGAGGGTAGGCGTGGCCACTGCGAAGGTTCCCGCCAGGCGAGCCTTTGATAGTGGCAGGACAATTCAAACCTTTATTCTCAGCTTCCTACATGAAGTTAATGCTTATTTTCTATTCAATGGCAGCTAGGGGTTGAAATGTAATACTTGAGAAACTAATGCAGCAAATAATGAGCATCAACATGTGTCAGGTATGTTTAATGTTAATACCATGGGCTGAATAAATGAAACATAGCAACTGTAGCACACTTCATGCACATCAGGCTAGGCAATTCTGAGCTCCATTTGTACCATTTAATGAAGTATAATTTCACTTCGTCCCTCACTTTATGGCTTATTGATATGTACCATATATGTTTCCAATACAGGAAAGAAGCTTAGTGTTCCTATTATTCTTTGCAATTCTGAATAGAGATTGGATTTAGATGTTCTGGACTATAGAATGCTTAAGCATGCAGATAGAAACATTGACATGCATTAGATGTATACACAGCCCCGGAGACCCTACCCGGACCACCTCCTGTCCTGTCACCAGTTGGTGACCAGGGTAAGCCCGGTGGCCCAGTTTGTAGGGGAACAACTCCGAAGGCTGCTAACCTAGAGGACAACACCTCGAGCAGACCCCTCAAGCGGGAGCCGTACGCGCGGAGGAGGCGTCGTTGCAGGTCGAGGAGCACCAGCCTCCTTCCCTCCGACCCCCCAGAGACCTTCTGCGCCGCCACCAACTCCCGGACTTTTCGCCCGTCCTTCCAGCCACCATGAAGGGAGGATGCCCTCTGCCCCTGAGCCCAGGCCTGGTCTATTTTTTCACCCACGAACATTCTTGGGCTAGGGCTTCGAGCGAATCCGCCGGTCACACCTGAGGCCGATGAACAAAACCTCTCCACTATGCCCGACTTCTCTTGCCGGGCTGCGGACGGAGGAAGCCGGCCCACACCTTGTTGCTGTGGCCAGCAGTGGGGATTCCCTCAAGACCCCAGCCTCCCATCCTTTGATGGTTTAGTGGGTCCAGCCTAGGCCCCGGACCATCACTGCTACGCCCGACCCTGATTCTGTCCCCTTCCCCATTCCTTGGTTGTTGTATTGTCCTGTTCGATTTATTTAGTGCTTGTGTTTGTTGCCTCTTGGCCTTGTAAGCCGCTGCGAGCCTCACGGAGTTCAGCGGCGAAAAAGTCCAAAGTAATAAATAATAAATAAATAAATTGTTCATGTGGCATTTTTCTATTTTTTTCCCCCTTGTTCCTGAAAGGAAAACTCACTATGAAAGTAATCTAAAATGGGGATTTTGTGTGTATTTAGAAGTGACTGGGAAGACCTATGTCTGGATAAATAAAAGAAGCTGCTTCTTCATTAATTCTTTCTTTTTTTAAAAAAAAATTTCAAACATATTAACAAACAAATAACATAAATATAAAATACAACAACTCAAAAGGAGAGAAAAAACCAACAACAAATATAAAATACAACAACTCAAAAGGGAGAAAAAACCAACAACTTCTATATACAAAAGTAACTAACATGTTTTTATCTACAACTGTTGGGCCTGTGGCTTCTGTGGCTTCAGGGGTTGTGGGTTGTGGTGGTGTGCAGGGATCTGTGTGATTTTCAGTGCAGGGCCAAAATGATGAAACTCTGGGAAAGCAGTTAAGGGAATTTAGTTTTTCTGAGAGTCCAGTGGGCGGGAATTGAGACACCTGGCTTGCTGATTCTAGCCGCAGCTGTTGCTTTCCCAGGGAGGGAAAAGGGAGGGAAATGTTAGAATGTTGAGATCTTGTTATTAGCCCTGTAAAGGTTTGAAATTCAGTTCCTGGTCAACTTTTGATTCTACTGCAAGCAGTTCCATGAACTCCTGAGTTCAAGATTTTTTGGTCATTCATGACAGAACTTTGAGCTTGCCTTTTCTGGGACTAACTGTCATGCCCCAGCCTGACTCCATAGCCAAACCAGATAGAAGCCATGTTAAATCCAAGACCCCAGCCAGGTTTGAGAAAAAGCCTTTGCAGAGGCCTCCGAGTCAACCAGCAGTCAAGGCCAGACGCAGCCTGCTTTCTTCCCAGACTGATAAGAAGTGCTGGGAAAGCGAAGCCTCGCTTTCTCCCCCTTCTCCAGGTGCAGCCACTAATGAGCTGACATATTTGCCTTCCTCGGAAAGCTTGGGAAAGTCCAACCCACAAACTGTCCCTGGGAAAGTATTGAGCCGAAGTCAGCACATTCGAGACCAAAACATTGTGGGGGCCTATTTAAGTTGGTCCCCTTTGGTGCTCGGCATCTCGCGCCAACGTTAAGCTTTCCAAGCCAAACTCCACGGATCTCAAGTACAGGCCGCAGAGCCTCCACGTCTCGGTGCTCAAGTATCCGGCCAAGCTCACGTTTGCCAAGAACTTATCCCGGATTTAAGCCCATTGGGGTTTCAAGACTATTTCTTCAGTTATTGGATCTTTGAACTCTTTTTTTAAAAAAGTCTTTATTGAATATTTCAGATATATGACAGAAAGATTAAAAACATGAAGCAATGAGAAAATGGGCCCCCAGAGTTCGTCGCTCTGGGTGACTGAAATAGAAACGGAAATTCCATTGAAGATAGAAAGAACATAGAAAAGTGTGTGCATTAGAGTGTGAAAGAAGCTAGGGGTTGATGCCCCCCTTGCTTTTACAGAGTGTTAAACGCTTGAAGGCTTGACAGGGCTTCTATTCATCTCGACTTCAGTGGCTGGTTGGCATCTCTTCTTTTGTCTACTAGCTCTTTCGGAGTATTTGAATGTTGTTCTCTATATATGAAAATCAGGAATTACAAACATATCCCTTTCCCTCTATTAACCCCACGAATATATCCTTTCCCCCTTGTTGACCCTCAGTTACCTCTTTAACTCCCTCCTTCCCCCTACCCCCTTTACAGGCTTTTCACCCTAAGCTGTATATCTCTCTCTTTCCTAAAGTAGTCTATCAGGTCTGACCAATCCCATTTGCTATTTCTTTCCTCTGTCTTATTTGTCTTTCGTTCCTCTCTGAGGGCTTCCGTCATAGTTTCCATCTGGACCGTCTCAATGATTTTCATCTGCCATTCTTCCCTTGTGGGAACCTCCTGGGATTTCCAGTATTTGGCCATAACCATCTTAGCCGCCATAGTGGTCAGAATAAATAAATTTCTATCCTTCCTCTCCCAGGAGGGATCCACTATTCCGAGGAGACCTGCTTCTGGACTGTTCTCGATCGACTTTTTAAGTATTTTCTCCAATTTGGTATGTATCTCACACCAAAATCTTTCTGCTCTGGGGCACATCCACCATAAATGGAAGTATGTGCCTGTATTCTTTTTTACAATTCCAGCAGTCCGATTTTGGTTTTTATATTTTTGCTAGTTTGTTTGGTGTGAGGAACCACCTATATATTAGTTTAATCCAATTTTCCCTATACTTATGACAGTAAGAGATGTTGACATTATTTTTCCATATGGCTCTCCAAGTAGGTTTTAAGATAAAGGAGGAGACTTGATCTTTGAACTCTTTAAGACTATTGCACTGCAATACTTGGATGCTGGGAGCATCAGTGGACTATATTTTTATCTCTTTCCTCTTTCTACCTATCTATTATATAAATGGGTTCACGTCATGTGATGTATACCTCAAACAAAGAAACCATACAACGCAGAAAAACAATACTTGCCAACAGAAATAGGCCTCAAGCAAGGTACGTTTGTAGCAAAGAAACTTCCCCCCCAAAACCTAAAAGGCCCCCAAAACAACGATAAAAAATAAAACTACATTTACCAGCATCCTCCGGGGCAGCCAAAGACTCACCCAGCCTCTACATTCTGAACAACATGATTGGCTGCCAATAAGGGCAGATTTGCATAACTGCTGCACTGGCCAGCCAACATGAAAATTCCGATCCATAATAAACTGCCAAAACAGAATAAGGAAAAGGCCTGAGCCAATCCCCATAACAAACACCCAAATCACTTCCAACCGAAAATTTACACCCCAAAAATCACAGACCACGCCCAAAATTGACAGTAAGGCTTCATTAACTTGATTTCCCTAACTAGCCCTCACTTACTGGGAAGCTGTTTACGCTCTGAATTGACAGAATTAACTTCAAGGCAGGATTAGACAGATTCATGGATACCAAGTGTATCGGTAGTTACTGAAAAGGACATCCAAGTGCCACCTCTGAGTTGGTTGAGGTAGGCAGGATTTCCCTGGGTACTGGTTGTGGGGGGTCGGGAGCAGGTCAGGGTTTTGCCCTCCCTTCTGCTCGAGATCCCCGTGTACAACTGGTGGGCCACTGTGTGATACAGAATGCTGGACTAGATGGGCTGAGGTCCGATTCAGCATGGCTCTTCTTATGTTCTTATGTTCTTATGACAGTAAGACTTCATTAACTTGATTCTCCCGACTAGGCCTCAGCTCATTGGACATTGTGTATGGCCTGAATTTAGAGTAAGTAAACACAGTAAGACTGTAAACAATGTCAAATATATTGAAAATCAAGCAATCAGTATAATTGAACCCAATAGGGTTAATGAGCAATAGGCAAAATACAATGGAAATTGTTCATTTGCAATCATTAATCGTATTCGGCAGACTGTGCAACATTGGTCAACATAAACACTATGGAAAACAGTAGTAGAGTTATACAGGTGTGGGGAATAGGCCGGGGAGGGGATACAATGTAACAAAAATGTAGGCCTGAATGGCAATGTCTCTCCCTTTGCCAATTTCCCCAATGCACAGGGTCCACATGGGACAATACAGTCTCTCAACTGGAATCCAAATTATAATAGTGTGGTTGCAAAAGTCTGGAACGCATTAACAGCAGGGGACGCTGGAGGGGCTGCAATGGTCGATGTGCGAGGCCCGATCCATTTCGCCCTATGGGCTTTCTCAAGCGGCAACATAAATTGGCATAATGCGCAGCGTCACGGGAACCATATACTGCAATGAAAACAATAATAATAGTACACATTTAGTCTAAGTTCTGCACGTACAGCTGGTTGGCTATGCATACAATCATATATTTGGAACATACCATCTGGTGGAGGAAGAAATTCATATACACCGTGCTCCCGAGGACCCCAAGGGTGGCCCTGGTTCCGGTGTTGCTGGTTAAATAATGCTGATCTGAAATGGGCGTCTCACGCAAGGAGGGCGTTGAGGGGGAGGGGCTCGTTTAGCCCGCCCGGGAACTCGCTTTTGAGGGTGACGATCCACCATGTTTCTCTTTTTAATAGTATGGTTTGAGCGTCCATATGGGTGGGGATCCTCACTTTTTCCACTCCTGCAAATTTGAATGATTCAGGGCTGTGTTTGAGCGTGAGGAAATGCTTGTATAAAATGGTGTTTTCGTATTTTTGACGAATCCGCGAACGGTGTTCCGAGATCCTCGTGCGTAGGGGGCGTGTCGACTGGCCGACGTAAAGAAGGCCACACTCACACGTGATGACGTACACGCATCCCTCCGTGTTGCAATTAGTAAAATCATGGATCTTAACACTTTTATTGGAATTGACGTTGATTATTTGTTTTCTTTGGAGCACCTGGGGGCAAGAGGAACACCCACCGCAGGGTCTGCATCCTGGAGAGATAATACTGCGGCGATGAGAGGAACTCAATGTAGAATGTAGTAGATGGTCCTTTAAATTCTTCGTCCGCTTGAAAGCAACTAGTGGTGGGGGTTGGAAAATAGGAATGGAAGGTAACATACCCCAATGTTTCTTTACGATGCCAATGATGTCCTTGCTGTGGGGAGTGAGAGTCAGTGGCCAAACTACCCTGTTGCTGGGAGACTTATTTTTCCTTTTAAATAAAGATGCTCTTTGTACTTTGTTGGCTCTGATTCTGGCTCTACTGATGACTTCCCAAGGATATCCCCGGTCCAAGAGTTGCTCCATCAACTTATCAGCTGATAAGTGATAGTGGGCTGTAGTAGTACAATTGCGCTTCAGTCTGATAAACTGTGAATATGGCAAGCTGTTGCGGAGAGAAGAAGAGTGATGGCTGGAATAGTGCAGAATTGCATTCTTATCCGTCTCTTTCCTGAAATTGCGGACCCCAAGTCTGTTGTGGTTTTTATATACTGTAGGGTCCAGAAAATTCACTTGTGTCTGGCTGTATACCATAGTAAATTGGATGGCTGGATTCCATGAATTTAGCCAGGCCAAGAAAACAGACATGGGGGAATGGCTCTTTAAGAGGAAAAAACAGTCATCTATATATCTGCCGTAGAACTTGATGTGTTCTCCCGGGGATGATGAATCCTGTAGGTGGACTTTTTCAAGGTGTCCCATGAACAAGTTGGCAATTGATGGAGCACAGGATTGGCCCATGGAAATTCCATTGGTCTGCAAGTACATTTGCTCCCCAAACGCAAAATAGTTATACTCAAAAATGCAGTCAATCAGCTCCAAAAGAAAATGTGTGGGAGGAGATGAGGTGTCCGCACGGGAATCAAATGTGTCTGCAAGTACATTCCTGGCCTCGTTCAACGGTATGGATGTGTAGAGAGCCTTGATGTCACAGGTCACTAAAATGTCCGATGGATCAATCATTAAGGATTCAACTTTTTTGATGAAATCGGTAGTGTCCTTGATGTGTGATGGAAGGAGGGGGACGAAGGGTTGGAGTATGGTGTCAACAAAGATGGCAAGGGGTTCCACCAGGGAACCCGCAGCTGACAGGATGGGCCGGCCCGGGGGAGGGAAACCCGGTTTGTGGATCTTCGGGAGGAAGTACATTTGTGAAATACGGGGTTGGTCATTCACCAAAAACTTGGCTGTTTTTTCATCTATATAACCCATCACAGTGGCCTCATAGACAATGTCTCTAATGATGCCTTTGTATTTTGATGTAGGGTCTGCCTTAATTGGTTTATAGGACGTGGTGTCATTGAGTTGTCTATGTGCTTCCGACAAATAATCACTCATGTCCATGATGACCAGACCCCCACCTTTATCTGCACACTTGATTATTATGTCCTTCCTATTACCCAATCTCTTTATGGTTTCAACTTCTTCCCAGGACAAGTTGGAATGGCACATATCAGTGCGGTGGTCCAAATCCAGTACTTCCCTTTGTACCACCTGTTCAAAGGTTCTCAGGTTGTGCGAAATTAAATGAGGAGTGAAATTACTTTTGACTTTAATTCTGGAATCATAAGAAACATCCTGAGACGAGGTTTGATCAGCAAAAAATTCTTTTAATCTTAGCGTTCTAAACAAGTTGGCTAAGTCATATCTGATTGAAAGATCCGAACAAAAAGGAGTGTACACAAACGAAGGTCCTTTCGCCAAAATACGCATTTCAATATCAGTAAAGGCATGTGAGGATAAATTCACAATCAGGTCTGACCCTTTTTGGTTTTGGCCCTTTGAAAACCCTGCTTCTTAGGGGGATTGCGCCTTTGCATTGGGTGCCCCATGGAGCTGGTGCTGGCTGAAGAGTCAGAGGCCAAATCCTCGTTGGAGGTGGCGCCGGCTGAAGAATAATCTGGAAAGGAAACCTTTCTGCTGGGCTTAACATCTGACTTGTATACCCACTTGAAAATTCGATTGGCTTTATAATCTTGTTGATCCCTTTTTAAAAAATTTATCTTGTAAGCTTTGAGCTCAGTCTGAAAGGCCTCACATTGCTGCTGGATTTTGTTTAGATCAACCTGTGGGAGGGAATCCTTATGGGTAGATTTCAGAGTGGAAATTTCCTCTTTAAGAGAAGAACATTCTTTCATATTGCGTCGTACAATCAATAACATCCAATCCCTAGAGCATTTTTCAGCAATGGCCTTCCATGAACAGTAACCTACCTTGGCACACAGAGCCCCGACCATGCATGATGGGACTTGAAGTACCACCATGGAAAATGGGATTTGTAGTACTTCAAAACCCATCATTCCCCACAGACCACTGTGGCCCAGAACCAAGACCAATAAAGACCCAACTTGGCACACCATGCCCCCCATGACCCACACTCCATCCAACTGCAGTTTAGAGGAGGGCACACCGTGGATGATTGGACTTTCTCATCTCCTAAAAGGGCACAGCAACGCGTGCCGGGTACAGCTAGTTACTATATAAAGCATTTAATCACGGCTGCTTCGTGGTGGTTTACTGAGGGATCCTCAAGGTCTAGGCTGCAACACTCACCTAGTTTTTAGTTCTGTTGCTTCTTAGTGGATTTATATTCAGAGACCTTACAACTTAATTAGCCTGAGGCTTTGGGAACATTTCCTGGGATTTTCTCAAATGCTTTTTGCCTTGGCTATTTTCATGTTTACTGTTATTTTTTTGGACATTGTTTACTTCAATAAATAGACTGTTATTACCAGCCGTGGTTGTGCGAATATGTAAAGGGCCCTGGTTCATGGCCGGTGTGCGGCCTATACATATTCTAAAAAACTCCAACTAAGACCACCTACAAGTCTCCTGCTCATTGCCTGGTGATTCTAACTTCTTAGTTGTTAGTCTCGTTAAGTATCATTTTATTTCTACCTTTCTACTTTTAATAACACTCTTCTATATCAGAAAACCATATGGTCACCATCTTTCCTGTATAAAAGTAATAAATATGTCCCTATCATCCTTGAATTTAGACAAGGATTTCTCCTTAATCACAAAATTGCCAATTTCTCCATATCAGCTAGTTAACATATCTTCACCAGCCAATCTTCTTGCATTGGAGTATCTAGTTTTTTCCCCATGTCTGGGCATAGATGATTCTGGCTTCAGTAATCATGCATAATAGTAATATTCCAATTTTTTTCTAATTGGTCATTGAGTATCCCCAAAAAATACAGTTCTGATTTTGTTCTAATTTTAACCTTTACAATATCTTCTAGCATCATTTGTATCTGAGTCTAGGATTTTTTCGCCTCTTTGCAAGACCACCACATATTGCAAAATGTCCTAACATTTTTCTCACATTTCCAACAATTACTGGGCCTACTTTTAAACATTTTAGAAAGTCCGTCTGGTGTCAGATACCACCTATACATAATCTCATTATTTTGTTTCATATCATTATACAAAGTGAATTTTTGTCCAGACTTTCTCCCATTGTTTCTGATGTATTTCTGATGTAATCATGATAGACCACTGGAACTCCACCTCCCTGCCCCCAGGCCTCGCCTGTTGCGGCACAGAGAATCCTGCTGGACAGAGCTAAGAGAGATCAACCATCCAGTTCATCCAGCCAAGTCTCTGTGATATAAACCAGGTCAGCATGCTCACCCAGGATCAGGGCCGTAGCCAGGATTTTGTTTCGGAGGGGGCTGAGTTTGTTTCGGGGGAGGGGGGCTGAGACTGGGTGGAAGAGGGTCTACCCTAGCAAATCTTTTGTATTGTTATCCCAATAACCCCATTAATGTGGGATATAATGAGCATGGTGATCAGATCATGATATGAATAAACATAACAGTTTAAATAATGTACCAGTAAGGCCTTTCGCGGACCACCCTGAGAATTTCGGGGGCTGAGGCCCCTAGCCCCCCCGGCATGCCTGCCCAGGATCAAGTTCAGGGTGGCAGATATTTGTCCAGTTACTAACCTGGCATTCAGCAGCAGCATATTCAACCTAGGTGGGCTGTCACCCTGGTTATCATAGAGTTTTCTGAAGTTCTGAGTATGTGACCCACCTGAGAACACCCAGTAGGTTTTCCAGCTCCAGTGAAGAATTGATTCCTGGTTTCAAAGTTATAGTCCAATGCTCAAGTCACTGCGCCATATTGGCTCTCTAATATTGTGATACTCTTGCAAATCTATGTGCAATTGTTTAATCAGCATTTCATGCAGAAGAGCAGGAATTTATTTAAGAATATTTTAGATCCATTTGAAGCTTTCCATTTGGTCTTCATCTCATCATCTCAGAAGTCATTTATAGATATCTAATTTGGAGATGTGACCCCTTAAAATAATCATTCTGAGTGAAAACTATCTGGTAAAGGTAAGGATTCCGGTTCCTGCAAGTGTCTGGAACATGAAACCTTTTCCAAAAGAATGTCTATATCTAAAGACACTGAACAGGAAAAAAGCAGCCATAAACTGGCTTCGACGAATTAATGCATAACACTGGCATATAATACAATGACTTCTCAGAATAACCATACTAGCACATGGTGTCGACCGAGCCAGTATAGACTTCATTTTGGTTTGTGTTACAACAGAAGCCCAGTAAACGCCAAGCCAGGAGAAGAATCAAACAAAGAGTTTATTGTCCACAGTAAACTTAAAAGGTTTAAATTCAGCACAACTATAACAAAAAAGGTGCTTAAGTCAGTAAAAAAAAAACAAAAGAAAACAACTTAGCACTCCAAACGCCTCAATAGATGTTGAGTAGTGCACAGAAGAAGCTGGAATCCAAAGACGTTGTCGTAGGTCGATACAGAAGTCATACACGAGGGCTGAAGACACAGGCGAAGTCAGGAGGCGGTTCTGAAAGTCAACACCAAGAGGCAATCCCAAAACGCTGCACCAACAGCGGAATTCAGCAACACATCCAAGAGGGAGAAGGCAGGTGGAGAAACGTGAAGACAGTCCAAGGGTCCCAAAACCGAAGCTAATGCATGGAGATAGCACATAACGTGTCCCCACCTTCCAGCGCCCCCTCCTATACAATACCCCATTTTCAAAGGCAGGCTGCGTCTCTCACTCACAGGAGCTTGCAGAATTTCAAACCACACCACAAGGAAAAGTCAGGCAGCCACAGCTAAACCCAAAAGCATAACATTGAGGATCCCATTGACCCATCCATCGTCCCCAACTGAAGTGCCAGTTGCAGAAAGCAGCAAAGCCCATAACTCACGTATATCTGGATCCAGGGTACAGAAGCCAAGAAGTCCCAAAATCCCAAGGCAACACCTTGCTAGCCGCAAGGACAAGCCCCCAAAAGCCCACCTTATATTAGTCCTCAGCTCCACCCGAATCAGACGACTCCCCACTTGCATGAGCTGCAGCCCTAGATCCACCTGCAGCCTCTTGCCCAGCCCTCCAGCTTTTCCACCTTCTGTCAAGACTTAGATCACCCCAATCCTCTGGGTACCCTCTCGTTTGCTGTGACATACTGTGTTTTGTGTCAGTAAAATAATGATGATGATGGTGTAATAATGTAATAGAATCATAGAGTTGGAAGAGACCTCCTGGGCCATCCAGTCCAACGCCATTCTGCCAAGAAGCAGGATAATAATAACAAATGTATTACTCGCCTCTCACTGCAGCTTGAGGTAGAAGTACAAACATTTTGAAATAATCCACCAAGGACTTGTGACGCCCCCAGGGGGCTGTTTTATATCTGTATTTTGTATTTTGTTGCCCTTTACCTGCATGGGCCTTTGTTTCACTTTTCTAACATGTGGACATATGGGAGGGGCTGTGTCTTGGCCCCAAACCTGATGTCACCGCCCTTAACTCCTCCTCTTCCAGAGTTTACCTGAGAGGCAGGACTTCCTTTCTGGCCTCATTCCAAGCATAGAACATGGACGAAGCAGGCAGAAATCTGGATCCAAGGCTCAGACAATGCACCTTCGTACACGTACAGTCTATCCAACGCTCTCAAGCCAGGATTGCAGAGATAGGAAGGCCAGCCCTTCACCCAAAGACTGTAATCTCTGGGGACTTCAGGACTTCGTGTGCCAGAGGACCATTTGAGGAGCAGCAGGCAACCTGGAACCTAAGAGAGGCACCATCACTCTGCAAAAGGCAAGTGAACGCAATGCCTTTTCTCAAAGGAGCTTTTCTAGCAACCAACAGCAAGCTTTTTGGGCCACCAGCATTTTTACTGGTTGTTATTAAATAAACTTTTGAGTTCACCCTTTTTGAGTCCTGAACTCATTGCTTAGAGACTCTCCAGGTTTCTTGTGCATGGCAAGGCTAGAACGCGACCCCCAGGGCCTATAGAGCTCGTCCATCCTTTTAAAGTCCCTTTCTTAGGCCCTGGTGGGATGCCACAGACTATAAAGTAGACAGTTGTGGATCATACGTTTCTTTGCATCAGTGGAGAGCAACAATGGTGGCTCCAGGATCCTGTGACTTGCCTCTGGGAGCCTCTGCAACCGTATTGAGTGACAAAAACTGAGACAAAACTAAAAATCTAACTCCATTTTTGAAACCTTCCACTGAATTTGGATGTTATTCAATGATAAAATAGTGCAATGATTTGTGTATTTTAATGATAAAATAGTGCAATGATTTGAAACCTTCCACTGTTTGGATTTTACAATAAAAATAGACATAAAATAAAATATGCATAAGATACAAATAGGAAGCCAGCACACACACACACACACGCACACAACCATGTGTGTAGAGTGTGTAGAAGACACTGTACACTCATATATAATTGTTGCTGGGATTGGGATATAGGCATTTCTTTTTGCTCTTTTAAAAATAAGTTAAATGTAGACTTTTGAATAAAGAATCGGAGAGATTGAAGAGACCACAATCCTTTGCCATGGTTGAAAGTTTTAATTTTAGATACTAGCCGTGACCTCACTTAATAGAACCAGGAAAGGGAATGAGAAAGAAGGCGGCTACACAGGGAAGGATGCGCAGGCTGAGTTCAGGTGGCTTTCAGGCTCATCCGTGTTTATTAATTGCAAAGGTCTTCACCGCGACAGCTGATTTCAGCGTAATAGGTAGTCTTTGGTTGATGCTGTGTAGTACCACAATCTTCTTTGGTTGTTCTACATACTTTCGTTGTCAAAAGCAGCTCTTGACCTAAGTTGAAATTAGGAGAAAGAACAAAAGACAAAAAAGGACTTTTAATGTTAATTGATTTTCAGATAAAACACTCAAAACTGACATTGTATTTCAATTTTCTCAGTACTTCAGTGTGACCTCATTATGAACTCACTTTTTAAACATGTTGGTAGTACTTTAGAATAATAGACTAATAGGCTTAAAAGAGATCCAAAATCGCTACAGTCCAATTACTTGCCATGTAGGAAATCACTATAAAATATTGTATTGTCGAAGGCTTTCATGGCCGAAATCACTGCATTGTTGTATGTTTTTCGGTTTCCCCCCCCACAATCGAGGGGGAGACCCTCAGAGACCACTCTGCCCCTCACCACTCGTTGTCCTCGATTGTGGAAAAAGGAGGCCATCCATTTAAGGGCAGTCCCCCTCACTCCAGTCATGGCTAAACGATGGAGTAATAGTCTACTGTATCAAAGGCTGCCATGAGGTCCAATAACACGAGCAGTGCTGAGCCACCTTGGTCCAACTGGCAATGCAGCTGGTCTGCTCGCTACAGAAGCCGGACTGGAAGGGATCAAGTCTGGCAGTA
Source organism: Anolis apletophallus (assembly GCA_030556195.1). Lineage (NCBI taxonomy): Eukaryota > Metazoa > Chordata > Lepidosauria > Squamata > Anolidae > Anolis > Anolis apletophallus. The sequence goes on from JARBWK010000003.1 coordinate 203,107,692, forward strand.
TCGTCCAGGAACTGCTGCAGCTGACCCGCTGCTGCCCTCTCAATCACCTTGCTCAGAAACTATAAATTCGATACTGGGTGGTAACTGGAGGGAGCCGAGCGATGTAAATTCGGCTTCTTCCGCAGCGGGCCCACCATGGCCTCTTTTAACCCCTCTGGAAAGATTCCTTGCTCAAGGGAGCTGTTTATTATTTTCAACAGAGGGTCACGTAACCCCTCTAGGCAAGGTCTAACTAGCCAAGAGGGGCACAGATTGAGTGAGCAAGTGGTGGGACGCGCTGCAGCTATGATCCTGTCGACAGCCTCTGCATCTAGCAGATGGAAACGGTCGAAGGTGGCCCCACTGAGTGGCAACGGAGTCTCAAGCTCACTAACTGTATCAACCGTGGCAGGGAGGTCTCGGCGGAGCGACGAAATCTTGTCTGCAAAAAAAGCTCTGAAAAGCCTCAGCTCAAGGGGCCAAATCATTTCCATTTGGGAGGGTAAGAACCGTCGTTTGGGACCAAATAACATTGAAGAATTTCGCTGGGCGTGAGCTTGCAGACTCTATCAGGGAGGTATAGTACACTTTTTGACCTCCCTGATAGCATGCTCATAAGATTTCTTAAATAACCTATAACAGGGCTGTCCAACTAGCGGCCCGGGGGCCGTATAAGGCCCCCCAGCCCCTTCCCTATGGCCCCCTAAGCTTTTTAATAAAAAATAAAAATTGAAAAATAAAATAAATAATAAAAATTTAAAAAATACCTATTTCCGGGTTCGGAGCAAGTATCGTGAGAATACGCAATCCACACGGGATTTCGCTGTCAACACGAGATCACGCCAGCGTTGACAGCGAAATCCCGTGTGGATTGCGTATTCTCACGATACTCTTCGGCTACTGTACTACTGGATCGCTGAGGCCCACAGACGCGATTAGGACCTTCTTCGACTCAGTCAGTCATCGCCTCTCTCGTTGTCCGGGTACTCCTGGATCCTGCGCATTTGGAAAAGGTAGGCCGAAGCAGGGGGCTCCTCAGGGGGCTCCTCATTCCCTCCCCCCATCTTCCCTCATGTATTAAATATAAAATTAAATATATTTAAAGATGAAATAAGGGGAGATGGGATACATTAAAATTAGGGGAGAGGGGAGGATGGGACTGAATGTATTTAATATTGCATTTAAATAAGGCGAGGGGAGGATGGAATTAAATATATTTAATATTAAATAAAAATAAGGGGAGAGGGGAGGATGGAATTAAATATATTTAATATTAAATAAAAATAAGGGGAGAGGGGAGGATGGAATTAAATATATTTAATATTATTTATTTTATAATTAATAATGCAACTAGGAATTGTAAGTAAATTGGAGCCGGGGGAGGGGCGGGAGTGGGGAGGGGGTGGAGCCAGGGCGGGGAGGGGGCAGAGCCGGGGCCGGGGCAGACCCTACGGCCCCCCAGGTCATCAGTGACCAGAATTCAGGCCCCTGGGCTGGTAGAAGTTGGACAGCCCTGACCTATAAGCTGATTTTGACGCTTCATCACTGAGCGCTTACTATGGATTGAAGGCATTTTGAAGATGCAGTGTTTAAATGACACATGTAGGATGACAAATTAGAGGCCTTAAGAAAAAATAATGGCACACTAGCCCTTCTTCTTATCACACCAAGCTTTATTGAACGTCCTTTAGAAAAGTGTCTTTAGCTTACCTCAGCTGCTGGGACATTACTACTTCTAATTTGTGCAATGCCAATAATAAGAATAAGAATAAGAATACCAGGTGACAGCCGCATTGAGGAAAAACAACAGGAAAATCTCATCCGTTATCAGGACCTCAAAATCGAACTGCAAAGGCTCTGGCATAAAAACCAGTACAGATAGTCCCAGTCGTAATCGGCATATTGGGTGCCATGCCAAAAGATCTCAGACGACATTTGGAAACAATAAACCTTGACAAAATCACGATCTGTGAACTGCAAAAGGCCTCCGTACTTGGATCTGCATGCATCATTTGAAAGTACATCACGCAGTCCTAAACACTTGGGAAATGTTCGACTTGTGATTTTGTGATATGAAATTTATTTATTTATTTATTTATTTATTCGGTTTTATATTCCGCTCCTTCCTGCAGGCTCGGGGTGGATCACAACATTCAATAAAACATCGAGATACAACAATGTCAAAAATCTCAAGGATTACAGATTCTTAAAACTCATAAACATGGTCATACAGCACATTTTCGGGTTATCAAAAAGCGAGTCTAAAAAGAGCGGTATTGCACGCTTTCCGGAAGGGGACAAGCTCTCGGATCGTGCGGGTATCGGCTGGGAGTGAATTCCACCGCATGGGGGCTACAACAGAAAAGGCACGCTGCCTGGTTGTGGACAAGTGGCAGGAGCGGATTGATGGAATTACTAGCACATTCTGCTCTTCTGAGCACAGTGATCTTGGGGGAACGTACGGGGTAAGGCAGTCCCTCAGGTACATAGGCCCTAGACCGTGCAAGGCCTTGAAGGTTAAAACCAACACCTTGAAGGCAATTCGGTACTCGATAGGAAGCCAGTGCAGTTGCAGTAAGATGGGAGTAATGTGCTCTCTCACCGGTGCTCCCACCAGTAAGTGAGCAGCGGCATTCTGCACTAGCTTGAGTTTCCGGATTGTCGACAAAGGAAGGCCAACGTAGAGGGCGTTACAGTAGTCCAGCCTCGAGATGACCGTCGCTTGGATCACCGTGGCCAGGTCATCCCTGGACAGGTAGGGTGCCAGTCGCCTAGCCTGTCGAAGATGGAAAAATGATGTTTTGCTGACCATGGAGACCTGGGTCTCCATGGTCAGCAAAGGGTCCAAATGGACACTCAAACTCTTAACAAGGGATGACGGGCTAAGTTGCTCGCCATCCAGGGTAGGCAACTGGCACTCATCCAGCCCAGGGCGACCGGGCCACAAGATCTCCGTCTTCGACGGATTCACCTTCAGCCGGCTGGAGCGCAGCCATCCAGTCACGGCTTCAAGGCATTGATAGAAACAATTGGGTATGGCCTGCCATCCATTCTCAGCAGCAGCTGGGTGTCATCAGCGTACTGATAACACTCCAGACCAAAGTCGCGGGCCAGCTTATGTTGAATAATAAAGGAGAGAGGATGGCCCCCTGGGGGACCCCACAACTTAATGGGAGCCACCCAGAGACCTCCTCTCCCCTCTCCACACGTTGTCCCCGGTCCTGGAGGAAGGAGGCCACCCATTTAAGGGCAGTCCCCACCCCCACCCCAGTCATGGCTAAACGGTGGGTCAACAATGCGTGGTCTACTGTATCAAATGCTGCTGTTAGATATAACAAAACAAGCAGAGCTCATCCACCCTGGTCCAGCTGGCGGCGAAGTTGGTCTGTAATGGCGACAAGCACGGTCTCCATCCCATGCCCAATACGGAAGCTGGACTGGAAGGGATCAAGTCCAGCTGTGTCGTCTAAAAACTGCTGCAGCTGATCCGCTGCTGCCCTCTCAATTACCTTGCCTAAAAATGGCAAGTTGGAAACCGGGCGGTAATTGGAGGGAGCCGAAAGGTCTAAATTCAGCTTCTTCAGCATGTTTTACCATAGCCTCTTTCAAACCCCCTGGGAACACTCCTTGCTCAAGGGAGCAGTTGATAATCTTTCCCAGTGGGTCTCGTAGCCCCTCCCGGCAAGATCTAACAAGCCAGGAGGGGCACGGATCAAGGGAGCAGGTAGTTGGTCTAGCTGCAGCAAGTAACTTATCGACAGCTGCTGCGTCCAGCAGTTGGAAACGGGTGAAGGTGGGCCCGCCGAGTGGAGGCGGAATCTCGAGTTCACATACTGTATCAAGAGTGGCTGGGATGTCCCGGAGGAGGATCGAGATTTTGTCGGTAAAATAGTTCTGGAAAGCCTTAGCTGTGGGAGTCAAACCCCTATCAATTGGGACAGTCGGGATTGTTGTCAAGGACTGAATTATCTTAAAAAGTTGAGCTGGGCGTGAACTAGCCGACTCTATCAGGGAAGAATAATGAACTTTTTTGGCTTCCCTGATAGCGTGCTCATAAACCTCTTTAAAATGTTTATAAGTCAATCTCGATGTTCCGTCACGGCGGCCCCGCCACACGTCCTCTAGCTGTCTCTTCCTCTGTTTCATCGCACGCAAATCCAGCATATATATCTTGTTTGCTGTGACATACTGTGTTTTTGTGTCTGTAAAATAATAATAATAATTGCATTATTATCTTACACAAAAACACAGTATGACACAGCAAACAAGATACATATATGAAATCCAGCACATATATCTTGTTTGCTGTGTCATTCTGTGTTTTTGTGTCAGTAAAATAATAATAATAATAATAATATTGCAAAAGACAAAGAGTCAATACCATAAAAATACAATGCAGAGCAGAAGAGAAAACTGGCAAAAGAAAGCTCTCAATGGACAGTCCTGAGAAAAAAAACTGAGAGCAAAATTGACAAGGAAAAAAACATGGATGTGGCTCACAAATGGAACTCTGGAAAAGGAGGCGGGGGGCCTGATTCTTGCAGCCCAAGAACAAGCAATTGGAACCAATGGCATCACAGCCTGAATTGAAAAGTCGACCACAGATTCCAAATGTAGAGTCTGCAAGGAAGCAGACGAAATAATGGATCTCATACTCAGCTGCTGCAAGAAGATCGCACAGACGGACTATAAGCAGAGGCACCATACTGTTGCTCATATGATCTGCTGGAAATTGTGCCGCAAATACCATCTGCCAGTGACAAAAAACTGGTGGGATCACAAGCCTGAAAAGGTTACAAAAAATGAACACGTTAAACTACTCTGGGACTTCTGAATTCAGACTGACAGTGCGTGGAGCACAATTCCCCTGACTTCACAATGGGGGAGTATGGATCATGGATGGTCCCAGGTGACAATAGAATTGAAACTGGAAAAGTTGACACAGGGGCGGCCTCACCTCTCCCGGGGGTGTAGGCAAACCTTATTTTGGCGCCCCCCCCGGTGACTCCTGGATGCACTCGCGCATGCGCGGCGCCGCGAGTGCGTCCCGCGCGGTGGCGCACACGCACGGTGACGTCCCGCCCGGCCGCACATGCGCAGTGGCGTCCCGCGGAGTGGCATGCACGGCGGCGTCCTGCCCGGCCACGCGAGGGCGTCCCGCCCGATGCGCGCACGCCAGCGGCAGCGGCGTAGCTGGCCGCGGAGGCGCAGCGGTGGGGCGAGACGGCCGGCGAGGCGGCGCCCCTCCCAGTTCGTCGCCCTATGCGACAGCTTAGGCGGCGGAATGGGCAGGGCCGGCCCTGAGCTGACACGATATGAAGATTTAAAAAGATTGAACTGCAAAGACTCTGGCACAAGGCAGTAAAGGTGGTTCCAGTAGTAATCGGCACACTGGTTGCAGTGCCTAAAGACCTTGGCCTGCACTTAAAAACAATCAGCGCTGACAGAATTACCACCTGTCAGCTGCAAAAGGCCACCCAACTTGGATCTGCACACATTATTCACCAATACATCACACAGTCCTAGATCACACATTGGGAAGTGTCCAACGTGTGATCAAATACAAAAGCCAGCATAGTGATATTGGGTTGCTGTGTGTTTTCCGGGCTGTATGGCCATATTCCAGAAGCATTCTCTCCTGATGTTTCACCTGCATCTATGGCAGGCACCCTCAGAGGTTGTGAGGTCTTCTATACTTTTTTGGGACTTCTGTCATGCTCCACATCAGAATTAATTCCTTGTATTATACCTATAATCCCTTTCCTGTTATAATAATGGGTCTGTCCATATATGGTAGATTTCTGGTTTTATGGCCCATTTCTCTCCCCTGCTCCCAGGACAGGATGTTCTCTAGATTCCTTGTGATGCATATCATCGCATGGATAAAAGGGTGCAGTTCCTTCCTCTATGATTGTAGGAGTTCTCTTGCGACGCAGACAAACATTGTTATTCTGAGATGCTCCGCACCAGTTGTACCTGGCTGTTTTCAACCTGCATCTTCCTTCTCCTCGCACCTAGGGGTAAGTTCCATTGGCAAGATGAAGGACTTTGCTTTTATTAAGGCTCACATACACAAAGCAAGCTCAAAACAGTTCCTATGGCAGTAATATGACACAGAAAAAAGCAAAGGAAAAAGTGCTAATTTCAAAAGGGAATCCGTTTAGATCAGTCAGTTTCTCTCATCTTTGAAATCTGAAGAGGGTACGCTCTTTGTGAATCAAGTAATGGATTTTGATACATTTCTATCAACATGAGTGACGTGCAATTTCCACTGAGCTGTACTAGTGATGTGGAAATGTGATGTTTTTATTAATATTGCAGATGCAATATTGGTTGCAAAGAAAGAATTCTTTGCGGCTTCTATTGCCACGGCGTATGCTTTTAAATAGGCATCCAGCCGTGCTTGATTTGACTCACTAGGCTCTTTCCACCACACGCTCTCCAGTCTCCTCTTCATTTGCTTCATCGCTGCCAGCTCCTCAGTAAACCAAGGAGATGTGGTTTAGCTCGGCTACTCGAGAAGGGACGTTCTGGAGCGATCGTGTCTATTGCCCTAGTCATTTCTCTATTCCAGTGGGTGACAAGAGCATCGACAGGATAACCAACCGAGGCAGCAGGAATATCCCCAAGAGCCGTCAGGAATCCATCCGGATCCATAAGTCTCCTGGGGCGGCCCATCTTAATGGGTCCTCCACCCCTGCGGAGGGTAAAGGGTGCAGTAACTCTCTGCGGAGGGTAAAGGGTGCACCTCGCAAAGTGGCAGCAGCAAAAACCCCCAAAACAGAGAAAATACAATGATATATATTTTAAATAATTTTTTTTGAAATCTGCGAAACAGCGAGTTCATTAAACGTGAGCCGCGAAGTAGCAAGGGAACACTGTAAAGCTTTGACCATACCGAAGAAAGAAAAGGCTAATGCACTCTCACGTGTGCAATGGAGGACGGTAGAGTTAATTTACTATCCTTATCGAGACAAATAAGCTCTTTCTCATTATCCACAGTTGAGATGCCTGCAGCAGAAGAGGAGGAAAGCCCCCAAAATAGATTTCAAGTATGCACACACATTCACTCAGCTGTATGTGTAAATAAATAGCATATTACTTTGATTGTCCGCACTTCAAAAGGTCCGTCACCTGCTTTTAAGGCAGGCTGGCTGCGGAGTAGTTGCAAAGCATGGACTTTCCATTTTTAATCAGATTGTGTTATAAGATAACTATAATTTTCTTTCCGCAGAAGATGCTCTTCGGTGTCACCATTGTAAGAATAATGATGGGTCAAAACCTTGTGGTTCACCTAAGGTCTGTGACGTTACCTCTGGATCAGCAGTATGTGTTGCCATCAGCGTCTGGGGTTGGTTGTCTCCTATCTATCTCTATCTATTCATTTTTGTCTTATTATCATTATGTGCTCATTGAACTCACAGGCCTCGCATTTCCTTTATGAACTCCTTGTATGCCAGGTTTAATGGTACAAGATGCAAATAAGTAAAATACCTTCAAGACCAATGGTTTCATTGCTACAAGTAGCCACACAATTCTTATAGACATAGTTGTTGTATCCAGTTTGACATTTAGTGGCCAAGTTCTAGAGATAATCTATCTTCCCAATTTTTATATGATACAGCTCCTCTATAGTGAGTGAGTAATTCTCTGTCTAAGCAACAACCGTGGTCCGAGATGCCAAACATCTCCCATCTACACCAGAGAGGGGACTCAGGGCGGATCACAATGCACATATACAGGCAAGCATTCAATGCCATAGACATACAACATATATAGACAGACAACGAGCTACACAATTGGTCGAGAGCTCACCCCGACCCGGGCAGGCCTCGAACTCATGACCTTCTGGTCAGTAGAGATCTTATGCAGCTGACTCCCAGCCAGCTGCACCACATTCCCAGTTTCTCAAGCTGGGGGTCAGAACTCCTGGGGAGGGGGGGGGGTTGCAAGGTGGTGTCAGAAGGGTTGCCAAAGACCGTCAGAAAACACAGTATTTTCTGTTGGCCCTGGGGTTTCCGTGTGGGAAGTTTAACCCAATTTCATCATTGGTAGGGTTCAGAATGCTCTTTGATTGTAGGTGAACTACTGATCCCAGCAACTACAACTCCCAAATGTCAAGGTCTATTTTCCCCAAACTCCACCAGTGTTCATATTTGGACATATTGAGTGTTCATGCCGTTTGGTGCAGATCCTCTGTCAAAACAGCAGATGGAGCACACTACTGCTAAATAGTAACAATGTCAATGTTAAATGCCGCTGTGTGTGATAACAATTTTAAAGGCTCAGGTCCTTCAAGGTGAGCTTGCTCAACCTAAGGGAATTCCCCGAGATCACTGCGCCGGAAGAGCAGACCCTACTGTCTCACCCAGTCTATATCCAGCACAAGTTGTATGTCATTGCCCAGCCACGTCCGGGCGATCCACAAACTTGGCATTGAATGCTTGCCTGTAGATATACTGTATGTTAAGATCTGAAACTTGATCTGGCTATGCATTATGCGTTTACTGACAGAGTAGTGCAGCGTTTCCCCCCGCTCTGTTTATTAGTTTGGTGCAGATCTGTCATTGTTTGACTCCACAGTGCTCTCCCGATGTAGGTGAACTACAACTCCAAAACTCAAAATCAATGCCCACCAAACCCTTCCAGTATTTTCTCTTGGTCATGGGAGTTCTGTGTGCCAATTTTGCTTCAATTCCACATTGGTGGAGTTCAGAATGCTCTTAGATTGTAGGTGAACCATAAATCCCAGCAACTACAATTCCCAAATGACAAAATCAATCCCCCCCCCCCAACCTGACCAGTATTCAAATTGGGGTGTATTGAGTATTTGTGCCAAATATCACCTAGTGAATGAAAATACATCCTGCATATTAGATATTTACATTACGATTCATAACAGTACCAACATTACAGTTATGAAGTAGCAACGAAAGTGGGGGTCACCACAACATGAGGAACTGTATTATTTATTTATGTATTTATTTATTTATTTATTTATTAAGTTCGACTTAATATACCGCTCTCTCCGGCGCCCAACATCAGTAAGGTTGAGAACCACTGATCTACACCATCTCAATGCCCAGTCATTCACATTTGGTATCCTTCTCTCCTGGCAAAGTCCTTGATCCTTCAGTGGCAGATTTGGTGAGAGTATTCATAGAGCTGCAAACCTCTTTACCTTTCTGCCAAACAATGATCTGCTCCAAAGTGTCATTGATACCTAGACAAGTAGAAGGAAAGCGTTCTGTGTGCTTGATAAGTTGTAGCAAGCTGTGAGCAACATCCTGGATGTCTGGGCCAGGAAGGTTGCACATGTCAAATCAATGTTTCTCTGAGCAAGACATTCCCAAGCACCGGCACTTGCCTTTCCTTCTTGCTTGTGGACAGAGCCCTGCACGCCTTGTGAGTCAGAGTCACCACTGCCACACGGCGTCCGCTCTGGCCTTGTTAGGTCTGAGCAATGTGTTTCATTGCAGATCTGAAAGCAAGGAACTGAAACAGGTGATAAGCTGTTGGCCCTGACTTTTGATTTTGCAAATTAGGCATCAATCGCCTGCTGCCGCCACACTTCCCCAGATACTGAATTCTCTGTCTTTTCCTCCATCTGGGAGCAGAAAAGGAACTGGACCAGCATCCCATAAAAGCATCCCAGTATCCACAAATCTAAATGGGCTCTGATTGTTGTGGGATTTCCTCAAAGATCATGATACTTAGGCAAAATCACATGAAGCAGATAAGATTTTTCAAACAAGATCTGAGCTGAATAGGGCACGTTGGTCGCAAGAAGCACTTTGAGTTGTTTCCAGAAAGAGAGGGGGGCACATCCCCTGAACTGAGGGGCTTGTCAAAGAAATTGCGGGATTCCTGCCTAGGTTGCATGGCTCCTTGGTTTCATTTTTTTTGTAAAGCTGGAACAGTATATATGAAAGGAGTACATAGAATTACTGAGAAAATTAACATAAAACATAACTTCTGAGATTTTAATCTGAAATTCAATTCACTTTAATTGCCCATTTATTCCTTTTTTTCCTCCTTTTTCCTAATTTTATTTTAGATCCAAAGCAACATGTAACTCTACAAACTTGTTTCAAAAATACCTTCTTTTGCGGTCGAAAAAAGTATAATGCCATTTTGGACCGGCACACTGAAGTCAACTGTTGCAGCGACGACTTTTGCAATAAGCTACCATAGGATTCAATTCCATGGTCAGGAGAAAGATTTCAGAGCCTTGGATGAGTATAATTACATTTCAGGAGTTTAAACCCCTTTGTTTTGGAGAAGAGCGATGCTTAGAAAGAGGGATGGGTCTGCCTGTCTCTGGTCCATGTAATTTCACGTGTCGCAGGTCTGTTGCCTTCTGCTCTTTGCTCTTTCTCACACAGGCCAGTCGACATGACTCTCAATAGCAGATATGGCTCAGTTAACAAATTGTGCTTGGTACCTTTGAACAAATAACATGGAAAAATAATAAAGAGATGTTCTTATACCAAACAAAAAACCAAAACAATAGCAGTTAATGATATTCCAACAAAGTCCTTAACTCAAGAGTAACATTACACACAACAACCACGTCATTTAAGCTTTGCATGTATAACAAAAAGCATTTTGAATCTTCCAGTGAAACTTCTTTCACACTAAATCCTGACATGTCCTTTTTTCCCCCGAAGAGACCCACCTTCCATAAGAATTTTTGTTGTCAAAACTGACTGAACTATGTTTTTTCAACACGCCAGGAAAGCTAGTGAGGCAGACTAGTCTGATTTCCCCTTTACTTTCTGTTTTGCTCTTCGTGCATATTCAGTAAGAAAATCCTGCCTGCCTCCATCAACACAGAGGTGGCACTTGGATGTCCATTTCAGTAACTACTGATTCCCTTGGTATCCATGAATCTGTCTAATCCTGCCTTGAAGCTGTCCAGGCTGACCGCTGTCACAACCTCCTCTGGAAGTGAGTTCCATAACCCAATGACCCTCTGGGTGAAGAAATATTTCCCTTTATTAGTCCTAACTTTCCTACCTTGGAGCTTTAGGGAGTGCCCCCTAGTCCTAGTGTTGGGTGACAGAGAAAATATTTTTCTTTATTCACCTTTTCTATCCCATGCATGATTTTATACACTTCGATCAACTTGCATTATCTCCCCCGAAGGGGATTCAAAACCGCTTGACATGAAAGCATCAGAGCCACATCCACTGTTTTAATGTGGTGAGATGTATTCCATACTGGGCATGCATACTCAGCAGCAGAAGAGCAAAGTGCAAGAGCAGATGTCTTCACTGTACAGTAGAGTCTCGCTTATCCCACAACTGTGTGTATTTAACTGTATGTATTTTGCTGTGCCTTGTGGCTACTGTGAGCCGCCGCGAGCCTCCGGGAGTCGGCGGCATAGAAGCCAAAATAATAAAATAAATAAAATAAATAAATGGGCCAGCAGAACATTGGATGAGTGAAAATGTTGGATAATAAGGAGGGAGTACGGAAAAGCCTATTAAATTACTAATTAAGCACCAAAACACCATGTTTTACAGCAAATCTACAGAAAAAGCAGTTCAATACATGGTAACGTCCTCTCTGTTGGCGCCCCCTTGTTGTGAGGGAGAGGCTTGCGCACCATAATGAAGTTGTGAGCTTAACTGGCAGTGGCATAATAGCCACCGGTAGGGCCTCCCATGCCAGACAGGTGAACCGAAGGGTCTGACAAAGAGCGTCAATGGGCAGGATGGGCTCTCTAGCCTTTTGGCAGCCATCCTAGGAGAAGGAAAACTGATTTCAAACCCGGGCAGATGGTGCTCGTCTAACCCTGTAAGGTCAACCATCTAGAGAAGGAAACTCTAATCAAACCTACGACCTGAGGACCTCGCTGCCTCCGTCCAAGCTTTGCTAGATGAACCTTTGGATTAAAGGGCGAGGCCAGTTCTGTGCACGCTGCGCTCCACCAGAAAGGTCCATTGCACAGGCTTGAAGGACAGATCCAACTTCCTTAGTCGTCAACGCGCTTGTAGAAAGTGTGGGATGAGTCCTTCCTGAATCTTCGTTTGTGAAGAAAAGTCAAGAACATAGTAACGTTATGTAGTAATTAATTACCGTATTCACGAATTTAGCACCAAATCATCGCGACAGCTGTGGATCCAGGCAGGAAGCAGACTCCATTGGATAATACAGAACGTTGGATAAGCGAAGGTTGGATAAGTGAGACTCTACTGTATCTGTTTGTGATCCCCAGTTTGTGCCAGTCAGCTTTCGTATGATACTATATGTAGCACCCACTTTCTGCTTGATAGTCAAGCTGTGTTTCGTGTAAGCCAGAGCATGGTCCAGAGTGACGTCCGGGTACGTTGGTGTGCTGCAGTGGGATTTCTTCCCAGGTAATCTTTAGACCTCTAGTTGCTTCTCTGTTCTTAAAATGAAAAGCACATGTCTGCATTTTACAGGGATTAGGAATCAGCTGGTTCTCCCTGTAATAGGCAGTAAGTGCGCCTAATGCTTCGGAGAGTCCAGTTGAAGGCTAATCCCAAATTCAAAACATCTCCCTAAATTCAAACATCTTTAAATGTAAGTTTATTTCTTTAAATGCAAAAAAAATGTACTAAGCAAGGTTAATGGTGCATTTTGTTATTATGGTGAAAGACAAAAGAGATCTGGAGCCTACACATCTCTGTCCTACAATATAATTACAGCACAATTCTTTAATTCAATTAGTGAATGACAATAGTCTTGCGGAAGAAATGTAGGCAAAGATTGCCCTTCCAAAGGATTCAAGTTTTGGATTCTGTGATCAATAGGAGATTATTTATTTATTTATTAACTTCGATTTAGTATACCGCTCACTCCGAAGCTCAGAGCGGTTTACAAAGGAAGCATGAGCACCAAGAATAATAAACAATTAACAGTTAAAACACATTAGAACATCAGAACAGCTAAAACATATTAAGAACACAAGCCCTCAATAGAGGCTGGGGCAAGATAAGAGTCTGGGTGGCCCTAGGTGGCACAGCGCACAGTACAGTTGAACTAAGGGCCAAACGCCCTCCTGAAGAGCCAAGTCTTCAAGGCCTTACGGAAGGGCAGGAGAGCACGGATGGCACGGATCTCCTCCGGGAGGCCGTTCCAGAAACTTGGGGCAGCTACAGAGAATGCCCTCCGCTGTGTGGTGGCCAGTCTGCAGGTTCCGAGGGAAGGGACCTCGAGGAGGTTAAGCTCACAGGCACATAAGGGGTAAGTCGCTCCCTCAGGTACACTGGCCCCAAACCATAGATGGCCTTGAAAGTGAGAACTAACACCTTGAAGAGGACCCGGAATTCAATCGGGAGCCAGTGCAGCTCGCGCAAGAGTGGGGTCGCGCGGTCAGATCTTGCAGCACCCAGGAGGAGACGAGCTGCAGCATGCTGCACTAGCTTAAGCTTCCGGATCATCGACAAGGGAAGGCCAATGTAGAGCGCATTACAGTAATCGAGCCTCGAGATGACCGTGGCTTGGATCACTGTAGCAAGGTCGCATTGGGAGAGGTAGGGAGCCAGGCGCTTAGCCAACCGTAGGTGGTAGAATGCTGTCCTGCAGGTGCAGCCAATCTGCTCCTCCATGGACAGATGGGCATCCAGCCGGACCCCTAGACTTTTACCGATGGCTGGGGGCAGAGGGCCACACCATCGAATGTTGGCAACTGGGTCGCTACCCCGGGCGGCCCAGCCACAAGATCTCCGTCTTCGCCGGGGTGTCTACTGGTGATCAGCATGCATCAGTGCCAATGCAATTGTTCCTGATACACAGCCACCACTTTGCTGGCCTCTTTCTGTAGCAAACCTATGTCATCTTATTTATTTATTTATTTATTTATTTATTCGGTTTAATATACCGCTCTCTCCGGAGCTCAGAGCGGTTTACAGAGATAAAATCAGATAAAAACATATAAAACATCATTAAACCAATAAAAACCCCAATTAAACCCCATTCCCAATAAAACAACCATATACAGCGTAATGGCATAACAATGACGGTGACGCGGCAGAGTGCAGATTATGGCGGGCACCGGCTGAAGCCAAATGCCTGCCTGAATAGCCAGGTCTTAACGGCTCTGTGAAATGGCATCAGGTCCCGTGTGGCTCGAATCTCCTCAGGCAAGGAGTTCCACATCTTGCTGAATATGGATGATGAAAAACTGCTCAATTCTATTTCCAGCAGATGTAGGGATACTTTTATGTGTCTATACCTTTAAATCTTCTTTCAAATTATGGTGATCCCATGAATTTCAGAGTTTTTTTTAAGGCAAAAAATACTCTTAGGTGTTTTTTTACTTCCCTCTGAAATAGCTCCTATAGCACATGACATTGATTGTCAGCCCCACCTTTAGCCCATATCCAGTCCCCTCATCGCTCCAGTTAGCATTACCCCAGGCACCGAGTGATGGATACAAGCCATATGGCACCTGCTAGTTACTGAAAAAACAAGAAAGATGGGAAGGAGATGGTAAATGCAATCCCATGTCTCCAGTAGCTTTGACTATCTGGGGACCACCCAGCTTCTTACAATGAGTCCAAAGTTGTGATTTCTTCCAGACTCTCAGGAAAAATTTTGAACAACTTTTGTTATTGCCCACATTAAGCAGCCCTGGTCGAAATGAACCCAAATTAGCTTTATGCATCGTTTGGCTGCCACAGAGCTGATTTACCCACCCTTTATGACATGCGCCATGAAGACCTCACTGTTTATCCCTAGTTAAGCCCTTTTTAGTGAGGCGGATTAATATTTTGTGTACAGTTCCGGGGGGGGGGTCTATCTAGACAGCCTCTTTGCATTTGAAGTCTCTGTCGCCCTGCCCCTTTAAGAATTCTCTCAGGCGCGGAGCCCCAGGCAAGGCGCTTCTGGTTCTTGGAAGAGTCCGCTTTCTCATGACCGGAAGGTGAAAAGAGAGGAAGCCCAGAAGGTCTACAAAATAGCACGTCCAGAAGGAGATGTATTCGAGTCCAATCGGAGTTAAATATTGAGACAATCTTAGAGACAGTTTATTTATTTATTTATTTATTTATTTATTCGATTTTGTATTCCGCTCCTCCCCACAGGCTCGGGGCGGATAACAACAATGTATATGGGCGCCATGTCACAGACATGAAGCCCCAAAATAAAAAGCATAAAACACATTAAAAACACAATCCAACGCATTACGAGGTGCAAGGTGACATACATAGGTTTCTTGAGGTATAATCCTTCTATGCTTAATTGAAGGCTAGTTCAAAGAGGGCGGTCTTACAGGCCCTTCTGAATGGTACTAGCTCAGAGATGGCTCGAGCACTGTCCGGCAGAGTTCCACAGCGCTGGAGCTGCTGCAGAAAAGGCTCTCTGTCTGGTCGCAGATAGGTGACAGGAGCGGACTGATGGTATCGTCAGCAGATTCTGTTCATCTGACCGCAGCGATCTCGGGGGTAAGTACGGGGTAAGGCGGTCCCTCAAGTACGCAGTTGAACACCATACAAGAAAGAGACAATAAGAAGAAATAAAGATTCAAGAGCCTCAGTTCAGCCAGAACTGTGACTATCTCTTAAAGACTTTACCTCTCCTCACAAAGACTCGGGAGGAGGAAAAAGTCCCAAATTCCTGGACCAGCGTAGCGAAAGGCCAGAGCGTGCCATAAATGGTGATCGTATAGCCATCCCAGGGGTGAGAGAGGCCCGGCTGATGGAGACCCGATGGAGAGCCTTCTCCGTGATGGCCCCTATGATCTGGAACACCCTCCCGCCTGCTCTCAGGGCCACATCGGCCCCTACCAGATTCCTGGCTGACCTGAAAACCTGGCTTTTTTGCCAGGCGTTTGGGGTTTGACCGGACGTTTGGAGACTGAGCCATTCTGGCACTGTGCACTCATGTTTTTAAATTGATGTATCTGGGGTTTTTAAATGATGTAAGTCGCCCGGAGCACCAGTGGTGGAGGGCGACTCACAAATAATAAAGTTATTATTATATTATTATTATATTATTAATAAATTCTTGTTTGATTCAACTATAGAGTCTCCGATCCGTTCCTGACACAGCCAGTTCACCTTCCAAATAGTTAAGCTAGTGTGAGGGCAGAATACTTTGAGTTAACTGATCAGTCAATATGTGCCCTAACTTATACAGGCCCTTCTCAAAAAAATAGCATATAGTGCTAAAGTTCATTGTTTTCCATAATGTAATGATACAAATTAAACTTTCATATATTGCACACCAACTGAAATATTTCAGATCTTTTTTTGTTTTGTACTAATGATTTTGGCATACAGCTCCTGAAAACCCAAAAATACTGTCTCAAAAAATTAGCATATTTGGTCGGATGGAATATGCTAATTTTTTGAGATATGTATGCCAAAATCATCAGTATTAAAACAAAAAAAAACCTGAAATATTTCAGTTGGTGTGCAATGAATCGAAAATATATGAAAGTTTAATTTTTATCATTACATTATGGAAAATAAAGAACTTTAGCACTATATGCTAATTTTTTGAGAAGGACCTGTACATATGGATGTATCCATACTGTAGAAAGAAGGTAGTTTGATGCCACTTTAGCTGCCATGGCTTAGTGCTATGCAAACCTTCTCTGCCAAAGAGCGCTGGCTGGGGCTTCATCAAATTATAACTCCAAGAATTCCATAGCATTGAGATCTGGCACTTAAACTGGTGACAAACTACTTTAATTCTACTGTGTAGATGCACACCATATATATTTTAAAAAGTTTTATGGGATAGAGACAAAAAATTTCCACCCAATAACAAATATATATATAACATTTTCACATGGCTTGTATGGATCGCTGAAAATTTCACATCACTTTGATAAAGTGGTATTGAAATCCACTAACGGTTCAAAAATTATTTGTCATCTTCAGATACCAAGGGTGATAAGTTCACACATGTAGACTAACTCTCTCATATCCCAAATAACCTCTTTTTTCCTCAGTTTTTCCAACAGTTTCTATTGTTGTCTGTTGTAAGGAATCCTCACTGTCAGGACTCACTGTCTGTTGCAACTCAGACCCAGGAGAACCCCCCCCCCCCCCCCAGATCAAACACACAACAGGCAGTCTATGAAGATTAAGCTTTTATTGAAGCAAATATAATGTCCAACAAAAGGGTTAAAAGCACACCAAAAGTAGAAGATAAAAGTACAGTTTCTAGTATCAAAAACAAGGCATAGAGCTGGATATAAAATCCCATGGAAGAACAAGGCATCAATCAGGAACAAACAGGCCCAGTCCTAGGCCAGGCAAAAGCTTGGAGACAAGATAATATGAAACACATCCAAACGAAACTTGAAGTCTGAAAGCTAATTTTCTAGCTAGCTCTAATAAAGGGAAAATTACTTTCGATTTGCCAGCCGCCCACTCCGCCTCAAACTGTCATCATGCCTAGAAGTGCGAATGTTATCCCAACGGTCAAAAGGAGTCTCAGGAGGAGCCTCATCAAAATATCCAGGTGTCCCAATCTCGGCCTGGCTGTTATCTCCTTCTACACAGGAATGTTCATCTACAACCCTGGGAACGGAGCCATTCTCAGGAGAACTAGCCTCGTCTGACATTTCACTTTGCACATCACTTTGCAGTTCAGAATTCACATCAACATCACTAACATCCTCCTCAACCCGAGCCATCCCATCATCCCCAACATGTACATGAATACCAGGCTGAAATACCACACTGTCGCCACTCTTATTTAACCACGCAGGAGATGTCCTGGGAATTACTAAAATCTTTACTACAGGTTATCGACATGGATAAAGCCAAGAGTGATCCACCCACTCCCTGTTCCCCCTTATAAACACACCCACAACATTTTAAACACCACATTCCCGCTCTCCCCAATTCGCACACAGTCTTTCCCACCAAGGCCGCCGCCATTGATTCCTCTCTCCAGATGCAGCTGGCTTCTTATCTCGTGTTGAGTCTGTCAGGATCCAGATTCAGGGCCTCATCCTCCAGGCCCTGAATTTCAGATCATGACACTCACCCTAGCTGGCCAGGCCAGATTAGAAGCCTGAGGAAAAGTAGGCCTCAGTGACGCTTAGACTCCATTTTGAGTGTGGAGTTGGTTAAGATCAGCAGCCATGTTGAGGAGGGTAATCCCGAGCCAAGGGGAGTGGTCAAAGTACACTCTGGGGCTGGTAACAGGAGAACTCCCAGTGATTGGTCAAGGTCTGAACAGGGGAGGGGTCAGGCAAGTTGGAGGGGAAATCTTGCCAGTGTAAGAGCAGAACAGTTTGGGGCTTCTGACAAGACAGTCAGAGCCGAGGACTCTCTCTGGGAATGAGAGAGGGAATGCATGATTTATTTACCTGTTTCATTCACAGCTAGTTCTCTGCTGTAACGGAACTAGTGGAGTAGACTGTTTTAGTCTGGGCAGAGTAGGTTGGATCAGTCTGGGGAAATCCTGGAAGAGAATTTCAGGGGGTGCTAACTGATAGTTAGCGGTAACAGATCACAGGTAATCAGTTTTGGGTTAGTGTGAGGGAAATGACAGGTTGTTTGGCCCAAAACTAACCTGTGCCTTGAAGTATCAGAACCATTTCCAAGAAACATCATTGAAATAGTGAAACCTGTTTTATGCTCCAAATAGTTTTACCATCTAAGAGTTTAAGAGCCTGTGTTAGTGAAACCATTTTACAAGCCTATATATTCTCCAGTAACCATAGGCTTTTGCGCCTCTCTGAGAAAAGAGTTTAGAACAATAAAAGTTATTCTGTGCATTTTGAGATCAAGCCTCGTGTGTGCCTTTTCCCTCACAAAAACTCTCTACTCAGTGCCAGCAGACTAAAATGATATTTCCCCCCCTCAGCACAACACAAAGCTGATATTTGCCTAGGAGCCTAGAAGTGGTTTGTGTAAAAGTACTTATATTACATCCTGAAAATCCTTGTTTAGTTAACAAGGTTGGTGGCAGCGTTACTTTAAATAAAATATTTTAATAGGGCACAAGTTGGTTACGAGTGAGATCCGGCTTCCAACCCTGGATGGTGCGATACTTCGCCCGCCACCATAGGTCAAAAGCCTAGGAGTCACGCTTGACTCTCACCTGACGATGGAGAAGCATATCTCCACCATCAGCGGAACAGCGTTCCATCATCTCCGGCAGGCGAGGAAGCTGGCTCCCTACATGTCCCGCCATGACCTAGTCACAGTGGTCCAAGCCACGGTCATCTCAAGACTGGGCTACTGTAATGCTCTCTACGTTGGCCTTCCTCTGTTGGTGATCTGGAAGCTCAAACTGGTGCAGAACGCTGCAGCTCGGCTGGTGGTAGGCCTTCCATCTCGCTGCCACATCACGCCTGTTCTGTGCGAACTGCACTGGCTTCCAATAGAGCACCGGATCACTTTCAAAGTGCTGGTTCTGACCTTCAAGGCCTTGAACGGTCTGGAGCCGGTGTACCTAAGGGACCACCTCTCCCCATATAGTCCTTCAAGACCACTGAGATCTGAGTCCTTGAACCTCCTGGCGGTGCCGAGCCACACAGCCCTCCATTTGACCTCAACGCGGAGGAGAGCCTTTAGGCGTCATCGCTCCTGTACTACGGAACACTCTTCCTCCTTCAGTCCGTGCGTTGCCCAATTTACTAGCCTTTCAAAAAGCTTGTAAAACCTTCATGTTCACACAGGCATTTGGTTAGGAACAATCCTGGGGCTTCCACTTCATGGTCATGGGCCACTGCATTAGGTAGCGAGCGTACGTTACTATATGGTTTTAACTATGGATGCAACTCCCGGCATCCTGCTGTGTTTTAATGTTATTGTGCTATTGTGTTTTATCATGTTTTTACTGTGTTTTTAATCACTTGTGAGTCGCCCCGAGCCAGTCGGGAGAGGCGACTAAGAAATCGAAACAATAAATAAATGATTAAATAAATAATAGAAATTCCCCCCAAAATTTATAAAGTGGGGCCCTGATCCTTTTCATTTGGCAGCAGCGGTGGGATGAAATAGGAAGTTCCACCCTGCCCAGTTGGCCAAGCGGTCCAAGTCGTTACATCTGTCTTATATTTCTTCCAGAGGAACTACATTGAGATTGATTTGTGTATGTGAGCCTTGATCAGGGATCCTTCTCTTTGTCAATGAAACTCACCTCCGGATGTGAAGAGAAACTTGAAAGCGCATAACAACAAAGGTGTATAACCCAGCAGATACAAAAGCATAACTGCCATTTGAACCAGCACATCTATATGTCTATGGATTTTCCCTCTGCATTCCTGAGAGTTAGAAACGTGCGCCCTTGAAGTAATTGAAAAGTAGACCTTTGACTGAAGGAGGTTTGATTTTTCCAAATGTGCAATACCTCACAGCCAGCCATGACTTTACTCGTAATGTTAGAAAAAGAAATGAGAAAGAAGGCAATTCAAAAGAGAAGATCACTTCAATGTTTGGGTGTATTGCAGCTCCGAAGGTGTTTTTCAAGTGATATATATTATTCATATGTATTCATTGCAAAAATCACTTTCATAGCAAAAGCTGGCCTCGATGTGTGCTCTTCCTGGAAGTAGATCACCGTTACCAAGAGTCTCTTGCTCTGCTTCCCAGTCCAAGCAGTCTTGCACTACCTGAAATAATTCTCCATCTAGGATGAGAACAGGAAGATAAACAAAATAAATCGGGATGAGACTGAGAAGTGCAAACCGATACTTTTGTTTGTTTCCTGAAAAAATCAGTTAAGGTTATTTATTACAAGCATTTCAAAGTGTTTCTCCTTCAATATTCTACTGATTTTCTACTTGATAGATCAGAAACTAAAGAATTTTAGCCTTTATATTGGTTTGGAAGAAATTGCTTACAGTTGACAGAATAAATTCATCCTTTTTTGCCCGCAATAATGGCGTGTCACACTGCCCACTATATTCTATATCATAACCCCTTTCCAAAAACTTTAGAGCCTTTTCCCAACCATCCACAGACTACTTATAACAATGCAGCCTGAGCCCTGCCACATGCATGACCTTCTGCCAGCGCCACCAGAGGCACTCGAAGTGGCCAGCTTCTGGTCAAAGGAAAATTAATATAATGCCAAGTTTTTAACTTTGTTTGTGATTTTTCCATACATTACAACTATTCCCAATTCACTTCTGACATGACAAATAAAAACAAATACAACCACCATGGATTGGAGATGGAGTTTGTGGCTGTCTGGAGTAGATAAAAGCAATAGTAATTCAGTGAAACTATCTTACCCTTATAAACTTTGGTTAAAATGCAAGTTCCTGTTTCAGAGCTCACTTCACAGGTCTGAGGTGCTTCGCAAGGCTCCACTGGATATACATTCAAGCATACTCGGCACATGAGAGCATCTGCCACATAAGACAAATGTCCATTATGTAAACTATTTTAAACCAGAATCTTGCTTACATATTGTTTTGTAAGAGTTGCCAGAGAATAAAATTGGGAATAGTTTTTATTCAATGTCAATGAATAATAGATATGCCTATCTAGAGTCCCTAGAGAGTTGCATAGCTCCAACAATCCCATATTTACTTGAGTCTAATGTGCCATTGAATCTAATGAGTCCCCCTGAGTCCCCCTTCGGGGGTAGAGAAGTGTGGCTTAGAAATGAAATGAAATAAATAAATAAATAATGCACACATTAATTTTCAAAACCTTGAAACCAAAAAAAAGAGTTTTTACCGGCAAATCTAATGTACAGCAGCAAAAATGGTAATCTATCTAATTTGGCCGGGGGAAAAGGTGTGCTTTACCGTTGTTGCATGCTTAGGGTTCCACCTTTATAAACAAGTGTTAGAATACCAAAGCTTCCAGCAATGGAAAAGGAAACCTTGGGCTGCATCTATGCTGTAGAGTCAATCCACTTTAACTGTTTTAGTTCAATGCTTCTGTTGTCGAACACTGACTATGGACTGGCCCCGCCAACCGCCAGCGGAGCCCAGTCCAGAGAGTTCGTGAATACCCTGGCAAGCTCGGAGCGGCCTGGGTCTCCCAAACCTTCCCGTCCCCGGAGGTCAGATTATGCTCACCACGATACAAGGTAGAAGCCACGAAATTTATTCTGCTCAGCTGAGTAGGATACGACCGCAAATTCCCTGATCCCGCAAAGACACATACATTTTCATTCAAGACATGAGTTTTTAAAGGTTACAGAGCTGTCAAAGATTTGAATTTCCCGCTCCGCCCCCTCCCGGCCGGCTTGTCGACAATTGGCTGGAGCGCTGGAATCAGCTGATGGGCGGGAGTCAAGCCGGCTCCGAGGAACCTATCAGCGTCCTCCTCCATTCGCCTGTCCTGGCCAATCAGATGTGACACACCATAAATGGGGTTCCGGGAGGAAAGAGGTTGGGCAAGCTGTCATCAGGAAGGATTATGGAGGGCAAACAAAGGAAGTCCTTTCCAGGTGTTGACCTGGGGCAAGAAGTCCGATGTTAGCTTTTGTTATCAGGAAGTATATCTATCAAGTCCATATATCCCTTCCTCATGTCTGAGTCGGGAAGAAAGGAGAATCTGATTAGGAGGATCCAATCAGATGGCAGTAATAACAAAAGTCCTATGGTGAGCTTTGTCTGGTTTCCGAAGCCAAAGCAGGGAGCCCGCTGTGTTTCATGATTACCTTTTGTCCAACACCCCAGGGTTGGCCTAGCCAGTCAAAACTCAGAGAACTAGGTAATCCCGGGGTCAGCCAGGTGTGGGGACAGGAAAGAACCGAATCTCCATAACAAGGGCCTGACCGATATTCTATTTCTCCATGCAAACATGAAATGATGAAACAAAGATTTGAGACGGCCCAAGGCGTAAGTGGGACACATCCTCTCAGCAAACATGGCAAAACATAATTACAGAGGCAACTTTTCCGGCTATCCTAGGGAGTGGGGTGGGGGAGGTTTACACAGGGTCAAAGGAGAGACTTGTAGGGTTACATTCCTATAGCTAAAATGACAGTAATAAGCAGGGGTGCATTTGTACAAAAATGAATTCTTTCGGATGCGGGCCTAGAACCCGGTGCCTCTAAGTTTGCAGCTGTCAGTTCAGACCACAGGGGGGGGGGCCTCCAACCCCCTTGGCCAAATTCATATTTCTTGCTTTCTTATAACTTGCCCAAGCCTTAATGCGGGGCGTCTGTCCTTATGAGAATATATGGAAAAATATGGGGAATCCTTGCCAATGGGGTGGAACAGAGTCATCAAAATGCCAGGCCTGGGCACCCTCCAGCCTGGTAGACAAAAAAGGGTTCTTTTCCTCCTCCCTTACGGGCCTCGAACCGGGGGCCTCCCGATCCCCGCGGCCTCAGCCTAGCCTGCTGAGCCACCGCGGTTCCCTCCGGGGGGGGGGTGTTCTCCCGGCATATTTGAGACGCCCATGAGTCGGGAAGAAGAAAAAAAAAAATATATAAAACAAAATAGCTTCGCAAACAACCGTAGGGGGAGGCTTTCCCTGGGATGGGGGAAAGGGGTTGCTGAGGCCCTGGGCCTTGAGGGAGTGTCCTGTGCCCGGGAACAGGCGTGTGTGGGGGAAGTTTGGGACTGTTCACTCCAGGAATGGTCTGCTGCGGGAAACTGGTAAAAAGTGTCTAGTTTTGCGATGGGAATTTCCGGGTTCGATTACACTATGGCATCATGGGAACTGTAGTTTTACAAGGTCTTGAGCTTTTTCTGCCAGAGAACGCTGGTGGTTCACCAAACTACAGATCCTAGGATTGCATAGCATTGAGCCATGGCAATTAAATTTGGGGTGACGTCCTTCAAATTGGAGCTCCAGGCAATCCTGAAGCGGATTCCCCTTTTGATTTGGCTCAGCACTAAGAAAACCATAGGGCATGGATCTAATGTGCACCCCAATTTTGGCAAGGTAATTTAGCCAAAAGGGTGAGAATTAGATTTGAAGAAATATGGTACATACACAACAGCAATGTTTAGAAGGGTAAGGAGATACATCAGGTTGTCTATCATCTGTTTGTGACTGTTAATGGAATGGCAGAAAAATGTTAAATTTTCTTTGTAAATCAGATTCACTTGAGGAGACAGGACAATGTGCAGTATAGTGCCGATTTAAGACATACATTAAAATATAATGTGGGAACATGAATTTAGATTGGAACTGGCATAGTTCCATATATACCTTATATATATATATATATAGTACGCGTAGACAGAAGGTCTATGTTTTACTTATTTATTTATTCGCATTTATTTGCCTCCACTCCCAGTGGCTCGGGGCGGCTTACATATGATCATAGAAAGACAACCAAAACACAGCTAAAATAGTTAAAACCACAATTAAAACAACAAATTAAAATATCACAGTGATGTCCACAGGCTGGGGGTGTACGTTAAAACACCGTCGAAGGTCTAGTAACACAGATAGTACAAGATGGCGTTACAACCGACGGGGACTGCAGCTAATCAGGCTCCGAAAGCCTGTCGAAACAGCAGAGTCTTACAGGATTTCCGAAACAAAAGGAGGCTCTGGGTAGTGCGGACATGGGCGGGCAATGCGTTCCAGAGCACTGGAGCAATGATCGAAAAAGCCCGTCGCCGGGTTGCAGTTAGGCGATATATCTTGGGACTAGGAATGACCAGGAGGTCCTGCTCTTTGGATGTTATATTCATTGACTGCTATATTTTGCATTGATGTTTCCCACCTGGAATGTATTGTATTTGATTGTATACTGTATGTATTGATTACCTCACTTCCCCTATTGGTATGTATGATATATGATGACAGATATATTGTCCTATGTTGGGTATTGGGATGCTCTTTTAATGTTTTGATATATATTGCATTACATTGATATATTGCTACTTTATGTATGTAGTATCTGTTCATTCAGAGTGATTCACTTCTCAGTGTGTTAGTTCATTACTGTATACCAGTCCTAGACTGCTCTTTTGTTTGTTTGGAAGATGGAAAAACACCACTCTGCTGATGGTGGAGATGTGAGTTTTAAATAACCTTGTGCATGAAACACAGTTTACATATCCTAAACCATCAGAAAAGTAAGGAGTTACTCTCTCAACTACCCATGTGGACAATTTTGAATTTTGAAGTATTTCGTATTTTGGAATTCCGGGTAAGGGATGCCAAATTTGTCATATTTTTGGCAGTGCCCATAGCAAGAAAGCGTGTAAAAACAGAAATGATAACATATCCAACATAATTATATTATAATCACACATATTATAATATTTAGTTTGTTTTTGCCGTGCTTCTCCCCATGGACCATATCAAACTCCCATCAAAAGTATGGCTTTGAACAATTGCTTGATCCCCTTAACCCATGGTTGATCATCTTTTTCTCTGGACTTGTCAATGGAACTTACCTCCGTGTGTGAGGAGAAAGGAGATACAGGTTAGAAGGAACCGTTGATGGCTGAAACGGGGCATCTTCTCTGCGTCACAGCAGAACTCTTAAAGTCACAGAAGAAGAAATAGAGACCTCTAAATAGAGGGGACAATGGCGTCTTTACTCCCTTGTTGATGTGTGTCCACAGGCAAGCTAGAGACTGAAAGTCCTGAAGGCATTCAGATGTGAAAAACGATAGTTTAGCAGCCTTCCTTGTACAAAAATAAACTGGGATAGGGCATGCAAAAAAAACAAAACTTAAAGAGCTCCATTTCCTCACCAAGAAATCCATTTATCATATATTTATTTCCTACACATCACATCATGCACTCGATAGAGTTATAAACTCTAAGGCCCTTTCCACACAGTTGTATAAAATCCGCATTGGCAGTGTGGACTTGGATAATCCAGTTGAAAGCAGATATTTTGGGTTATCTGCCTTGATATTCTGGGTTATATGGCTGTGTGGAAGAGCCCTATAACACAAATTACACTTCTTCCCTGTTATTGTGGATGAAAAACTTGTGCCCACACTGGTTCAGTTTGGCCTCATAAATCTGTCCATCCTGTCCACAGATGTCTCATCCCATTCCATTTTCAAAGGTCAATCATCTTAGAAACGTACTACATGAGTGGAAGAGTAGTTGTGTGTGTATGGGTGATACACCTCCCCCCATATTCAAAAAGACACTGACACAAGTAGTTGGAGTAAAATATGGCCACAACTCATTTATTGATAACAGGAAGAAGGGTTGGCAGCCATGCATGGGTCCTGGATCGGGGGTCGGACAACCGCTGCTGTCCGAAGATACTTACATCCCTGGGTGCCACCGGCACACCGCCGGTTCCCGCAAGCTCTGCACCCCAGGGGACCGGGCGTTATCCCCCCTTCCAACCAGGGGCAATACACCACCCTGATCCAGGGGCCATGCCACACACCAAACACAGAGTTGTGGCAATATAAACACACAACAACAGCAAGATCAGCTAACAAAATACAGAGCAAGATGAACACCAAACAACAGCAAGATAAACTAACAAATGCGAAGCAATGCTACATGCAGGGAGGGTGGGTGAAAAAGCTGATGCAGGCCCACTGCCTGCTGGTAGGCCTCGGGCAGCCTTAAGAGAGGGCTGGCCCCAATTGCGAGCTTGGCCAGGGCAGGGCCAGGCTCACCATTGGCCAGCTGGCTCTGGTGGCGGGAAAATCTCCCGCCACCCAGGGGGCTTCTGGGAGGAAGAAGTCCCCCTCTCAATCCATAATGGCGGTGAGGACACCCAGCACCGCAATCTATTCGGCCCCTTAAGTCGGGCCAAGCCATTTCCAAACCAACTTGTGTGTCATAGAAGCCCTCCTTGGAGTATTGGCTCATGGCTTCTCCCACATACCTAAAAGTAGTCTTCAATAGGGCCAATGTCTCAAGAAGGTCGTCAAATGCTGACCCAGAAGACTTCACATTTCATTTACCTTCTTCAGTAGGGAATGACGGGCAGTAGCCAAAACCAGCACTGGACTCAGGCATATCTAGTGAATAGATTTCTATTTCCAGAGATCTTATTTACACCTCTTCCCCTCTGTTCTTATGAGCTATGCTGCTGCTTGAAGGCCAGAGCATCGGTTTGAAAGAACATATAGGATCAATTCTTGTTACATCCCGTATAGATTACTGCAACGTGCTCTACGTGGGGCTGCCTTTGAAGACGGTTCGGAAACTTCAACTAGTACAATGATCAGCAGCCAGATTATTAACTGGGGCGACATACAGGGAGAATACCACCCCCTGTTATGCCAGCTCCACTGGCTGCCGGTCCATCTCCGAGCCAATTCAAAGTGCTGGTTTTGACCTTTAAAGCTTGAAACGGTTCTGGCCCAGCTTACTTCTCTGAACGCATCCACCCCTATATCCCATCTCGAGAGTTAAGATCACCTGGGGAGGCCCTGCTCTCGCTCCCGTCAACAGCTCAAGTGCGCCTGGCGGGGACGAGGGATAGGGCCTTCTCGGCGGTGGCTCCCCACCTATGGAACACACTCCCAACTGACATAAGATGAATCTCTTCTCTCCTAACTTTCCGGAAGAAAGTAAAGGCATGGCTTTGGGACCAGGCGTTTGGTCAACAGAAGTAGCAGCACACTAAAAGGGTGATCTGGATTGACGTCAAGACTGATGAGGCTGGTTTACGTTTTTAACTGATGATTGTATCTGATTTTAACTATGATATTTTATTGTGTTGTGTATAGATTATGATTTTATTGTAACTGTTGAAATAGCCTCTAAAGAGCCTCAATGTAAGCCACCCTGAGTCCCCCTTCGGAGGTTGAGAAGGACGGGATAAAAATGTGATAAATAAATAAATACATACATATTAAAGGGCCTAGACCAGGGGCGCTCATTAGGTAGCTCGGGAGCTACTAGTAGATCTTCGGCCCTCTTCCAGGTGATCTTCGGGCCTCACCAGCCGGATGGGGTGCTCCTGCCATGCGCGCACACACCCTGCCCGCACGCACACTCCTGCTGGTGGCTTCCGTGCTTCTTTCGTCTGCGGGGCATTGCAGGAAGAAGGAAGCACGAGGCGGAGCCTCTGGAGGAAGTGCCCTGCCCCTCTCTCTCTCGTCCAGAAGCAGCTGTGCAGCCTCCGTTGCCAGCGAGACAGGCAGGGCGGAGCGCTCCCTCTGGATGCCCTGCCTCGTGCTTTCTCCTTCCTGTAATGCCCCGCAGGCAGAAGAAGCGTTGCGTGGGTGGAAAACAGCAACAGGAGCATGCGCGGTGGCAAGAGCACGCGGAGGCGGGGGGCAGGTAAATCTTTTGGACTTGGTTGCTTTAAGAGTAGCTCGCATGCTGAAAAAGTGTGAGCACCTCTGGCCTAGACAATACAATTCTTGTCATTACAGTGACTTCCCTAATAATATAAGTGTATAGGATAAAAAGCATCTGAGGACCCTCAATGTAGTTAAAGGCTTTCTTGGTTGTCCCTTTCCCCAAATGATTTGTCAAACTCATCCCTATCTGTAAGCTTCCACATATATTCCGGGAGGACAGCGTCGCCGGAGGACCAGGATGACTCGCAGTCCAGCCACTCACCCCTTATGGAGGAGCCATCCGGGGTTCCGGAGTGTCGACTGGCGAACCGGTGGACCCGCCGCTGCCGCCGCTGGTGGATTCGCCACTAGCTGAGTTCAGCATTTCGGCCATCCTGGCTCCCCCTCCGGATGCCTGCCGCCGCCGTCGCCCTGGAAGAAGTTGGGGGAGCCTCCTGGAGGAGGTGAGACCCAACATGGCGGGTGGCCTTGAGGACGCCCAGCCACCCCATGTGCTGGGGCCTCATGAAGAAAGGCCACCCGGAAGCAGTCAATCCCCGGAAGTCCCGCCCCCGGAAGACTCTGTTCCTAGCACTGACCCGGAACGAGGCCCCCGGAAGAGGAGGAGGAGGGTACGGCGCCGGAAGCGGAAGGAAGGCGCCCACCTGACATCACAGGCCATGGAGGTCAGGCCCACCCCCCTGCTGGAGAGACCGACGGGACCGCGCCCCTGGAACTGACCCCCCCGTGGGTTCGACCACAGAAGGGCGATCAACTTTGAGATCAGTGCCGACCCCGAAGACGTTCTCATCTAGGACGTTTTGGAGCTCTCGCTACAAGCGCTCGATGCTCCATGGGTCTCACTGGTCTTCTACAACGGACAGGAAGGACACTGCGCTAACGGGCCGGGCCTCTCAGCGCAGACCCCCAGCTGGAAGTTGGCGGTCCCCACTTCCCACTGGCGCGGTGGCATCGATGTTCCTGCTGGGACGTTCTTGCCTGCCCTCCTTTGATGGCAGAGTGGTGCCTTGATCGGCACCACTGTTGACACTACCCCACCCCTCCTCTCTCCCCACCCTCTTGTTCTTCCCTGTGTATTATGTATTATGTTGTCTTGATGTGCCGCTGGGCACTCAAACTGTTGTAAACCGCTCCGAGCCTTCGGGGAGTGGTGGTATACAAGTTTGAGGTAATAAATAAATAAATAAATATTTCCAAGAATCCAAACTACTACCTCTTTTGGAAATCTATATATTGACTAATTCTAAAGCATAGATGTGGCTGAGGAGAAAAATCTGGAAAGACAGCTGGCCCAGTCCTGAGAAGAACATAAACACACACAAGATTTATTACGGCCAATGACCAGCATAGAGAAGAACATCAAGTGAGCTCATTATGTACATTGCTTGGGCACACCCCAGGCTAGATCAGCGATACACAAGGAAGGAAGGGTTGCTTTCGTTCCTGGCACTAGCAGACTACAAAAAATGTTCTGCCTGGTGGATTGTATACCTAAGCACACAGAGTTTCTCATCTGCATTGTTAATTCAAGATGAAACCTGATTTTCAACAACAAACTTATTCTTTGCTTGATGTGAAAACCACCCTCTGTTAAAGTGGGCTTGTACCCATTTAACGGTAGAGGGTCAATGTTTCTGTATTCACTGTATTCCACTTGTAACTGTTACAAATTCTTTTCTTTAACCCAGTGGTTCCCAGTCTGTGATCTTCCAGGTGTTTTGGACTACAGATCCCACAATTCCTAACAGCTGGTAAAATGGGTAGGATTTCTAGGAATTGAAGTCCAAAAACACCTGGAGGACCAAAGATTGAGAACCACTGATTTAACTGTTCTGATCGGTGAGGAAATGGCCAAGAAGGATTTGTGGGGATCTGGAAAAGGAATCAGTGTGTGCCCCTGAGATTGAAGTTTCTTCCCAATTCTGAAGTTGCTCCCCGCCTTTCTTAATGTTCCTGGGTTCACTCATTTTTCGCTTGCCCTTTCCCTATTTGACATATCTTTTTTTTCTGGACACAGTTGAAGCACTCTCTTTTCTGGTGTCAATTCTTCCATTCTTTTGGGAACCTTCAAATGTCTATATTCCAAACATATAAATTTTGCTGTATAGTTCAATAAAGATACCGTAGGAAACAAAGGGTGGTAATAAACGGACATTTCTCTGGGTGGAAAGAGGTGAGAAGTGGCGTACCCCAAGGTTCAGTTTTGGGTCCGTTACTTTTAATTTATTCATAAATGATCTGGATGTAGGAGTGAATTCTGAGGTAGCAAAGTTTGCAGACGACACTAAATTGTTCAGGGTAGTTAAAAATGAAACTGATTGTAAAGAGCTCCAGAAAGATCTCTCGAAATTGAGTGAATGGGCAACAAAGTGGCAAATGCAGTTTAACCCAAACAAGTGTAAAGTCATGCACATCGGGGCAAAGAACCCCAACTACACCTACCAATTGATGGGGTCAAAGCTTTCTGAGACAAACCAGGAAAGGGATCTTGGGGTCCTGGTGGACAGCTCAATGAAGATGTCAACCCAGTGCGCTGCAGCAGCGAAAAAAGCAAATTCTATGCTTGGCATGATCAGGAAGGGAATCGAAAATAGGTCGGCAAATTTATTTATTTATATTTTATTTATAGTTCATTTTTGTATTCCGCTCCTCCCAGCAGGCTCGGGGCGGATCACATCGGAGTTACACAGCGGCACGACATAACATATGGCATGCGGCCATTACAATCAATAAAACAAAATAAAACAAGCCACATTAAAATGGTTACATAGTCAGAGCGTGGGTTGGGAAGACAGACAAGGAGTATTGTTATCCAGCGCCTAATTAAAGGCCAGCCCAAAGAGAGCCGTCTTACATGCCCTCCGGAATGGGCCCAGTTCCGAAATGGCTCGGTACTCTCCGGAAGGGCATTCCAGAGCCCTGGTGCCGCCACAGAAAAAGACCTTTGTCTTGTCGTCGATAGGTGGCAGGAGCGGACTGATGGAATTAACAGCAGATTCTGCTCATCTGAACGCAGTGTTCTCGGGGGAGCAAACGGGGTAAGGCGGTCCCTCAAGTACGCAGGCCCTAGGCCGTACAAGGCCTTAAAGGTTAAAACCAACACTTTGAAGACGATTCGGTACTCGATAGGAAGCCAGTGCAGTTGCCGAAGAGTAGGTGTAATGTGCTCTCTCGCTGGCACTCCTGCCAGCAAGCGAGCCGCGGCATTCTGCACTAGCTTGAGTTTCCGGATCGTCGACAAGGGAAGGCCAACGTAGAGGGCATTACAGTAGTCTAGTCTCGAGATGACCGTCGCTTGGATCACCGTGGCCAGGTCCCTCCTGGACAAGTAGGGTGCCAGTCGCCTAGCCTGTCGGAGGTGATAGAATGCCGTCCTGCTGGCCATGGAGACCTGGGCCTCCATGGTCAGCGAGGAGTCTAGCACAACCCCCAAGCTTTTAACTGACGGCGATGGGTTAAGCTGCTCGCCGTCCAGGGTAGGCAACCGGCACCCACCTAGCCCAGGCCGACCAGGCCACAGTATCTCCGTCTTCGATGGGTTCACCTTCAGCCGGCTGGCACGCAGCCAACCAGTCACGGCCTCGAGGCACCGGTGGAAACAATCGGGTACGGCGTCCGACCTGCCGTCCATTCTCAGCAGAAGCTGGGTGTCATCCGCATATTGATGACACTCCAGACCAAAGTCGCGGGCCAGCTGGGCCAGGGGGCGCATATACACATTGAATAATAGAGGGGAGAGGATGGCCCCCTGGGGGACCCCACAGTCAAGTGGGAGTCTCCCGGAGACCTCCCCACCCCCCTCCACACGTTGTCCCCGGTCCCGGAGGAAGGAGGCCACCCATTTAAGGGCGGTCCCTAACCCCGGAAGCGGCTAGACGGTGGGTCAATAGTGCATGATCTACGGTGTCAAACGCTGCTGTCAGATCTAACAGGACAAGCAGTGCTGATCCACCCTGGTCCAGCTGGCGCGAGTTGGTCTGTAATGGCGACAAGGCACGGTCTCCGTCCCGTGCCCAACACGGAAGCCGGACTGGAAGGGATCAAGTCCAGCTGTGTCTTCTAGGAACTGCTGCAGCTGATCCACTGCTGCCCTCTCAATTACCTTGCCTAGGAAAGGCAAGTTGGAAACAGGCCTGTAATTGGAGGGAGCCGAAGGGTCTAAATTCGGCTTCTTCAGCAGTGGTCTCACCATGGCCTCTTTTAATCCCCCTGGGAAGACTCCTTGCTCAAGGGAGCTATTTAAGATCGTGCCCAGGGGGGCCACGTAGGCCCTCCCGGCAAGATCTAACCAGCCAGGAGGGACACGGGTCGAGGGAGCAAGTAGTTGGTCTAGCTGCAGTCAGTAACCCATCGACAGCTGCTGCGTCCAGCGGTAGAAAACGGGTGAAGGTGGGCCCACCGAGTGGCGGCGGGGTCTCGAGTTCACTAACTGTATCAAGAGTGGCAGGAATGTCCCGCGGAGGGTCGAAATCTTGTCAGCAAAGAAGTTCTGAAAAGCCTCAGCCGTTGGAGCCAAACCCTATCATTTGGGACAGTTGGGATTGTTGTCAATGACCGAATTACCCTAAATAATTGGGCTGGGCGTGAACTAGCTGACTCTATCAGGGAAGAGTAATGAACCTTTTTTGCTTCCTTGATAGCTTGCTCATAAACCTCCTTAAATTGTTTATAAGCTGATTTCGATGCTTCGTCACGGAGACTCCGCCACATGTCCTCTAGTTGTCTCCTTTTCCGTTTCATCGCCCGCAGCTCCTCGGTGTACCATGGCGAGCGATTACTCCGGGGAAGGAGAGAGCGCCTGGGGGCGATCTCGTCTAGGGCCGCGGAGAGATTGGTATTCCAGTGCTCCACTAACCCATCGACCGAGTCGCTGGAGGGTTCCCAGTCCCTTAGAGCATTCAGTAACCTAGTGGGTTCCATAAGTCTCCTTGGGCGAACCGAAATAGGTTCTGCACCCTTACCGGGAGGGGGGGCGAGTCCCAGCCTGACTTCCAGGACCTTGTGATCGGACCATGGAACCTCCGTAATGGAGGCTAGGATCACCTGAATTCGGCGGCGAAGATCAGATCTAATGTGTGTCCTGCATGGTGAGTGGGGCCAGTCTTACAGAGCGAGAGTCCTAGTGCCTCCATGGTAGACACTAGGTCCATGGCTGCTGTTGACGAGGAGGTGGTGTCGGCGTTGTATTGCCTCTCTACAAATCTATGGTGAGGCCACATCTGGAGTACTGTGTACAATTCTGGTCACCGCACCTCAAGAAGGATATAACGGAACTGGAAAAGGTACAAAGAAGGGCAACAAAAATTATCCAAGGGATGGAGCAGCTCCCTTACGAAATCAGGTTGCAACGCCTTGGTCTTTTCAGCCTTGAAAGACGGCGTTTAAGAGGTGACTTGATCGAAGTGTATAAAATCATGCATGGGATAGAAAAGGTGAATAAAGAAAAAATATTTTCTCTGTCACACAACACTAGGACTAGAGGGCACTCCCTGAAGCTCCAAGGTAGGAAAGTTAGGACTAATAAAGGGAAATATTTCTTCACCCAGAGGGTCATTGGGTTATGGAACTCACTTCCAGAGGAGGTTGTGACAGCTGTCAGCCTGGACAGCTTCAAGGCAGGATTAGACAGATTCATGGATACCAAGGGAATCAGTAGTTACTGAAATGGACATCCAAGTGCCACCTCTGTGTTGATGGAGGCAGGCAGGATTTTCCCTGGGTACTGGTTGTGGGGGGTCGGGAGCAGGTCAGGGTTTTGCCCTCCCTTCTGCTCGAGATCCCCGCGTACAACTGGGGGCCACTGTGTGACACAGAATGCTGGACTACATGGGCTGAGGCCCGATTCAGCATGGCTCTTCTTATGGTCTTATGTTCTTATGATACCCCACTTATATTCAACGTCCTTATTTCGCATGTATAGCGGCAGTAAGCCTGCAATTTGAGTTCAGAAAAGAAAACAAATGGAGCAAACAGAGTTCTTTCAATCTGAGTCCTGGTATTCTCAAAGAATATATCCAAAATTCCCAATTGTATATCCAAGTAAATGAAATCTGTAGCTCCACGCCGGTCGACGGACAGGTAATATCCTGCGCAAAATATGTTTCGCTTCAATCAGCTTCCTCGGGACCAGGATTTCCATAGTAGAAGGACATTAATTCAGTGGACATTCCGGATTAACTATAAAAATACAATAAATCACTATCTTCAAAATCTTCAAAATCAAAGCTCAATCAAACAACAACATGTCAATAAACAGTGTAGCATACCGACCTTTCCATATAATGAGCCATATACAATGCGGCATAGGCCTGCGGGTCAGCTTAGTGCTGCTATACATGCGAAATAAGGATGTTGAATATACTGTAAGTGGGATATCTTTATTGAACTATACAGCATAATTTATGTGTTTGGAATTAAGGCATATTTGAATGCTATATAAAAAGTATATGTGATTTAAACTTTAAATGTTTTGGCTTTTGATTTCTTTGGAATTTCTCACTGGTTAACCAGTGGAGCTTAGTGACTCCTTAGTTGAACCTTCAAATGTCTGTCTTAATCAATCTAGTGCCAGTGGCAAATATCCACAACAACAACAACAACAACAACAACAACAACAAAACTCCTTTCTGTTCGAGATTAAAGTGTTCAGCATTTATGAAACAATGGAAAGCCCCACAAGATTTTTAACTTTCCCGAATAAGATTGACAAGAAGACCACTTTTCTGTTGGACAAGGTCTCTGCCATTTGTTCAGGGAATCTGTGTGAAAAGCCAATCTCTTTTCCCAACTGTTAAAAAGTGGTCTCTTCCAGTATTTGCACAAAAATATCATTTATACTTTAGTGAGGCCCATCACTATTTGGCAGAAAAGGCTAAATATCTCAGAAAACTACAACTCCCACGATTTATTTATTTATTTATTTATTATTTGGTTTTATATTCCGCCCCTCCCTGCAGGCTCGGGGCGGGTTACAACATATAAAACGGGCTGCATGCAACAGCCCTGCAGCCCTACAATAAAACATTTAAACATTTAAAATTACATGTCACAGTACAATAACGAGGAAAACACAGAAAGTGCCTTAGGTCTGGGACCCCAATAGGCCAGGTAATTATGTCAGCATCAGCCGGCCGAGGGGCCTAGTCACAGTATGACAGTTAAAGTAATGTCCAACTACATTAATTCTACAGTCTAAATGCATCCACTGACAAAAGGCTTCCCTGCAGACTGGTAGGAAGGAATACTTACTTCCAATAAACAATTTAAATACAATGTATTGTCGAAGGCTTTCACGGCTGGAATCACTGGGTTGCTGTCGGTTTTTTCGGTTTATTGCCATGATGTGTACTCATTGATCTATAATGAATATTCAGTCCATCTAATGGACTGAAAATCTAATGAACCAGGGATGTTCATGTACAGTAACATGATCCTGATTGTTGTGAGATATGAAAGCTTAGAAGAATGGAATCATGCATGCAACCATGAGGCATATGCTGTTGTGATGAGGTATACTTC
Source organism: Anolis apletophallus (assembly GCA_030556195.1). Taxonomy (NCBI): domain Eukaryota; kingdom Metazoa; phylum Chordata; class Lepidosauria; order Squamata; family Anolidae; genus Anolis; species Anolis apletophallus. Next base: position 203,143,300 of record JARBWK010000003.1, read on the forward strand.
TTTGGAAGTTGTTAAGCGGAGGCTAGGTGGCCCTTAATGTTTGTGCATGGGAGGGGCTTGGAGTGCATGGCACATTCTTCCAACTCCACGATTCTAGTAAGAGTCATAGCCAACCCTACATGAAGACCCAAAGTTACAAAAAGAGGAAAGGGATGGTTAGTTGCACAAAGAAAATGACAGATGACAAAAAACAGGGTTTCTGGGGATAATCGTAGAATTGGGTGAATTCAGAATACCATAGTAGAGCTGGTTGGTCAGCTCTGGACCACATTTGAGTTGGAGCCCCTTCCGGCACCATGAATAAGTGGTTTTCTTTCATCACTTTAATGGCATGCTTTCTGCAGGAAATGTCCCCCGGGATCGATCCTACAGCCCCCCCTTAATGGGGACAGTGCAACCGACTTGGAGCCCCAGCCAATCAAAACCCTTGAGGCCTCGGAGAATCGGGGATGCAGCCCTCCCTCGGGACGGCATGAAGCGCAAGACTTCCACGACCTGCAAGACCCTTCCTCTGACCAGCCCGATCCCCAGGCGATCGCAGAGCTGGTCGAGGAATACACCAAACTTATGGACTTGCTCGTTAAGTTCGGCGACAAGTATGGTAGCCTCCTGGGAAGATTGGGCATGCCCACCCCGCGAGTTCCAGCACTTGACAGCATAGTCGATTGTAATGATAACGCTCCAACCCTTGTAAAGACCATGCGTGGACAGCAATCCGATCTCACGAAGTTTATTGAAGGTATAGCACCTGTGATGCCAGAATTGGCATCACAGGAACAAACACAGCTTATATACCAAACACACCCCCATCACCTGTCCATCATCCCAAAGGCCCAACCCCCCTGACATGCAATGCCCAGAAGAGGTTGCATCATATCCCCTTTGACCCAGTTCCCCAATGTCCAGTGGATATTTCCTCATATCCTTCCTGAGTCAGCAATGTTCATGCCGGTGCTTCTCATGTTGGTGTGGTGTGGCCTGAACTTCTTCCAGCTCTGTGCGTCTTCAAGGCCACACCTGGCAGAGATTATGTTGCTGGAAGGGTATGAGATAAGAGCCCTATTAGCTCTTTTCGACAGACACTTACAGAATGCTCCTCTCCCTCCCCCCCTGGGGAAAAAGAAGACTCAAAACGCTATCCCACTCTAAGCCTATCCCAGCACCAAATAAAGTCATAACTATCTCTATTATCCACAAGGCGACGAGCCCACCTCAGCCCCTCTCCAGCCAAACACACACTGGGACAAAGCCTCTTCACACACCAATCCTGAACTCCTACACACTCAGATCATCAGACATCCCTCTTATCACAAACGCTTAGCTTGTTCAAGGCCAATTTCTATCCTTAATCCTCTCTCAGTACTCTTCACATGCTACTCTTCTACTACCATGCCCATCATTCTACAACTGCATGGTCATGGTCCAAAACTCCAAAACTATCCATTTGAACACCATCAACCAGGACACACTCGCTAAAGCTTCCCATACATTCCTTGTGCACCTTAACCTCAAACTCACCATCAACCAGGACACACTCGGCTCCCACACTCAGCTTCCCAAACATGTGGGCCTTGTGCACCTTAACCTCACCTTCCTCTACACTTCTCTCTTGCCACTATCAAAACCTCTAAACAACCTCATCCCTCCACTGCAATAGCAGGAGGCACACCCACAAAACTATGCTTCCCAACATAACCAGCAACCACTACAAAACCCATCAAACTCTCTTAACTAACCAAACTGACAACTCATCACACAGGACTAAATCAACTGCGCTTCTTTCCAAGAAAACCCAAAATTACACAATCAAGAATCCAAGCTTCATAATTCCCAAAACCTTCCACTGCAAAAGCAGGAGGTACCAAGTATGAAACTACAATTCCCTAAATAGCCAAAACACATCTCAACTGACAACTCATTGCACAGGAATAAATCAACTGCGAATCTTCCCAGGAAAACCTAAAATCACACAATCAAGATTCCAAGCCTCATAACTCCCAAAACCTTCCACTGCAAAAGCAGGAGGTACCAAGCACAAAACTACAATTCCCCAAACAGCCAAAACACATCTGTGCCTATTCAACCCATAACTCAATCTAAATCTCCACACAATTCCGACCTCATCCACAAACTGCACAGGACTAACTTAACTGTGTCAAGCTAACCATACCAGAGAAATCCAATACCCTTGCCACCTTGGCAAAAGGCACATACCAATCTCTCATGCAACAAAACACAGCTATCTAAGCTACCTAGCCATCACATACATCCACACGTCCATTTCAATTCCAACACGCCATCCTAGTACTCTATTCCTCTGAACAAACCACTACACCCCCTCACTTGGGGAAAAGCGCCTAGGAAAACTACAACTCCCTCTACTGTGATGGCAGGAGGCACTAATCAAACTACAACTCTCCATACAGCCATCAACCGCTATATAATCTATCATACGCCACCACTATAACCACAAGGCACTAACAACACCATAACTTCTAAACTGACCCTAAAATCTATCCTCCCAACGCAGGCATAGCCATCTGCGTATAACCAACACATACACATCTTAACTTATACTATATCCCAAATCACCTCTTCTCCTGGCAAATTCAACAGGAGATAATATCATTCCTTCAAAACTGGCTCTGAAGCCTATTCTCCCCCCATATTCAACAAGCCATCACTCCATGTGGCAGGCATCTCCTCTAATCCTTATCTGTGCAGGAAAACTATCCTCCTCAGCTAAACAGAGGCAACTCTAACATTTCTAACAATAAATGCAACTTATACAAGGCAATATACATCCCCAGCTAATACATTTAAAGAAACCTAAAGACAGGGTTGTAACACAATGCAATATATGAAGTTCACAAACCCCCCATTACACTTTCTCCAATGATAAACTGCCTAAGCATGTAAATACATTCTACAAACATGGATTAAACAGCCACAAATTTAACCCTGCAATTTACACAATCCATGGAATATCAGAAGCACACTTAGAAATACATTAGGCACATTACTCTATATTATATCACAAAATCCCAGCGTCATACAATCCCAGTTCTACACCATCAATTCCTGTCTCATCTAAGCATAGGATTTCGTTCATGTCACATCTGACTTCCAGAACACTTTCTTTCCCCAAGAAAACACAATTAGGCAAAGCATATACATTTCTTTCACCATGCCACCCCCCCAAAGTCAACCCAGCCGTTACCAAAATGCTGGAATGCAGTTCAACTTTAGGAAGCCTCAAGTTCAGTACGTTGCAAAATTGGCCCCTTAACTCAGCAGGGGTTTGCACCCATAGTTCAGGCACCAAAATCTTCTTCGGAGTAAGGTTTCCAAGCATCCCCTTATTCCATCCTCCCCCCGAGTGACCAAATATCCCTGGGGTTTTATTCAGAACAGGATCAGCCAGCACCACCTCCAAGGACTCTGATTCCGCATTCCTTCTCGAACTCAGGACCTAACTGCACTGGAAATCTTTGTTCAAGATAGGATCAGCCATCATGGATCTTGCTCGTTCTCTTATCCACAGCTGACTCGCACTGGAAATCTCCGCTCTGCTGCACCATGGCCGACTCTCTCTCTTTCAAGAGGAAAAGCCTCCAACGGCAAGGCCCTTCCTGCAGCATTCTCCCCGTAGCCAGCTCCAAACTGCTCTCCCATTCTCTTCAGGGAGCTCACCAACTTGTTGGGAATTTCCACTCACATACAGCCCGTCTTCACTTCCTCCTTCAGCGACAGGGACTTCAAGACTACCAGGCAGTTGACTCTCTAACTCAACAGGCAGCTTCCCCTCAGCTTCTGGCACACCGGGAGGCTTCCCAGGCACGTCTCCCGTCTCCTCTCTTCTGGGTCCCCAGGCATAAAGAATTCCAACCCATACGAGGGCAGAACTCAAGGAAAGCAACAACTGGCTGTCCTCTTTGCTTTCTTTGGATCCCTGCAACTCCTCTCCAAAGGGAAAGCTGCAACCTGGTTTCTCTAAAGCACATCCGGCCTCTCTTGCTTTCATTCTCTGAGCTGCCGGCATTCCAGGCTTATCTTCCCTTGTCTCCACGGCAACTTGCTCTCCTGCGAGCCCTCCTTCACACTTTGGAAGCTGTGAAACTTTCTCCACACAGTTTCCAGGCACACAATCATGGCCAAAGAGCTTTTCTGCAGCCAAAACATTTTCGCTTTCCTCTCTCCTTTCTCTCCCAGGTTCCAAGACAACCGACTGGGCCTCTTTCTCCAGGGCAAAGGTGTCTTCTCCTCTCACCAGCACACTCTCGGCCTCTGGAGCATCATCGTAATGGCCTTCCTCCTCTGCTGGGAGACATACCATCATTTCTTGAAGCCTTCGGACTCTCTCCTCCAAAGCGTCCATTTTTTTCATCAGTACACTCACGTCATGCCGCCCGCAGTAAAAAGCTTTCTTTAACTCTTGCAACACCAAATAGCTTCGTTGCAACTCCTGGACCAGCTCACTTCTGTTCCAAACAGAGGACTGCACAGCACCTTCCTTGCTGCAGCCCTTTCCACCTTGAGCCAGCACCGGGTCCACCTGAGCAAATGGGCTTCTGTTCCACGTTGCTTCTCTGGTCCCTCTGGCTCCCCGGAAATCCACCTGAATGGGAACACCCCGTACTCCCATTTCTCTGGATTCACCTTTAGCCAGCACCGGGTCCACCTGAGATCCCACTCGAGCCCCAACTCTTCTGGGATCTTCTCTGGTCCCTCTGGCTTCATAGCCCACCTGAACAGACCCTTGGCAATCTGCTTCTCTGGGCTGCGGCCCCTCTTGGGCCCCACGGGATCTCACCTGAACGGAGGCAACTCCAACCACTACTCTGGGTTCCACTCTTTCCTCCTTCTTCTCCCAAGAAGGGGCACCATCCGACGATCCTTCCATCACCCAGTGAGGGAACAGCCGGTGCAGGATCAGCCAAGCCTGCTGCTGCTCCACCTCACTCGGGGCTCTCGAATCGTCATGGCTCTCACCAACTTTGGCAAGTTTGCCTCTGCTACGCCTTCCTCCATGGCGGCGGCGGCTCTTGGGCCCTGGCTGCTTCAGTCCAGCCCCATCCTCATCACACTCCTTCCAGGAAGGCTGGGACAAACCAACTTCCGTCCTCACCTTCCCATACGGTCCGCAGAGCTCGTAGGCAGACATGGTCCATCCACCCGTCACGGCACCGTCTTCATCCGCATCCCAGAACTGCTCAGGACTCACCCACTCCACTCCTGTGAAGGGTTTCAACATCGCGGATGGCTACACAAGCCCTCTGCAGAATCATCTACGATAGGCAGTATAGGAATTCTGGCATTCTGTAATGATAACACTCCAACCCTTGTAAAGACCATGTGTGGACAGCAATTCGATCTCACGAAGTTTATTGAAGGTATAGCACCAGTGATGCCAGAATTGGCATCACAGGAACAAACACAGCTTATATACCAAACACACCCCCATCACCTGTCCATCATCCCAAAGGCCCAACCCCCCTGACATGCAATGCCCAGAAGAGGTTGCATCATATCCCCTTTGACCCAGTTCCCCAATGTCCAGTGGATATTTCCTCATATCCTTCCTGAGTCAGCAATGTTCATGCCGGTGCTTCTCATGTTGGTGTGGTGTGGCCTGAACTTCTTCCAGCTCTGTGCGTCTTCAAGGCCACACCTGGCAGAGATTATGTTGCTGGAAGGGTATGAGATAAGAGCCCTATTAGCTCTTTTCGACAGACACTTACAGTCGATAAGATGGATCGCCCCCAGCATGAGACCCTAACTGGCCCAGACCTCGACTGGGACCGGTCGTGGGACTTCCCAACAGGGACACCTGAGACGGAGCCGAGGAAGGGTGGCTGCAAGGTAGACGACAACCAGACCGTCACCAGGGACGACTTAGAGACGATCCCCGGGGGAGGTGTGACCCCAAGATTGGAGGATCTGGGCGAGCCCCAAGCCCCCTGTCCACCCACACAGAACGAGCCTGCCACGAACCTTGAAGCCCTGCCACCGTTGGGGGTCCCACCGCTGGAGGAGCTGAACATCTCGGCCATCCTTCCGATGCCCCAAGCCCCCGCCCCCGCCGACATTGCATCGTGGGTGGCTGGGGGAGCCAGGTCGAGCTGGAGCTGCTCAACATGGCGCCCGACCTTGAAGACGCCCAGCCAGACCAGGTTCACCAGGCTGGGGAAGAAGGGAGCCCCGGATGCAGTCCACAGTGGAAGTTCCCGCCCTTGGAGGACCCCAAAACCGGAGCGACCCACAGTGGAAGCTCCCACCCTTGGAGGACCCAGAAACCGGAAGTGGCCCACAGCGGAAGCTGCAAAGACTATGGGCAACCAGAGCCCCGACGGACGCGCTCTGGCCCTAGTAAGGACAGCAAAGACACTGCTGCGGCAAACCAGGGCAACCCCCCTGGACTGCCACAGGGCAGAAGGCCGGCCGCAGAATCTGCTGGTGGTAAGCCAAGGGTGATTCCGATCAGGCCGCCTAGTCTTCCGCCTTTTGACGGTTAGACAATGCCCTGTCAGGACTGTGTTGTCTGTCACTTGTCTGTCATTGTTGTATTGTTTATATTGTTTATATGTTACCCTGTAAGTCGCCCGGAGCACTTTCCGTGGAGGGCGACTCACAAATAAATTTATGGTTATGGTTATGGTTATGGTTATATCAAGCAGGAAAACAACATTTCTTAGACTTTGCTCATCCAGATTTTGCAAATTTTCCTGATCTCCAACTCAACTTTTGCCCAAGGATGCGTTACGGAACTTCTTCATTTTTGTCATATATTTTATAAGGAAGTCTTTAAAGTCATCTTTAATTGTCAATTTTGTGAGTCAATTTTGAGTCCTAGCCCATTAAATGAAGATCATGCCTATATAAGGAAGGCTTCCCCAAACAACGGAAACTAACAAAGGTCATGCACCAATGTACATTGCCCATGCACATATTTGAAATCATGCTGGAAGCACGCATAAGCCTGTCCAAATTGCCTTTGATAAACTTATAAACAATATGCAAACACCTGCTCATTAAACCCTTTTGGCTCAGTAGGCCTACTTGATTTCAGATCAAAACATGGTGAGTAAAGGGCGGGGGTGACGGAAAACTTATTCTTCCATCGGGACCAATTTGAGGTGACATGCTCTGCTGGCCTTTCCCTCTGTTCCTCTTATATGTACAGGACATTCTTCCCAGTGGTTGCTCAAGTATGTTTCTTTCCTTATTACGTTTTTCTTTTCCTTAATAAAGAAAGAAACTTTACCCAAATTTCTAAAGAGATTAGAATCACCCATCTATTTTGCCTAGAATCTGTATTCTGATTATACAGAATTCTCCTAATTAGAGAAGGAAATGTTATTTCAAAAATATGCCTTTAAAACTGGTATAAAAGCATGTTTTTCAAGTGTGGGGAAACCCAGACAGGAAAAATCTTGCGCAGGAAAATAGTGAATGTTGTGCAGAATAAGGCCTGAAAGGCAAATAGTCTTCAAAAGCTCGGCAGTTTTCAACAACTTTTGCACAGCAGGAAGAAAATGGCTAAAATCACGTTTTGCTTCTATTGAGAACAAAATTGGTAAATAATCACTTGCCTATTCCTGATACAAGGTTGTTGTGCATGGCACACATTTGCCACCTTGCAATCTGTGACTTCCTCCATTTGGAGTGAAGATCTCTTCACATGGGTTAAAAATTGATGGCCACAGGTTTTTTTGCAGTTTTGCCAATGAGCCCATTGGCTCCCATCACACTCTGGAAAAGTACTTTTGGGGCAGCTCTGTGACAAAAGTGCCCCCCCCCCCAACAACCTGCCTCCACCGCAAAAAAGGCTTTGGCGCACGACAGTAGGTGTCCCATCTTTCCATAGAGAAAGATGCGTTGAGCTGGCTTACTGAGGCTTCCCCCATCCATGTGATGAGGTAAGGGGTAGGCATGAGAAAAAAGTTATGAAAATGAAATAATTCGTAAGAAATTCGTAAGAAATGCTACTTTTGAGTATTTCCGCACCTGGAACGCCAACCAGGAAGTGGACTTTCTTTTTCGAACCGGGGCCAGGATTTTCTTAAGTGTCGGTATTAGGTCGTCAGGGGGGCACCCTCCTTCTCTCTCACCACCCTCCCGCCTCCCTTGCCAATAAGTATTATGGCAAGGCAAGCCCTAAACTCGCTCCTTCTTTCGGCTGGAAGCCCGGAAAAATGTAAACAGAGAGGATTACTCAGAAGTAAATCTGCAAAGGAGGCACTTTGGATGAAGGGCCCTCCTTTGTGGATTTACTTCTGAGTAAACCTCTCTGTTTACATTTTTCCAGGCTTCCCTGCCTCTCCTGCCTGCCAGGATCTAAAGCATCAAAGAGTGTTGGGGTGAGAAACCAACCTAATGTATAATAGAATGAATGCTACTGTAAGTGCCTAATATTATAAGTAATCCAACTGGTCATACCTACATTCCATGCACATGCAATAATACAGCAGTAATAACAATAACAAGAGGTAAAATTCAAACCGAGTATTCTGACTGGTCTCTCCTCATGCGGTGCAAACGGGCTCTTCTCTTATTAGCCGGGAAATTAGCCCGGAAAAGCCAGCGTTTGCTGCTTGGGAGCACACACATACATATTCTTGGGGGAGAGATTTGCTGCAGAATCCCGGGTTCATAGAGAAGATTCTGCAGCAAATCCCCCCAAAGAATATGTATGTGTGTGCACCCAAGCAGAAAACGGGCTTTTCCCGGGCTCACAGAGAAGAGCCCGTTTGCACCGCATGAGGAGGGACCAGTCAGAATACTTTGGTTTGAATTTTACCTCTTCTTATACCCATTGTTATTACTGCTGTATTATTGCATGTGCATGGAATGTAGGTATATGACCAGCCTGGGCAAACTTGGGCCCTCGCTCCCTCGGGATCGGGGTGAGAGAGAGGCAGCGAGAAGCCAGGGGGGGCTCCTCCTCCTTTTCTTTTGCTGCTTCCAAGAATAGAATACCCCCTCCCTCCCTCCTTCCCTCCCTCCTTCCTATTTGGAGAGTCCCATCTAGAATTCAGTGTGATTTATTCAAGTTTTGGCCTACAACTCCCAGAAATCCCAGCCAATTTACCAGCTGTTAGGATTTCTGGGAGTTGTAGGCCAAAACCATCTGGAATGCGCATGCGCTGGCATACGAACTACTAATGAATTTCGTTAGTAATTAAGTTACATTTAGAAATTTTTGGAATTTTTTTTTGTAAGTCTTTCTTTTACTAATCATCCCCATTTGTTTTTAGAATCGCCATTTTTGGGTTCGAAACCATGCCTAGTAAGGGAAATTGGGGTGGTGTGGGGCACGGAGCAACAGGTCCCACACCCCTTGGGTGGACGCCACTGGGTTATCTGCAACCTGGGTCGATACTCGGCGATTCCGGGGGCACATGTGAAGTAAGTCCCATTTACAAGAAAAGAATGAAAAGTACAATGCCACTTCTTTGGCATACAACTGAAGCATTTTCTGCAGAGTTCATTGTAAACAAAGCATGTTGTTGGCAACAGATTCATGTAAATGTCTAAGTGGCATTCAGAAACATGTTACTATTGACAATTTTTTTGTTACCCCACTATTGAGTTTTTGGGGTTTGGACACACAGTTTACAAAGCAGGGCACTTAAAACTTTTTCTACTCATGACGTCTTTCTGCCCAAGATATTTTTACAACCATTGCTCATGGTTATTATTTTATTTATTTATTTTTATTATTTATTTATTTATTTATTACCTTCAAGGCGTTATATGGCCCAGGGCCTGTGTACCTGAGGGAACGTCTCACCCCCTACCAACCCCAGAGATCACTTCGTTCAAGGAATCAAGATCTAAGGGAAATCCCCAGCTTCAAGACCTTTTGGTTAAAAGCGACCAGGCATAGGGCCTTTATGGTTGTGCCGCCATCCCTTTGGAACACTCTTCCGTTGGAAGTTCATGCCCTGCAGAATTTGCCAGCTTTCTGCAGAGCATGCAAGACACACTTATTCCGACAGGCATTTGAATCTTGGTAATCTACTCTTATTTGGTTATATTGGTCTTTTAATGTATTCATCAATATTTTGTAAGCCACTCCAAGACCTTGGGGAGTGACGGCATATAAATTCGAATAATAAATAAATAAATAATATAGATATATAAAATAGATATAAAAAATCAAACATTTAACAACTCAGCATTTGCAAGGCTTGCCATGTAGGCTGACTTTCCTTTTTTGTAGAGTATAGCTGAAGCATCCTCTGCTGAGTCCACTGTAAGCACTGCACTTGTTGCTAACAGATTTGTGTAAATAGTGGTATTCAGACTGTTGCCAGATTTTTGTGGCCCCCAACATTGAGCTAAGGATACCCCGTTTGGGGCTGGAACTCACGGTTTAGATAGAGATTGTTTCCTGTATCTGGCTACAAGGAGCATTGGACCTTCTTGCTGGTATTGCTGCTAGTTTGTTTCTGGGCTGAATTCAAAATGCTAGTTATGAACTTTGTCTTTCAGGCTCGTACGAGCTATCTGTTGGAATACATCCCTACAGGGTGCAGAGCGGTTCTAGAATGTCACGAGAGGTATTGGGAACACCAGGAGGCAATCCAGAAGAAGTCAGTCCCTAGAAATAGTGAGATGGATGTATCCTTGCACTTCTTCTGCCCACAAGTGCAAACTTTTTTTTTGTTCTGGCAGACTTCTAAGACACGCTGTAAGTGTTTTTAATAGTTGGCAATTGTATTGACTTCTGTTTTTGAAGGATTTGTTCCAAATGTTTTAACAGCAGTTTTAACTGTATTTTTGATAGTTTAGTTGTATTCTAACAATTGCATGATGTATAATCAGCTCTCTGAGTGCCTAAGAATTTGGGTAGTCACAGAGTGTTCTGAAACCAAACCACAGCAAATACTGGGGAGCGACCACTGTATATTTTAGTCATGTATCCACAACTGTATTTCTTTCAGATTTGGTAAACTCCCTTGATTTCCAGATTGGTTCGGAAATGTGAGATATTTCATTCATTTAATGTTATTATTAATATTCAGGTACTAGGCCAGGGGTGGACAATTATTTTTTCCAAGGGGCCACATGAGAGCCAAAAAAATATGATGGAGGGCTGCACCTAAAGGCTGAACTACATTCTACATAATATCAATTGAATTTCTTTAATAATAATAATAATAATAAGGCACTAAATTGCACTTTTGATATATTAATAAGACTGATAAGAGTATATGTTATGAGCCATGAAAAAGAGAGGTTGTCATCGGAAAAATGAGATTTATTCTGTTGTAAATGAGCCTCCAGGTACTATAGGTAGTAGCATGGAGGAAGGTGCTGAGGCAGTAACATCAAGCAGTAGCTCAGTTTGGGGCGCGGCACTGGATGATCAGGCTCCTTCAGCTGGGGTAAAGAGAGTGGCTAGTGCCTCAAGCCTTGTCTCAGACAGAGAACAAAGGAGAAAGATTCGGCATCTACTTAGGGAGCCTTTTGAGTCTGATACATTTGAAGGGTTTCCAGGGAATGCAGAATTACAGTCAGAGGAAAGTGATACAGACCTAGATTCAGCATTGGTGCAGGAAGTGAGAGATGTATGCAATGCGGACTCGGGGGACAGCACATTTCTGGGGTTCCAGACGGATCAGGACTGGCCATCTTCTCATTCAGAAACTGAGTGGGGCCCTTTAAGCCAAGAAGAGCTGTGGCTGGCTTGGAGATCTGGGCATGGTACAACAGCTGCAGGGAATGGGAATGCTGCTGCTTTGGAGCAGGGCGGGTTCTCTGATGAATCTGATTGATAGTGCTATATAAGAAGTGAGTATTTGGTTTGACCCTCACGGTAGACAAGGAGTTTGTTATTCTGGTTCATGTATCCTGTGTTCCTGTGTCTTGGTTCCTGGTTTCCAGATTACTAGATTACTCCTGCTGCCGTGTACCTCTTGACCTTCACTGTGACTGCTCTCCTGTCGACTCTGGGACGTCTCCTCCTTTTCCTGTGTGTTTGTTTCCTGCCCTATGATCTCTGGATTGTTTGGACCACGCCTTATGGACATCCCTTTGATTGAACGCCGCAGAAGGACGTCTGCTGTTTGTTTTTGAGTTCTTTTCTTCTCAGCATTTTTGGTTTTGGGGTTCCCTGGGGTTATTGGGGGTTTTGTACAGCCAATGATAGGCTATTTTTTGTTATTCCAACACCCATTTGTTGTTCAAATAAACTTTTCTTATCTTTTAACTCCTGGACTCAGCCACGGCCGTCTCTGTACCACAACATATTCACTAAAACTTTACAAAACAATGGTTAACAATGTGTGAACATTTTAATCATTTGTGATTCATTATCTCAGGGGTCAGGAACCTTTTTGACTCGGAGAGCCATAAAAGCAAAATATTTAGAAATTTATTTCAGGGAGAGCATTATATTAATAATGATGATGATAATATTCATTCAGCCTCTGCTAATAACAACAACAACATCAGGTTCCTAGAGTAGGAGGAGACCTCCAAGGGCCATCCAGTCCAACCTCCTTCTGCCATAAGGGAAAACCACAAAGCAGTGCTGTCCAACTTCTGGCGGGTCCAGGGCCGGATAAGAGGTCACTGATGACCTGCGGCCCCGCCCCCAGGCCCCGCCCCCAGGCCCTGCCCCCAGGCCCCGCCCACAGGCCCCGCCCCCCTCCTAAAGCCGCCGAAAAAGGGGAGTAGGCGGCGCCAAGGGCAGCGCGTCACAGGCCTGCCGTGACGCGCTGCTCTTGGCACCGCCTACCCTCCTTTCGGTGCCCCCTCCCTTCCTAGGCCGGGAGCCGCCGAAAGGAGGAGTAGGCGGTGCCAAGGGGCAGCGCGTCACAGGCCTGGCGTGACGCGCTGCCCTTGGCACCGCCGGGGAGCTGCCGAAAAGGAGGAGTAGGCGGTGCCAAGGGGCAGCGTGTCACGCCAGGCCTGTGACGCACTGCTCTTGGTGCCGCCTTCTGCCCTTTTTCGGTGGCTCCCCCGCCCTAGGTAGGGAGGGGGCGCCGAAAGGAGGAGCTAGCTCTCTTCCTCCTCCCTGCGCCGCCTCCCCCCCCCTCCCGCCATTTTTTTTTTTTTTAAAATCGATTTTAAAAAAAAATTAAAAAAATTAAAAAATGGCGGCTGAGGGCATAGGTGGGGCCGTGTCCAACAGGCTACGGGGCCGGATCCAGCCCCGGGGCCACCAGTTGGACAGCCCTGCCACAAAGCATTCCTCACAGATGGCCATTCAGCCCACTTGAACCAAACTTGGCACACTGAACTCTCATGAGACCAACAGAAAGTACTGAAATGATTTGCTGGGCATTTACCTTGAGTTTGGGAGTTGTAGTTCTCCTACATCCAGAGAGCACTGTGGACTCAAATAATGATGGATCAGGACCAAACTTGGCACAAATCCTCAATATGACCAAAGAGGCAGTAGAGGAGGAAGCCGGGAAGGGAATGGATGCGGCCCCTCACGCACTCCGGCCTATTTTTTATATTATTTTAATCTTTTTTTCTTTTTTCCTCCTCTCTTCTCACGTATCCTATTCATCTATTCACCCCCCTCCCCTTTGCTACCTCCCCACTTTTTTCCTTCCCCTCTTTTCCCTATTAAAACCTCAATTTTTTTAAAAAAAATTAAAGAATAAGACAGCATCAGGTGCTAGGCCAGATCTGGCCCGCAGGCCATAGGTTGCCCACCCCTGTACTAGAGCCTAGGAGCAGCCACTAAAAAGGCTCTCTCGGGTGTCTTCTTTCAATGAAAAGCTCTATTTTTATCTGCCATTTCCACACAATAAGCTTGCATTTTGCCTCTGGATCAACATAGAACAAATCCGTCCCACATTGTAGTTACCATCCTTCCAGGAAAAAAAAACCATGAGAGTATAGAGAAGCTGTGGGATTATTTTGTTCCTCTCTATGCCCATTGTATCTGATGAGATTACTCTCTGTAAACTTTCCTTCCCAGAAGGGGCTTGTTTTCAAAACATACATTTCCAGAAAATATATTTGTGACTTTCCTTCTGGCAGGTCCCAGGTTGTGAATTATGCACATGGCTGCCTATCTGACATTTATATTATGGAATTTAAAAATGCCTGCCAGTCAAGTTGTGTTTTGCCTCATATGGCTCCATAATCTTCCATCCAGGACTTGTAGGTTTTGGCACCTGCTTTGGATTATGTATCAGCAGCTGTGTATTCAGGTGGCGCATTGGCCTTCCTACCAGCTCTTTCCCTATTTGTAATGACAATCTCTTTACTCCAGACTTTAATAATATTATTCGTTCTTCAACATTGCTTCTTTTTCAAATAACATTAATTGGCTAATTATTAGACTTTTAATATATACAGTCGTTAGTTTGTTGATTTTTGTAAAAGTCAGGTAGACAGATTGTTCTGTTTAAGAGAAGCCATTTTCCATCTTGATATTTTTTTTCTTTGCAGGTCTGGGAAGAAAGGGTGCTCTAAGGAAGTGTTTTTCAACCTTTTTTTGAGCCGCGGCACATTTTTTACATTTACAAAATCCTGGGGCACACCACCAACCCAATGACACAAAATGACACTCTAACACAGTAATACATATAGTTAATATGTTTTAAAATGTATTTATACACTCAGTGTGAAACCTGGGCCTGTTTCGACGGCACACTGGTTGGGAAACACTGCTCTAAAGCATGTTTTTGTTTTTAATTATCAAAAATGCCCTGTGATTCAACTGCAATAATTAAAAGTAGGTCTGACAGGAGTTGTATGACTTGTCTATATAAACAACGATTTGCCCTGCAAGCAAATTTTTCAAGGAGTGTAACTTATTGATTCAAGTCTGGACCACTCAATAACAGGCCAGCTAAAATATTCCAAGCGCAGCTCATTGATCCAACTGACGCCACAAAGAAACATAATAGTACTTTTTTCACTTTTTGATCTGAAAATATTTATTTATTTATAAAATAACATTTCAGCAACTCTAAGAACCCCAGAGATAGATAGATAGATAGACAGACAGAGAGAGAGAGAGAGACACACACACACACACACACTTTTCTGATTTGGTTTAACATATTCCCAGATTTCTGCCTGGGAACATACATCTGTGATGCTTCTAAAAGCAACATTACTATGAATAAGTGGTTGGGAATTTATTTATTTATAAATAGGGGGGGGGGGCTCAGAGCAGCCTTCCACATCAGCAACAATTCAATGCCATGAAAACAACATGCAATTAAATAAACATTTGCATTAAAAACCAAAAAAACTAAAACATCTAAGCATTACACTAAATATTAAAACCACCCAGTCCAAGATCACAATCCATAGCCATTCCAGATGTCATTTCACAGATTCTACATTTGTTTATTGCACTATAGTTAGACAGTATCTGAAAGCTTGGTCCCATAGGCATGTTTTTACTTTCTTTCTGAAGTCTAGGAGGAAGGAGCTGATCAACTATCACTGCAAAGGGGGTTCCACAGCTGAGGGACCACAACTGAGAAGGCTCTGTCTCTCATCCCACCAAACGTGCTTGTGAAGGAGGTGGGACCGAGACCAGGGTTTCCACAGAAAATCCAAGATGGTTCATAGAAGGAGATACATTTGGACAGGTAAGCTGGGCCAGAACTGTTTAGGGATTTATAGGCTAAAGCCAGCACTTTGAATTGTGCTCGGTAGCAGACTAGAAGCCAGTGGAAGGTAATTCAGAAAAAGAAAATTGGTTACTTTCCCATAACCAGACATACAATGATGACTTCAGAGCAGACAGAAAAGCCAATGGGGGATCATTGTTCCCTCTACATTGCCATATAATGTAGTTTGAAAAATTGCAATGAAGTTAAAATGCATTATAGTACTATCACAGCCCTGTGATAGGGGAGATAGCACAGCGGTAACACAGCTATAGTACTATCACAGCCCTGGACCGGGGAGCTAGCACAGCGGTAACACAGCTATAGTACTACCGTGTTTCCCGAGAAGACACCCCGATTGTAAGACGTCCGGGGTGTCAGGGGTCGGCTAATATAAGCCGTACCCCGAAAGTGTCGTACTCGTCGCCGCGCCACCGCAGCCGCCGCCGCAATCGGCCCCATTGGCCGCAGCACACCTCCACGGCACACCTTTCCGCCAGGCCTCAAGGAAGGGAGGGGGGAAGAGAGCCAGAGGTGTGGCGAAACAGCCCAGAGTGACGCGCCGCCCAGTGGCTCCTTCCCCCTCCCTTCTTTCGTCCAAGGAAGGGAGGGGGAAAGGAGCCAGGGCGTGGAGAAACTCTGACCCGGCACTGCTTCTCCACACCCCTGGCTCCTTTCCCTCCCTCCTTTCGTCCAAGGAAGGGAGGGGGAAAAGGAGCCAGGGGCGTGAGGCAGCGCCGCGTCAGAGTGACACGCGCCGCCGCCATGCCTCTGGCTCTTTCCCCCCTTCCTTGGAGGCCTGGCGGAAAGGTGTGCATGGAGGTGTGCCGCGCCAATGGGGCCGGTTGCGGCGGTGGTGGCGTGGAGGCGGCGGTGGCGTGGGCAGGCGATGGGGGTTCTTGGGTTATATAAGACGGAGAAGTGAGGGAACAAGAGGCTCCTGTCATGAGGCTGGAACAACAGCACCCCCTTGTGACGTGAAGGCGCAATGACGCAAGGACATAACAACAATGATGTCGTAATGGAGCATTCACACCCTATGACGCACACCTGTATGACGCAGCCAGGAAAGAAGAAGTCCTTATAAAAAACTGCACTGTACTTGTCTATGTGTAAATTGTATGTCTTTCCGACAGGGACTTTCTGTCGTATGTGTATTGTAATCCGCACTGAGTCCCCTTCGGGGTGAGAAGAGCGGAATAGAAATAAACAGCATTATTATTATATGAGTTTACACTGATCATATAATAACACTTTAATAAGTAGGGCCATTGTCCCAGATAATGGTATATGATTACCAGTTCCACGAGGTTCCTATGCCCATGGCCACGTCAGTCTGGATGGTAGACATTTGAATGAGATAGTGTCATTTTTATCTGAGAACATAGACCTCCTGAATGGAGAAACAGATTAGGGCTGACCTCTTTCAAAATTATCAGGCAAAATAGGACTACCAAATCTCTAATGCAGTTGAGTCTCCCCTAAAATTACAAAAAAAAAAGATGTAAAAAAGGACTAAGTATTGAGAAATGCTGAGATATCTTTGGTCATTGAACTCTCCCAGGGATAATCAACGCTGCCTGCCATCTACTCTATGTGCACGTAGAATTCTAGAATCATAGAGTTGGAAGAGACCTCGTGGGCCATCTAGTCCAACCCTGTGGCGCTCTGCGAGGGCCAAAAAACGGGGCTTTGAATAGGATGGACAAACTCTATGGCCCTGGGGTTCGCGTTCTAGCCTTCCCTTAAAACGAACACCTGGAGAGTCTCTAAGCAATGAGTTCAGGACTCCAAAAAAGTGAACTCAAAACAATGGTTTATTGGCTTACAATCAGTAAAAACCAATGGTCCAAAAAGATTGAAGTAGGTTGCAAAAGTGTCCTTTAAACAAAGGGGGTGTGTTCATTTGCCTTATGCAGTGTGAAGGTGCCTATCTTAAGTTCCAAATATCCTGTTGCTCCTCAAATGGTCCTCTGGCGCATGAAGTCCGTGGGTCCCCAAATAAATGCAGTCTCTGTTGAAGGGCTGGCCCTTCCTATTACTGAATTCCTTGGTTCGAGAGCGTTGGAAGGCTATACGTGAACGAAGGTGCTTGTCTGAGCATAAGCTCCAGATTTCCACCTGCTTCATCCATGTGCTGTGCTTGGAAAGGCCAGAGAGAGGAAGTCCTGCCCCTCAGATGACCTCAGAAAGGGGAGGTGTTCAGGGTGTTGATGCCAGGTGGGCACCAAGACAAAGCCACAGCAATGGAACAAAGGCCCATGCAGGTAAATGCAAACAGATACATAGTACAGATATAAAACAAGCCCCTGTGGGGGCGTAATAAACCCCTTTCTGCCAAGAAGCAGGAAATTCGCATTCAAAGCACCCCTGACAGATGGCCATTCAGCCTCTGTTTAAAAGCCTCCAAAGAAGGAGCCTCCACCATTCCACCTATTTGGGAGTACTGAAGTCATGGAAGGTGTGTCTAGTAAGAAGACATTGTGCTTGTAATAATCTTCATGTTTACGGATATTTGACTGATAATGGATGGCAAACACAATTTTCTTTTCCTATCAAACTAGACAACTGAATTCAAAATGGATGAGAAGCAAAACCTGGACAATTCATACAGTGTTTCCTGGGGTGCCTGCACTTAACTGTGATACGAGCATCCTGTCATCAATTTTAAAAGACACCTGCCGTGCTAGAGGGAAAAAATCGTAGATGCCTTCCTTTAAGGGATCATTTTTATGGCGATACTAAAGGATTCAAACATCTCCCGAAAAGAGCACGTAATAGGCTTTTACATTTTCTGTTAATGGAACAGCCTCATAGCGCCTGGCAGCAATTCCCATCGTTAGCTGTTGTATCTATTTTACAACAGGGAGGGATTCCCCTTCTGTGCATAACTACTGCAATTACAATGAAAGCACAATCAGTTCTGGCTGCCTGCCGCCTTCACTGAAACATAACTGAGCCAGCCATTTAGATGTAGTTATTATTATGTTTTTCAGTATCCAAAAGGAAACCTTTGAACATCCTCCTTTACCCAGTCTGTTACTTCCAAAACGCCTACAACTGATTGTTCCCAGCCAATATTAGCTACGTATCATCACTATGGGCAGCTAGAACTACACTTTTAGACTGTAAATAAGTGGTCATTGGTATGAGCAATGCCAATGAGGGTGCTTACCACAGGTGCAGTTGAAACGCCAGGAGAGGATGCTTCTAGAACTTGGCCATACAACCAGAAAAACCTACAACGACCCAGTGATTCCGGCCATGAAAGCCTTTGACAATACATCCACTCTAGTTTTTAATCTCACCATTGATGAGGTCATCTTCTAAAGTTCCCACCAAAGCTCAAAATGGATCCACTGTCCATTGATACTATCAGAGCCTCTGTCCAAGTAAGGGGGGGGGGCTTGCTGTGACAGCAACACAAACAAAGAGTCAATTTCACATACAAGCTATAATATCGTGGATAAGTACAATCATAATATACATAGACAGTAATTCCAAAAATAGGTGTTGTACACGCCCGTAATAGGCTCCTTACCCTTATGGTTGAAGTCATTGGTCTTGACATAGAAGTACGCATATTCCTCTATGATCTAGACCTATGCACCTGTTTTTATCATGGATTGTGTTTGATATGTGGCCTTGATAAAGATCCATTTCAAGGGGTCGAAATGAGAGTTGGTGCCATTGTACGTTGATATCCTCGTCGGCCTTCTACCATATATGGGCGATCCAGGCATTGTACAATACTGCAACTATTATATGGTATCCGGAAACCCGTGGATCTAACCCAAACACAACTCTCCATAATACGGATCAAAATATATAGGCGCTGTTTGTTGGTGCGCTCACACCAGGCTTGACTAAATAGATATAAGTGGAATCTATCAAGTTTGGACTACGTTTTGGAACTTTACCAACAGGAACTCTTCCTATAAACATTTGCCCTTGTGGACTGATACGGACTTACTTGGACTAATATCCCGCGATAAGGGTAGGAGCCTATTACGGGCGTGTACTACACCTATTTTTGGAATTACTGTCTATGTATATTATGATTGTACTTATCCACGATATTATAGCTTGTATGTGAAATTTACTCTTTGTTTGTGTTACTATCAGAGCCTCTACCACGGACTATAATATAACCATTTACAGTCTGGCGCCATGAAAATGTTCTGGTCTATGTAGAATCATAGAGTTGGATGAGACCGTAAGGGCCATCCAGTCCAACCCCTTTCAGCTAATCACAAATCACTCCTAACAGATGGACATCGAGCCTCTATCTAAAAACCTCCAAAGAAGAAGTCTCTACCCTACTCCGAGGCTGCGTATTCCAATTTAACAGCTCTCACAGTCAGGAACTTTTTCCTAATGTTTATTTAGAATCTCTTTTTCTGTCCTTTGAATCCATCGCTCTGCGACCTTGTCTCTGAAGGAGCAGAAAACAAGGTGTCTCCATCTCCATCGTGGCATGTTCCATCGTTGCAACCAATCTCTGCAAATCAATAGGTTTGCTTGACTCACCCATGTAGTTTGTTTATTTATTGTATCAGAAGCAAACAAAGGGTACAGTTGTAATGTATTAAAAAACACACAGGTTTTTAAATTAAAAAACTTGGCATTCTATTAAATGTCCTTTGACCGGTAGACAGGGGCGGTCGAAGGTAATTTTAAATGGTAGGCGAACATTATTTTGGCGCCCCCCACCAAAAAAATCAATTAGGTCACCATATTCGGCACGCAGGGGTGGAGGCAAAGGGAGAGGCTTAACCTCTCCCTTTTGCGCCCCCCTTGCGGCTGCGCCGCGGCGGCGCCCGCCTTGCTGCGGCGCTGCGCTCCGCGGTTCGCGCGCATGCGCAGTACGTACGGACTTCTCTTGAGGTCCGTACGCCCTGCGCATGTGCGTGAAAAACCGGAGTGCACATGCGCAGTGCCTACGGACCTCGAGAAGTCCGTACGTACTGCGCATGCGCGCGAACCGCGGAGCGCACATGTGCAGTGCGTACGGACCTCAAGAGAAGTCCGTACGCACTGCGCCTGCGCGCGAACCGCGGAGCGCACATGCGCAGTGCGTACGGACCTCAAGAGAAGTCCGTACGTACTGCGCCTGCGCGCGAACCGCGGAGCGCACATGTGCAGTGCCTACGGACCTCGAGAGAAGTCCGTGCGTACTGCGCATCTTGCGCGACCGCGGAGCGCACATGCGCCCAGTGCGTCACGGACCTCAAGAGAAGTCCGTCACGTACTGCGCCTGCAACGCTTGAACATGGGAGCGCACATGCACAGTGCCTACGGACCTCGAGAGAAGTCCGTGACGTACTGCGCCTGCGGCGCCAACCGCGGAGCGCACATGCGCAGTGCGTACGGACCTCAAGAGAAGTCCGTACGTACTGCGCATGCGCCGCGAACCGCGGAGCGCACATGCGCAGTGCGTACGGACCTCAGAGAAGTCCGTCGTACTGCGCCTGCGCGCGAACCGCGGAGCGCACATGCGCCCAGTGCGTACGGACCTCAAGAGAAGTCCGTACGTACTGCGCAGGCGGGCGGCGCCGCGCGCAGCAGCAAGGCGGGCGGCGCCGCGGGCGCAGCAGCAAGGCGGGCGATGCGCGCGCAGCAGCAAGGCGGGCGCCGCCGCGGCGCCCGCGAGGCGGCGCCTCACGATGGCGCCCCACCCCGCAGCGTCAAGATGGCGCTCACGCGGCCGAGGCCGCTTAATGGCAAAGACCGCCCCTGCCGGTAGATGGCCACTTGAAGTGACTCTGGTGTTGCTATAAGAAGGTTCTCCATTGTGCATGCGGCAGGGCTCAGGTTGCATTGTAATAGGTAGCCTGTGGTTTGCTCTTCTTCACACTCGCATGACATGGACTCCACTTTGTGGCCCCATTTCTGAAGGTTGGCTTTGCATCTCGTGGTGCCAGAGCACAGTTTTCTGCCTTGCAAGTTGCCCAGTCTTCTTTGTGCCCAGGGGGAAGGTTGTTGCAAAAGGTAAACAATGCTTTCATAAAAACTGAATTATTAGGAGAGTGATCTCATGCAACTTTTGTGACTTTATCCCTTTAGAATGGTAATGGAAAATTAGCTATTTGCACCACTAATTGTGATATATTCTAACCCTTTTAGGTGTATTTATGTGAGAACAATATGTGTAACAGTACATTATTTACTTACTTACTTACTTACTATATTTGTATAACACCCTTCTCAGCCCGTAGGCGACTCAGGGCGGTTTACAATCAAACATTGAGCATAAAAACACAGTAAAACAATTCTAAAACATGACAAAATCAATAAAAACATATATCATCCGAGTCTCCTTGTTAAAACTATTGTTCAATTTCATTTGACCAGTAGTCCATTTTCCTTTGTCCGTTACGCTGTATTTAAAACGCTTTCTCAAAGATCCATGTCTTAATTTTCTTCCAAAATATTAAAAGAGAGAGGGCCAATCTAATATCCCTAGGGAAGGCATTCCATAGCCGAGGGGCCACCACTGAAAAGGCCCTGTCTCTTGTCCCCGCCAACCATGCTTGAGACGAAGGTGGGATTGAGAGCAGGCCTCCTCAGATTATCTTAAAGCCCTAGGAGGTTCATTAGAAAAGACTTTGAAAGCTTATTGTGGAAAATCAAGGATAAAAGTGCAAAGGAAGAATTGCAGCTGAACATTACAAAAACAAAAATAATGACCACGGGTGATTTGCGCAACTTTAAAGTCAATCGTGAAGGCACTGGGAGATTGGGAGGAAGTCCAAAAAGAATAAATGATTTATGCAAAGGGGGGAAAGGTGATATTCAAAGCACACATATTTAAAGAAAAAAGAGTAAACTTTTTACAAGTCTAGATCTTAACAACAGTTCTTTAAGATCTTTAAACTCAAACAACCATTCCATACATACATGCTACAAATAACCAACATTTACACATAATGTAAATGACATAACTTGAAAATAGTTTAAAATAGGGAAGGATATAAACATCAGAAAAAAGATAAGAATATCATTTTAACATAGTGAATACTCTAATTCCAATGGTTTATACAGGGCCGGATCGTACATTACGCGAACTTTGCGCCCGCGTGGGGTGCCACATAATTCAGCGGCACATCCAGCTGCCAGGCACCCCTTCTTAGTCTCCGGCCCCGTGGAAGGCGGGCTGCATCCGGTGCAGCACGAGCAGCCCAAAGCTGCCCGCAGCGGCTCCATGAGGCCAGAGACCGAGGAGGAGCGTCCTACAGCCAGAGGTGGAGCCTCCGCCTCCGGCCACCAAACCCTCCTCCTCAGTCTCCAGCCCCATGGAAGGCAGCCTGCCTGCACATCACCAAATGCTCACGCACGCAACTAGCTGACTTTGCATATGCACATTTGGTGCAGCGCAAGGAGGCAAGAGCAGAAGCGCGAGGAGGCTCACTGCACAAGGCTGGAGAGGAGGAGGGGTAGGCATTGTTGTTGTTGGGGGGGTGCCAAAAAATGTTCGCTTACCATTGAAAACTACCTTAGTCTGGCCCTGGGTTTATACATAGACTGAATGACAGTATTCTAACTATTTTTGTCCTCATTGTTTTCTGATTTTGACTATTTAACAATGCTTTGTAATTATATATTTATCACTACCTTCATTGTCTTTATGTCTTGTCATTGGAAGTTGTGCAGGGGCTGGTAATACGCGTGATCTCGGGTAGGGGTAATAGGGACGGTAGCCGTAGGCCTTATGAGAGAGGGCAGAGGAGCCGAAGAAAGGCTCGTCCTCCCTCTGACCTACGAACTATCCCGAAGCACGCAGATGGGGAGCTCCCACTTACCTCTCCTCCAACTCTGATACTGGTCAATACTAGGTCTGTGCATAATAAGTCAGGGACCATCAGGGACCTTCTACTGGAAAGGAAGGCCGACCTAGCCTGTTTTACAGAAACGTGGCTGCAAGAAGGTGACGAGGTCATCCTGCACGAGTTGACACCTCCTGGGTTTGTGGCCAGTTATCAGATGAGGACAGAGAGGCGGGGGGGAGGGGTGGCCATTCTTAGTCGAGACAATTTTAATTCCAGGACGATTCCGACAGCGAACATCCCCAGGATGGAGTGTGCGGGCCTGGCATGGGATCTCGGTGAGAGTGTAGCCTTCCTGCTGGTGTACCGTGCACCCAACGCACCGGCAGGAAGCCTGCCTAAGCTGCTCGAGGTGGTTGCGGAGTGGGCATTGAGGTTCCCTAGACTTATTGTTCTGGGGGACTTCAATGTCCACGCCGACACCACCTCCCCGTCAACAGCAGCTGTGGACCTAGTGTCTACCATGGAGGCACTAGGACTCTCACTTTGCAAGACCGGCCCCACGCACCAGACTGGACATACCCTAGATCTGATCTTCCCTGCTGGAATTCAGGTGATCCCAACCTCCACCACAGAGGTTCCATGGTCGGATCACAGTGTCCTGGAAGTCCGATTGGAACCGGTCTCCCCTCCCGGTAAGGGTGCCGAACCAATTCTGCTTCGCCCGAAGAGACTTATGGAACCCACTAGGTTCCTGAATGCTCTAAGGGAATGGGAACCCCCCAGCGACTCGGTCGACGGACAAGTGGAATACTGGAATGCCAGTCTCTCCACTGCCTTAGACGAGATCGCCCCCAGGCGCTCTCTCATCCCCCGTAGAAACCGCTCGCCGTGGTATACTGAGGAGTTGCGGGCGATGAAACGGAGGAAGAGACAGCTGGAGGACGTGTGGCGGAGCCTCCGCGACGGAGCATCGAAATCGGCTTATAAACAATTCAAAGAGGTTTATGAGCAAGCTATCAAGGAAGCGAAAAAGGCCTATTATTCTTCCTTGATAGAGTCGGCTAGTTCGCGCCCAGCTCAACTTTTTAAGATTATTCGGTCTTTGACAACAATCCCAACTGTCCCAAATGATAGGGGTTTGGCTCCAACAGCTGAGGTTTTCCAGAACTACTTCGCCGACAAGATTTCGACTCTCCGCCGGGACATTCCAGCCACCCTTGATACAGTTAGCGAACTCGAGACTCCGCCACCACTCAGCGGGTCCACCTTCACCCGTTTCCAACCGCTGCACGCAGCAGCTGTCGATAAGTTACTCGCTGCAACTAGACCAACTACCTGCTCCCTCGACCCGTGCCCCTCCTGGCTTATTAGACCTTGCCGGGAGGGGCTACGAGGCCCCCTGGGAAAGATCATAAATAGCTCCCTTGAGCAAGGAGCATTCCCAGGGGGATTAAAAGAGGCTATGGTAAAACCGCTGCTGAAGAAGCCGAATTTAGACCCTTCAGCTCCCTCCAATTACAGGCCTGTTTCCAACTTGCCTTTTCTAGGCAAAGTAATTGAGAGGGCAGCAGCGGATCAGCTGCAGCAGTTCTTAGACGACACAGCTGGACTTGATCCCTTCCAGTCCGGCTTCCGTATTGGGCATGGGACGGAGACCGTGCTTGTCGCCATTACAGACCAACTTCGCCGCCAGCTGGACCAGGGTGGATCAGCTCTGCTTGTCCTGTTAGATCTGACAGCAGCATTTGATACGGTAGACCACGCATTGTTGACCCACCGTTTAGCCGGTTCCGGGGTCGGGGGGACTGCCCTTAAATGGGTGCCCTCCTTCCTCCGTGACCGGGGACAACGTGTGGAGGGGGGCGGGGAGGTCTCCGGGAGACTCCCACTTAATTGTGGGGTCCCCAGGGGCTATCCTCTCCCCTTATTATTCAACATTTATATGCGCCCCTGGCCCAGCTGGCCCGCGACTTTGGTCTGGAGTGTTATCAGTACACTGATGACACCCAGCTTCTGCTGAGAATGGACGGCAGGCCGGACACCATACCTGATTATTTCCATCTATGCCTGGAAGCCGTGACTGGTTGGATGTGCGCCAGCCGGCTGAAGGTGAACCCGTCGAAGACGGAGATCCTGTGGCCTGGTCGGCCTGGGCTGGGTGGGTGCCAGTTGCCTACCCTGGATGGCGAGCAACTTAGCCCATCAACCTTGGTTAAGAGCTTGGGGATTCAGTTGGACTCCTCGCTAACCATGGAGACTCAGGTCTCCTCGGTCAGCAGGACGTCATTCTTTCACCTCCGACAGGCTAGGCGACTGGCACCCTACCTGTCCAGGAACAACCTGGCCACGGTAATCCAAGCGACGGTCATCTCGAGGTTAGACTACTGTAACGCCCTCTATGTTGGTCTTCCCTTGTCGACAATCCGGAAACTCAAGCTAGTGCAGAATGCCGCTGCTCGCTTGCTGACGGGATCGCCAGTAAGGGAGCACATCAGGCCCATCCTCCAGCAACTGCACTGGCTCCCTATTGAGTACCGAATTGCCTTCAAGGTGTTGGTATTGACCTTTAATGCCTTACACGGCCTAGGGCCTGTGTACTTGAGGGACCGCCTTACCCCGTATTCTCCCCCGAGATCATTGCATTCAGATGAACAGAATCTGCTACAGGTACCATCAATCCGCTCCTGCCATCTGTCGACAGCTAGACAAAGAGCTTTTTCTGTGGCAGCTCCGGTGCTATGGAACTCTCTCCCGGACAGTACCCGAGCCATCTCGGAGCTGGCCCCCTTCCGAAGGGCTTGCAAGACCGCCCTTTTTGGACTAGCCTTTAACTAGGCATATTGGTTTTAAGAAATATGCCTGTATGTTTTCCACCACTTGTGCTGTGATGTAATTGCGTTTTAATATGTTTTATGCTTTTATTGTAGGGCCACATGTCTACTTGTTTGTGACATGCCGCCCATCTATTTTACTGTTATCCGCCCCGAGCCTGCAGGAAGGAGCGGAATATAAA
This sequence comes from Anolis apletophallus, assembly GCA_030556195.1. Classification (NCBI taxonomy): domain Eukaryota; kingdom Metazoa; phylum Chordata; class Lepidosauria; order Squamata; family Anolidae; genus Anolis; species Anolis apletophallus. Next base: position 203,169,681 of record JARBWK010000003.1, read on the forward strand.
ATTGAAATAATAAATAAATAAATAAATAAATTTATGTTACATGTACAGTATATGCAGGTAATCCATAGATAAATATGTCCTTTGCCATTGTTTTAATCTAATTTCATATTATGACTGTTAGAAAATATATTATTTTTATATTTGATATAATAGGTTTTAATGTAATTGTTGTAATGAGTGACCTTTTTCCGTCATACATTTTGAGAAGGATGTTTTTACCTTTGTAGGCTCATTAACTGTAAGTTCTCACCAGGTTGTAGCCTTGATCAAAAACACATTGTCAGTTGATCTAACCCATTAAAAAGATGGCAATGCTTGGTAAAGTGGGGAACAGTCGGAAAAGAGGAAGACTGTATTACTAGTCCACTGATTCAACCAAGGAAACCACTGCATTGAGTTATGATGACTTGAGTTGGTGACTGGGGCTTTTGCCATAACTTAAAGCTGCCTTGAGGGCAATTAACAATGCCAATATGTGTACCACCCACACATAATATCACTTTTATAGAAACTCTCACACTTTGGCCACTCCCAGCCAGCTCGGAGCTGTATTCCAAGGAATTATCCCTTTAAAGTTCTGCTCTAACAATACGCAGAAGATGACAAACGGAAACACATTGCCCTCTCTTTAATCTTGCTCTGAATCCCAAGCTCTATTTGATGAGCCCCAGAAGGGAATAAGGCATCCTGTTATGCTCAAAGGAGAAGGAAGACAAAAACAGGACTTGGAAAAGTGTGGCGTCCTGTCTGTGCCAAAAAAGGAAATTTAAAAGGATGGACAAACTCTATAGGCCCTGGGGGTCGCATTCTAGCCTTCCCATGTACAGGAGACCTGGAGGTTCTCTAAGCCAGTGTTTTTCAACCTTTTTTGAACTACGGCACATTTTTTACATTTACAAAATCCTGGGGCACACCACCAACCAAAATGACACACTTTAACACAGTAATACATAGAGTTAATGTGCTTTTAAATGTATTTATACACTCAGTGTGAAACCTGGGCCTGTTTCGATGAACACTACATAGATATCCTGGCAGGAATGGCAGAAAGACACACACGAAGGTCTTGCTTAACAGCTGGGAGTTATAGTTCGCCCGCAATCAAAGAGCATTCTGAACTCCACCAATGATGGAATGGAATCAAACTTCCCACAAAGAACTACCATAACCAAGAGAAAATACTATAAGAGTGTGGTGGGCATTGACCTTGAGTTTTGGAGTTGTAGTTCACCTATATCCAGAGAGCACTGTGGAGGGGAGGGAAGAAGACGTGGGGCGAGTCTGTGCAGTAGCGCCCGCACGGGTCACGACTTCCTCCATCCCCCCTCCTGCAGAAGCGGCAGCGTAAGCAAAGCAAGGCAAAGCAAGCAGCGCGAGGCTGGGAAGAAGGGAGCCCGAGTGGAGGAGGAAAAGTGTTCAGCAGGAGGGGGAAGAAAGGGTATTGGAGGTTCTAATTTTCCACGGCACACCTGATGATCGTTCGCAGCGCACTAATGTGCCACGGCACACTGGTTGGGAAACACTGCTCTAAGCAATGAGTTCAGGACTCAAAATGGGTGAACTCAAAACAAGTTTATTTAATAACAACCAGTAAAAATGCTGGTGGCCCAAAAAGCTTGCTGTTGGTTGCTAGAAAAGGTCCTTTGAGAAAAGGGGATTGCGTTCACTTGCTTTTTGCAGAGTGAAGGTGCCTTTCTTTGGTTCAAGGTTTCCTGTTGCTCCTCAAATGGTCCTTTGGCATACGAAGTCCTTGGGTCCCCAGAGATTACAGTCTTTGGGTGAAGGGCTGGCCTTTCTATTACTGTAATCTTGGTTTGAGAGCGTTGGATAGGCTATACGTGAGCAAAGGTGCTTTGTCTGAGCATTGGCTCCAGATTTCGACCTGCTTCGTCCGTGTGCTCTCCTGGAATGAGGCCAGAAAGGAAGTCCAGCCTCCCAGGTAAACTCGGGAAGGGGAGGAGTTCAGGGTGGTAATGCCAGGTGTCAGATCTGGGAAATCTGAGCTTGGAAGAAGTTCAGGTTTCCAGCCTGCCATGAGGTGGTGCTGACCTTTGTCCCAGTTCTCCGGGAAGTAAAGTAACCTTTGCTCTAGTTACTGAAGGACTATGCTGAGTCAGTCTGGGAGTGATGTAACTTCCAGGTGTCTCCAGGGGAAGTGAGGTAACCTCTTCTGGACTCGGACATTGGACAATGGACTATTAATGCTGACTCAGAGACATTCTACCTACGCGTGATCCTTACCGACATTGGAGCGTCATTACAGAAGCTAAAGCCCCATTCAACTTTCCCAGCAATGGAGAGGTTGGCTTGGAAGGAAGAGGAGTATATCGATATGTGGAATATTGCTCCTGAAGAGGTCAGGAGAACCATGGATTGGGAGTGGACTACCATTGACCAAGTAGGGTTCCCGGACGAGTCCAGGGAAGTGACGGCGTGCGGTGCGTCAGCTCAGGTGGACGAGCTCAGATAAGCGGAGAGATTGTGGGACGCTCAGGTGAGCGCTTTGAGAGGAATGGGGCAGCGAGGCCCCATTCAGACGGGTGTCCGGATGGCCGGAGGAACCAAAGAAGCTGTGCTGAAAGAAGGGCCAGCTCAGGTGGATCCAGTGGAGTGCGGGACCAGAGAAGCTGAGGGGAAGAGTGCCCCAGCTCAGGTGGACCTGGCGGAGTGTGGTAGTGAAACCACGGAACCTGAACCGCTATCGGAATTGGCGGTGATGAGGTGTAGAATGGAGGCGATGGAGCATACCATGAGAAGGATGTCTCAGGCTATGTCCAGGAGAGAGCCAAGGGATTCGGCGTGGAGTGCACCGGGAGGAGGAGACTTCACTTTTTATTCGTGGATGGATGGCGAACCGTCGGCAGCTGAGCGTCCTAGATCTCCCATGGGAGTGTGGACGGATGGTGGTCATCTTGCGTCAGAAGTGAATCCGGTCCCGGTGAGCCGCCCCCTGCAGTCGGCAGGGATGGGAAGAGGAGTCTCAAGGCTGGAGGACCCTCAGGGGAGAGTGCGATCTCAGGAGTTTGGAGGACGATTGAAGAAAGAACCTCTGAGGGTGGAATTTGAAGGGGAAGCTTGCAAGGTGGCTTTCTTTATCGCCGCAGTGAGGGATCATATGGAGGACTACGGTCATCTCTACCCTAGTGATGGTAGCCGAGTTCGAGCCATTGGAGGAGTATTTAAAGGAAGGGCTGCTGAATGGTATGTGCAGTGCCATGACCGTAGAGATCCATGTTTAACATCGGTCCGGGCCTTCTTGCAAGCTATTCGAAACCGCTTCCGTGATCCTCTGGAGAGGATAAAAGCGAAGGAAGCGCTGCGCTGTCTATCCCAAGGACCCAGATCAGTTACAGAATATGCAGAGGAATTTATGGGATTGGCTGGCAAAGTTGCTGAGTGGTCCCAGGCTACATTGCTTGAACTATTTAAAGATGGCCTGCGGAAGGAAATATTAGAGTGGTGTCTGCATAGAGGTGATCCAGGAGATGTAGATGGTTGGATCCAGTTAGCCGGCAGCATGGAGGGGATCCTGGCCCAGGTGCAGCGACGACGGTTCCAGTCGATAAAGTCCAGAGTTCCGGGACGGGGTTTTCCTGAGGGACGATTCCGGGGAGGAGAGCCTCGACGTGGTGGCGGCGATGGCAGAACTAGCGCTATGAAGAAACCCGTGATGGGACGTGGCCTTTGTTTCGTCTGCTCTCAGCCGGGCCATTTTGCGTCCCAGTGCCGGCAGAAGCAGGTGTCGGATCCAATCCGTTCGGATCCACTTAAAGTAGCATCCGCTAGGGCGGCTTTTGTGGACAATACAGATTCAAAAAGTGTTGGGGTGAGTCCCCCAAGTGTACAATGCACCCTGGGTTTATTTAAAGGGAAGGAGATTATTGAGAAAAAAGCATTGGTTGATTGTGGGTGTTCAGAAAATATCATGTCCCCGAAGTTAGTAGATGATTTGGGGGGGACAAAAACCTGGCAACATCTGTAACTTTTACTCAGTTGGATGGGTCATCTATTGAGGGTGGACCATTTTCTTTGGGCACTAAGGATTTAAAAGGTCGGGTGGGACCTTGGGAAGGCGGTATAGATTTTGTAGTGGCTCCCATTAAAGGTCATGAAGTGGTATTAGGACTGCCTTGGTTAGAGCAAGTAAACCCCAAAATTGATTGGAAGACTGGGAAGGTGCAATGTGAGCCAATGTGGGGAAAGGGGTTCTGGGTGAGGTACAGGGGGTGCCTGTTGAGTATTGGGATTACGCAGATGTGTTTAACCCTATATTGGCCCAGAGTCTTCCCCCTTTCCGCAATGTACAGTGTGGCATAGAGGTCAAGGAGGGGGCTATCTTGCCGAAGCCGAAAATATATGCTATGACGGTGCAGGAGAAGGTGGCGTTGAGGAACAGATTGATGGGTATTTGGAGAAGGGTTTATCCAGAGGTCTGAATCCCCTATTGCGGCCCCAGTTTTGTTTCGGGAGAAAAAGGATGGGAGGTTGCGATTATGTATCGATTATCGGGGGTTGAATGCTATCAGCACTACAAATTGTTATCCCTTGCCTTTGATTAAGGATTTGTTGGGCCAGCTAGGGGCGGTAGGTTTTTCACCATATTGGACTTGATAGATGAGTTCCATATGGTGCGGGTGATAAAAAGTGATCAATGGAAGACTGCTTTCTTTTGCCCCCTCGGGCTGTACGACTGGACCGTGTTGCCATTCGGTTTGGCGGGAGCTCCCGGTATTTTCATGCAGCTTATAAATGAGGTGTTGCACCCCCTTTTATATAAGGGTTTTTTTGTGTATTTGGATGATATTGTGATTGTGACGCGTACCAGAGAAGAGCATGTTCAGTTGGTTCGAGAGTTGCTTGAGAGGTTGAGGCAAGCTAGTTTGTATGTGAAATTGAGTAAGTGTGAGTTTGGGAAGAGTCAGATTGATTTTTGGGTTAGAGGATTAGTGAGAGTGGAGTGGCTATGGATCCAGCGAAAGTGGAGGATGTGTTGAGCTGGGAGGCTCCACAAACCCGTAGGCAGTTGCAGGCTTTCCTGGGGTTGGCTAATTTTTATCGTACTTTTATACCTGGATTTTCAGCTATAACTCTCCCGCTCACGGAGTTGTTAGAGACTAAGGGGAAGGGGGAGTCGAAGAAGACCAAGTCCCCGGGTGCTAAGTTAGGTTGGAATAAGGAGTGTCAAGAGGCGTTTGAAAGATTGAAGAGAGCTTTCACCCGTGGTCCTCTGTTAATGCACCCAGATGTAGACAAGCCTTTTGTTGTACAGTGTGATGCTTCCGCTTGGGCATATGGAGGGGCGCTGATGCAAAAAGATGGGCAGGGGAATTTGAGGCCGTGTGCCTATTTCTCCAAAAAGTTCGGGGAGCTGGAAAGGAAGTGGCCCGTTTGGGAGAAAGAGGCTTTTGCTGTGAGGTGTGCTTTGCAAATGTGGCGTCAGTTTCTGGAGGGGGCTGCTTTTCCTTTTGTGGTGTTAACGGATCACCAGAACCTTCAGTATTTGAAGAACCCTCAGAAGCTATCTCCCAAATTGGTGAGGTGGGCTCAGTATTTTTCCCGGTTTAATTTCTCATTGCAGCATATAAAGGGGAAAGAAAATGTAGTGGCAGACGCGTTGTCCCGGTATCCCAATGTGGGAGAGAATTGTTTGGAGAAATCGGAGGAGGTGTTTACTAAGGAGCATTGGGGATTAGCAGTGCAGACGAGGTCTCAGGTAGTGAGAGAGGTGAAGAAGGAGGAAGGAGTGGTTGATGAATGGTGTTTGGAGTTACAGAAGGGTTATGAGGGTGATAAGTGGTTGCAGAGCCATGAAGATGAATGCAAGTTGTTGCATGGTTTATGGGTTATGGGAAATAAAGTGTATGTTCCTCAAGGTGTGAGGAGGAAGGTTTTACAGTTTAATCATGATCACAAGTCTGCTGGTCATTGGGGAGTCACAAAGACACTTTTGGCCATAAAGAAGCGATATTGGTGGCCAGGGATGAGAGCGGAAGTGAAGGAGTATGTAGAGCGTTGTGAGGATTGTGCTAGGAATAAGTATCCTGCCGCTAAACCGCAAGGGTTGATCCAAGTGGTGGCTTCTCCAGTGCGGCCGTGGACGCATGTCAGCACTGACTTCGTGGGGGAGTTGCCCTCTAGTCGGGGTTACAGATATATCTGGACTGTGTTAGACTTATTTTCGAAACAAGCTCATTTCGTCCCTTTGAAGGGGCTACCGTCGGCAGAGAGGTTGGCTGAGTTATACGTGCAGCATGTGTACCGGTTGCATGGGTGCCCGGAGCAGGTTCTTAGCGATCGTGGGGTTCAGTTTACTGCCCGGTTTTGGGAGAAGTTTTTGGAGGTGTTGGGGGCCCAAAGACATCTTACGACCGCTTATCATCCTTGCTGCAATGGGGGCGTGGAGAGAGCGCAAAAATCGCTAGGAGGGTATCTGCGTATATTTAGTAATAAGGAGCAGAATAACTGGTCGGACTTATTGCCATATGCTGAGATGGCATATAATAGCTCAGTGCATTCTTCCACGGGAAAGTCCCCTTTTGAGGTGGTTTACGGCCAGGATGTGGCTCCTTTGCCCCAATTGTTAGAGTTTGGAGGGGAGGAAAAGAGTGAGTGGAAGATGCGAGCGCAGGATGATTGGAGGGAAGTAACGGAAGCTCTGGGAAAGGCGCAGCGGGCGTACAAGCTGTTTGGGGATCGGCGAAGACAGGAAGGGGAGGAGTATGCAGAAGGTGATCTGGTATGGTTATCCACACAGAATTTAAAGTTGGGGCGCCCGTCTAAGAAACTAAGCCTGAAATATATTGGACCTTTCAGGGTGGAGAAGGCAGCCAATAAGGTCTCTTATACCCTCCTTTTGCCAAAAAGTCTAGGCAAGGTTCATCCTACATTCCACTGTAGTTTTTTGAAGAGATATGTGGGGCCGCTTCCGCCTAAGGACTGAATGGTGTTTTATTTCTACAGGGGGAGGACGCGGTGGAGAAGGACGTTATGTCAGATCTGGGAAATCTGAGCTTGGAAGAAGTTCAGGTTTCCAGCCTGCCATGAGGTGGTGCTGACCTTTGTCCCAGTTCTCCGGGGAGTGAAGTGACCTTTGCTCTAGTTACTGAAGGACTATGCTGAGTCAGTCTGGGAGTGATGTAACTTCCAGGTGTTCCAGGGGAAGTGAGGTAACCTCTTCTGGACTCGGACATTGGACAATGGACTATTAATGCTGACTCAGAGACTAATGAGGTCACATCCCTTTGGACTATGGGATTTGCTGAATCACCCGGATATGGTGCAACCCTGCCTGGACATTGCATAGGCAAGGGGAGGGGGTTCGGGTATATAAGGTGTGTTTGGGTGGCGGGACGGTGCTTTAGCTTTACAAGTGTTGTACCTGCAATAAAATCGTGTTGGACCGTGCTTCTACCTACGCGTGATCCTTACCGACATTGGAGCGTCATTACACCAGGTTGGCACCAAACGCAACTCCTCCCATCACAGTCCACATGGCTGAGCAATGGAACCCATGCAGGTGAATATCAAACAGGCACACAGTACAGGTACAAAACAAGCTCCGGGGGCGCAATAAGAAGTGCTGGGAAGAAGCAAGGGATTCTTGACGAATGAAAAGCTGTTTTTACCATAGGCTAAGAGAACACCAATTCATTGCTTTATGAGTTGAAGATCATAAAGCAAAAAGCAATCACATCCACCTTGTGAGAACATAGCAACTGCTGTCGCCAGTCTAGACCATCTGCTTATAACGATGCCAAGGAGGCACTTCGATTTCCTCACTTTAATAAGCGAAATGCAGTGAAGATCTGCAGTCGGTGCATTAGAGGTGACAGAACAGAGGCTCTGGGGGGAAATGCAATAACCCCCTTTAGACAGGGATTCATGGCTTTTACGATGCAAAAAACTTGTTAGCAGCTATTTGTGAGAGTATGTCAGGCTTCGAGAAAGAAGGTAGTAATTAACACCTAACCTGTGGGTAGCCTGAAAGCATCACTGTAGAATACAATAAAGAAAGTTCTCCCATAAGGAAAAGTAGCATTTCATTGCTCTGGTTTAGTGTGCTCAGTCAGGTCCAGAAAAAACATGTTTCTATAAAGTTGTCTTATTATCCATCTTTCCTGGTCTTTTGTTGTTGGTCAAAGGACTTTATTTCATCAGTCCACGATTCTACAAGAGTCACGTTAGTATTTATTTATTTATTTATTTATTTATTCGATTTGTATACCATCCTTTTCGGTTGGCTCAGGACAGTTTACAGCAGGGGTGCCCACACTTTTTCATCATTCGAGCTACTATATGAACAATCAAGTTGAAAAGATCACCTGTTGTGCATGTGAGCGTGCGCGCACACGTGTGTGCGCATGCTCCTACTGTAGCCTTCTGTCTACGCGGGGCTTCTTTCTTGCCTGCCCACTAACTCGCCACCGCGCACACCCGGGAAGGGGATCCTCCTTGGCTGCGCGTGCTCTCTCTCTTAATGTCTTCATTGCTTTCCTCCTTCCTGTTGCGTGCTTTCGCGAAGCAGGAAGTCCCCATCCTGTCCTGCTTCTTGCGTGCACAGCAGCCCCCTCCCACGCATGCAGCAGGAGGATATTTATAGGCGCACCCGCCAGCGCTCCGGCCAGATATGGCTTCGGCGGCGGCTCGGAAGGCACAGGGCTGGGAAGAGGGGCCGCCTGGCTGCTGCCTGGGCTGGGAAACTCAACCGAGAGAGGGACCCATGTGAGGCTGGAGCCTCCCCCCCCGGCAGCCTCCCCCTCCCTTGAGGCTTCCTTACCTGGGCAGGAGAAGGAAGAATGGAAGAGGTGCTTCCCCAAAGTGACAGATGCAGCAAGAGGGGCGCCCTTCCTTCCTTCCTTTCGAGGGTGTCACTCAGTGCTTGGCTTTGCCCCACTTTGCCCGGCCTCCTTTGCCTCTTTCTCTCTCTCTCTCTCCCTCTCTCCTTCCAGCGTCCGCCCGCCTGCCTGCCTGCCAAAAGGATCCGAAAAAGTTCTCTGGATTTCTTTCTTCTCTCCTTGGCTCTCTCTCTCACACACACACACACATTCCCTCCATCCCTCCCACACCCTCGCATCCTATCCGTGTGCGTGCCTTTGCCTTGCTCCCTCCCCCACACCCCAGCAGCAACCAATGGGCGGTCATGTCACCACACCATGCGTGGCAAGACGAGCGCCAGGGCCCGCCCACTAAAGCCTCATTTTGGCAAAAGAAGCCCTGGAAAGGTGGCGGTGGGAGCGCACGTGCACGCGCATGGCAGGAGCGCGCCATCCGGCTGGTGAGGCCCAAAGATCACCTGGAAGAGGACCGAAGATCACCTAGGTGCTCCCGATCACCATAATGAGCACCCCTGGTTTACAGCATATCGAACTATCTCAGAAAACATAACAAGTTACAACATAGATACATAAAACCAATGCAGTATAAACTAGTATGTTGTTTGTTCAGTCGCTTCCAACTCAAATTCACCAGTGAGGGGATTGTATCTCTCCATGTTTTCCTGGCTCCTTCCGGTGGCACAAGCTACCAATCTTCGTCTCCATAATTAGAGTTAAGATTTATTGTATCCTCATCTTAAACAACATCTAGAATAAAGATTTTGTTTGGACTGGCTTGGAGGAAAACCAGCTAGGATTGTAGATCTCTCCCAGATTGAATATAAAAGCACTTAAATGTGGCCCAGATATGATAATACTCTAAACCAGTAAAAGGATGTTTTGCACTCTTCATTTTTCCATGCAGTACAACTTTCAGGTGCAGCGTTTACAGGTATTGTTGTTAAGTTACGGCAGTGGTTCCCAAACTTTTTTGGCCTACCACCCCCTTTCCAGAAATGTTTTTACTCACCGCCCCCCTATAATTTTTTTTAAAAAAATTTAATCGCAATTAAACAGAAAGATATATGTATTAATGCAGTGGTTCTCAACCTTTCTAATGCCATGACCCCTAAATAAGGTTCCTCATGTTGTGGTGACCCCCAGCCATATTTTTGTTGCTACTTCATAAATAATTTTGCTACTCTTACGAATTCTAATCCAAATATCTAATATGCAGGTCAAAGTGAAGGGGGCGGGGCCAAAGAAGAGGGCTGTGCGACCCCTCCTAAATGGCCAATCGTTCACCGCCCCCTTAAAGGGGTTCACTGCCCCCCAAATTCCCCTGAGCCTCCCACCGCCCCCTTGGATCGCCTCACCGCCCACCAGGGTGTGGTACCGCCCACTTTGAGAATCAGTGAGTTAGGGCCATCCTATGATAAATTACCCTATCATTCAAAGCCCTGCTTAGGTCATGCAGACTCGGAGCCCTGGCTTTCTTGATTGAGTCTGTATATCTGGAATGTGGTCTGCCTCTTTTCCTTCTGCCTTCGACCTCAGAAACATTATTGCATTTTTAGTGAGTCACCTCTTAAGCCCAAAATATGACAGTCTTAGCTTGGCTTCTAGAGAAAATTCAGGCTTGATTTCCTCTAGAACCTAATTATTTATTTATTTATTTATTTTTAGCAATTCGTGGTACCCATAGAGCTGTTCTCCAATGCCACATCACTAATTATGTAACTGTTTAAATTTTATGCTCATTGATAGGTTTTTGGTTTTCACAGAGTTTAGTCATCTCTTTTTTTCCCTCCACAACATTAGCTGTTTTGCTGCAATAACCCTTCTTCATGGCCATTTACCTTGCTAATGGAGAGTGGGAAGAACTCCATATCCAGACACAGATTGATGGCATAATCTGCAGAGATCTTCAGAGAGCTCCAATGAATATGGCCGACTAATATCTGCACCTGACTATGGGGACATAGCAATACGATTGTCTGCTCCCTCTTCTACTTTCTACCAGCCATGGAAGGGCTGGTTGTGTTGGAGAGGGACATTGCAGCACAACAGTGGATCCTGGGGGTGGTGACATACCACCTCATTACATGGACTTCAGAAAGCGTCATATGACACTCCCTCTTCACTTGCAGCATAGAGCTTGCCGGTTCCCATCCCATGACATCAAAGTACTTCTGGCAGGGTTCTGTGGCAAGAAGACGTGTTGTAAGCCACGACAGATGGCTCCGGGCCCATAAACTGAAAATAAACCCAGCAAAGACGGAGATCTTATGGCTGGGCCATCCATTAGAACCAGTCTACTCACTGCCCCCCTTCGAAAGGGAACCGCTGACCCCATCCCCCTCGGTGAAGAGCCTTGGTGTCATCCTGGACTCTAAGATGTCGATGGAGGCCCAGATTGCCTCCACGAGCAAAAGGGCCTTCTTCCACCTACGCCAAGCGAGGCAACTGGCGCCCTACCTTCCAACGGAGGCGTTAGCTACAGTAATCCACGCCATGGTTACATCAAGGCTGGATTACTGCAACGCCTTATATGTGGGTCTGCCTCGGTCACTAACCCGCAAGATTCAGATTGTGCAGAATGCTGCCGCCAGGCTCCTCACAAAAACACCAATGAGATGCCACATCACACCATCCCTGCAGCGTTTGCACTGGCTGCCGGTCGAAGACAGAGTCCTCTATAAGACCCTGACCTTGACTTTCAAGGCCCTGCGGGGCCGGGGCCCTTCATACTTAAAAGACCGCTTGATCCTTCCTGCCCACCCAAGAGCACCACGGCCAGCAAACGAGAACCTCCTCTGTGTCTCGGGTCCGAGAGAGGCTCATTTGGAGTCCACGAGACAGAGATCCTTCTCTGTTGTGGCCCCCCATCCTGTGGAACTCTCTGCCGCCAGACCAAAGAGCCTCCCTCGACCTGCCCCAGTTCTTGGCGGCACTTAAGACATGGCTATTCAGGAAAGCCTACGCATAACACGGAACCAGTGACTCGGAATTCACCGAGTCCGATATTTTAGTATTTTAACCATTTAATATTTTAATATTTTTAATATTTTAATCGCTAGTTGTGTAAGTCGCCCGGAGCACAAACGTGGAGGGCGACTCATAAATAATAAAGTTCAGTTCAGTTCAGTTCAATATGGGAGGCTTCCCGTGTTGCATAGGCAACAATAGGGGAAGCCAGGTGGTGGACACTTCCCCTCGTGAGATGGGGAAAGGTGGAAGCTGTGCGCTGCGGGGCGTGGGGCAACAGGATGCCCCTAATGGGCCCTGCTGGATTCATCACAATGCCTGGCAAGTCCTGCCATTAATGTGATGAGGCCCATAGTGTCACAACGCAGGTCCTAGCCCTTCCCCGTAATCACACACACACAGACAATGTCAATTAACTATTTATTAAGTCTAAAGAGAAAGCAGGTGAAAAAGGTAGAAAGTCCAATTAGATCAATGTCAATTAGTCCAAGGCAATTAGCAATCAAGCAATGTTCATCAGGGCAATCCAAAACAGGAAATCTGTCAACAATCGTGGTCCGTGGAACGAGGCAAGGTAATCCAAAGTTCATGGGAAGAAACAAAGTCTCTTGGAAGTACTTGGACAAGATGAGCCAAACTATGGCTTCCAGGGATACAGAGAACCACCGATGCTTCTCTCCAGCAACGACGTGGCCTCCGAACTGAAGAACTTTCCCACAGGGTGTATAGTTAAGTCCCACCCTTGCGAGTCCAGCGCTTCTCCATTCCCTGTCTCCAATCTTTGCGCGCAGACACAATATTACTCCTACGATCGAAGTGACTCTCAGGCTCGGCACCATCTGGCCTGCTATCATCCTGGGAGCCCGGCAATGCTTCAGCTTCCATGCCCTCCTCAGCAGCTGGAGAAAACAAGCGCTCCTGAGAACCAAAACCGCCTGGCCATGGCTGGAGTAACGGGGACAGTCCTGAAATGGCTGACCTCCTTCCTCCACCAGAGGTCCCAGTGAGTGAGGAGGGGCGAGGTGGTCTCCGAGGGCTCCCCGTTAGTCTGTGGAGTCCCTCAGGGGGCCATCCTCTCCCCTCTGTTATTTAACATCTACATGCAGCCGCTTGCACAGCTGGTACGGAGTTTTGGGCTGAGTGTCATCAGTGCGCTGATGACACTCAGCTCAGTCTGGGGATGGAGGGCAGGCCTGAATCCGTCCCCGATAATTTCCAGCGGTGCCTCGAGGCCGTTACTGGGTGGCTGTGAGCCAGTAGGTTGAGGGTGAATCCAGCGAAGACGGAGATCTTGTGGCTAGGCCACCCAGGTGATGGGGAGGTCCAGCTTCCGACCCTGGACCTTGTGGCGTTATGCCCATCGCCTTAAGTAAAGAGCTTGGGAGTCCACTTGGACTCCCAGCTGACCAAGTCTGCTTTTTTCCATCTTAGACAGGCGAGGAGGCTGGCCCCCTATCTATCCCGGAGCGACCTGGCTACGGTGATCCAAGCCACGGTCAATTCGAGACTGGACTACTGTAACGCACTCTACGTTGGCCTTCCTTTGTCGATGACCGGAAGCTCAAGCTAGTGCAGAATTCTGCCGCCCGACTCCTGTCTGGGACACCAGCTGGTAGTCACATAACACCTACCTTGCAGGACCTGCAATGGCTCCCAATCGAGCACCAGATCACCTTCAAAGTGTTGGTTCTTACCTTTAAGGCCTTGCACGGCCTGGGGCCAGCGTACCTGAGGGACCGTCTCTCCCCATATTGCCCTATGAGATCACTGCGGTCGGAGGGTGCCAACTTCCTGGCCGTCCCTCGGCGGCTCAGACTGACAGCAACCCGCAGGGAGGGCATTCTCTGTTATTGCGCCCACGCTATGGAACGCCTCCAGGCGGAAACACGCGCTATTCAGGACTTGCTCCCCTTTAGACGGGCCTGCAAGACCTACCTTTTTCAGCAGACTTTTAACCTATAGGTCTTGCCCGCGAGAAACCCACCATGCCTTTATCCGCCACCTGTTGTGTCGTATTTGTACACTAGTTTTTTAATCCATTATGTGATATTGTGTTTTAATCTGCCGTTGTTTTTAATTGTTACTGTGTTTTTACTGTGTTTGTAGGGCGCTTGTGAGCCGCCCCGAGCCCTCCCGGGAGTGGCGGCATAGAAGCCTAAGTAATTAATTAATTAATAAATAAATAAAAACCTCCCGGTTTTTCATATTCGCAATCCGAGCCAGAATCTGGTTGACCTTCATCATCCGAATAAGCAGGAGGCCAGGTGTCTTCCCATTGCAAACTGTCTGTGGGTGAAACATACCCCTCGGGCCCTTCGTCTCCTCCATCTTGGTCCAAAGCAATCGGCACCCCCGGAGCAGCGCCCCACCCCCCAGGCTGGAATGGAGGCTGCAGTGCTACACATAGAGGCCTTCGTGGAGCTTTACACATGAAATCCTCATACTATGTTTAACTATAGAGGAACTTGGCTTCACTGCGTTAGCATCCCTGTATATATGCATATCTCCTTTCTTCTTTTCTGCTCCTGCTCTTCTTCCTCTCTCCATAAATTCAGTAGGGAATAGAAAAACGTGCACTCTGTCTGTCGGAGGAAGCCCTTTGATCAAATCCCTTCTTGCTGCTCAGACAGCTGTCCGGGTCCTTCCTGTGTGCCCTCTCCCCTTTCATCTCCTTCTCCTTCTTCATCTTTGGCAGCACTTTAAACAAAGAAGATCATGAAACTGAAGTTTGTTCTTTGACAGCCATTGTTGAAACTCTCGAATAGGACACCGCCTTAGGGTAACACGAGTGTTTCCATGCAGGGACACGTCTGCAAAGAAGAAAAATATGCATGAGTCTGGCAGAAAGAAATGAATTGCACACAGAATATAGTTTTTGGATTTTTGCAGGTAGCTGGTAAGAGATTGTCATAAAGAGCTTAATGGGTATATCTTCACTAGGAAATTAATACCATTTGACACCGCATTAACTGCCACGGTTCAATGCTATGTAATCTTGGGAGTTGTAGTTTGGCGAGGCTCCAGTGCACTTTGACAAAAAAGGCTAAAGACCTTATAAAACTATGTGGACAGGTAAATTGAAGGTACGTACCTAAAGAGAAGGGCATTGTCCCTCCGGTCATTCTCCTGCTTCTGAGGTAAACTAAGAACAAAGGGATGGGATTATGAGTAAGAGAGAAATGCTAGGACAGTGTTTCTCAACCTTCCTAATGCCGCGACCCCTTAATACCCCTCATGTTGTGGTGACCCCCAACTATACTACTTCAACTGTAATTTTGCTAGTGTTATTATTTATTTATTTATTTATTTATTAACTTCGATTTAGTATACCGCTCACTCCGGAGCTCAGAGCGGTTTACAGAAGAAGCATAAACACCGTGAGTAATAAAACAGATTAAACAGTTAAAACACATTAAACATCAAAGCAGTTAAAACATATTAAAATGAATCGTCATGTAAATATTTGATCTGCTGGATGTATTTTCATTCACTTGACCACATTTGGCACAAATACCTGACATGCCCAAATTTGAATACGGGTGGGGTTGGAGGGTATTGATTTTACCATTTGGGAGTTGCAGTTGCTCGGGCTTATAATTCACCTACAATCAAAGAGCATTGTGAACTCCACCAATGATTGAATTGAACCAGTCTTGGTATACAAAACTCCCATGACCAACAGAACATACTTGGGAGGGTTTGGTGGGCATTGACCTGGAGTTTTGGAGTTGTAGTCCACCTACATCCAGAGAGCACTCAAAAAATGATGGAGCTGGACCAAACTTGGCACAAATACTCAATATGCCTAAATATGAACACTGGTGGAGTTTGGGGAAAATAGACCTTGACATTTGGGAGTTGTAGTTGCTGGGATTTATAGTTCACCTACACTCAAAGAGCATTCTGAACCCCACTGATGACAGAACTGGGCCAAACTTCCCACACAGAATTCCCATGACCAAAGAGAAAATACTGTGTTTTCTGTTGGCCTTAGGCGACCCCTCTGACACCCTCTTGTGACCCCCCTAGGGGTCCTGACCCCCAGGTTGAGAAACACTGTGCTAGGACATCTTAAAAGCAAAGGCAGTAGGGGTGGTGGCACTGTCCTTACCAAATTGGGATAGTTGGTGTGTATGTAATTGACCTGATCATATAGGACAGGGGTGCTCATTAGGTAGATCGCGATCTACTGGTAGATCACGTAGGGCGTCCTGGTAGATCGCAGGCAGGGCGGGAGGAAGGCTCAGTCCCGCCCCGCAGGCTCCCGAAGCTGCTCAAGTGCTGCCAGCCCTGGGTTATCTGAGGTCCTTTCCACACAGTTGAATAAAATCCCGTGTTTTCTGCTTTGAATCAGATTATATGGCAGTGTGGACTCTGAAAACCCAGTTCAAAGCAGATATTGTGTTATATGTTTCATATTTTGTGGTGGGGAGGTAGATCATTTTGACTTGGTTGTTTTATAAGTAGCTCGCATACTGAAAAAGTGTGAGCACCCCTGATATAGGATGTTTAATCACAGATTGAGCTTACCAATGTGTCCAAAGTATGCACTGAGGAAACAGGCTACACACATGCAGGTGAAAACTCTCGTTCAGTCAGAGATCAGAATTCCATTTCAGGGGACTTTTGGGAGGCAAATGGGAAAGCTGATTCGCCTCTGCCGTCCTTCCAATCTTAAATATAATCCACAAATAAAAATCAGCAAGGGATGGGATATTTTGAAAAGTTGAGAAATAGAGAGGGAAATAGTTATTTCACATTGGCATTTTCATGGAGTAGACAAAATTATCTAATTCCCACAATGTACACTAGATGGTACTCAAGTGTATCAAAAGAGCCGACCGTTCAAGTAAAAAGGTTTGTAGTCAGTCATTTTTTTTAACTGCTTGATCTCTGGCGCAAAGTAAAGAGCTTCATGTTTAATCTCAAGCAGGCATGTAGCCAGGGGGGGCTAAGGGGGCTTCAGCCCCCCACCTGAAATTCTCAGGGTGGTCCGCGAAAAGGCCTTACTGGTACATTATTTAAACTGTTATGTTTATTCATATCATGATCTGATCACCATGCTCATTATATCCCACATTAATGGGGTTATTGGGATAACAATACAAAAGGTTTGCTAGGGTAGACCCTCCTCCCACCCAGTCTCAGCCCCCGAACCAAACTCAGCCCCCCTGACTCAAAATCCTGGCTACGGCCCTGATCTCAAGCAATCCACAGCCTGAGAAAACTCATGTGTCCAAAACACAAAGATGGGCAAAGTAGGACTTTCCACTGAATGTAAGTTCCCCACAATCCAATGGCAGATGAGAGTTGCAGTTCAAAACATATGATGTGCTTCCCTTTGCCCACTATTTCTACAGATTGTCCATTGGAAAGGCAACAACCAGGTTATGATCTCTCCACATAAACAATGTATTCCAACAATGTAAAGTAGTCTTCCTCTACTGAGTGTTTCCCAGATGTGTTGCAGTGCAACATCCTTCATCTCTCACAACTGGTCATCCTGGCTGGGGCTGTTGGAATTTGTGGTTCAGATCATCTTGATTTTGGCATGCCGCCTTGAGGAAATGAAGGCTATGTTTCCTCCCTTCCTTCAACAAGCCAGCTAGTAGGATTTGATCAGTGAATAATATGTTTAATATTGAACCATTATTCATTTGTTATATTAGGTTGTTGTAGGTTTTTCGGGCTGTATGGTCATGTTCTAGAACAGGCATCCTCAAACGGAGGCCCTCCAGCTGTTTGAAGCCCTCCCCCCCAAAAAAACCTGCCAGGCCATCAAATGCTAATCAAGGTGGTCAATTGAAACATTCACACCTAGCTTCAACAGACAAGAGTTCGTTCTCCCAACCTGGACATTCCTCAGATATATAAGCCCCACTTGTCTAGTTTCCAACAGACCTCACAACTTCTGAGGATGCCTGCCATAGATGCAGGCGAAATGTCAGGAGAGAATGCTTCTAGAACAGTGTTTCTCAACCTGGGGGTCGGGACCCCTATGGGGGCCGCGAGCGGGTCTCAGAGGGGTCGCCAAAGACCATCAGAAAAAACACTATTTTCTATTGGCCATGGGGGTTCTGTATGGGAAGTTTGGTTCAATTCCATTGTTGGTGGAGTTCAGAAAGATCCTTGGTTGTAGGTGAACTATAACTCCCGGCAACTACAATTCCCAAATATCAAGATCTATTTTCCCCAAACTCCACCTGTGTTCACATTTGGATATATTGAATATTTGTCCCAAGTTTGATCCAGATCTATCATTGTTTGAGTCCACAGTGCTCTCTGGATGTAGGTGAACTACAACTCCAAAACTCAAGGTCAATGCCCACCCAACCCATACAGTTTTTCTGTTGGTCATGGGAGTTCTGTGTGCCAAGTTTGGTTCAACTCCATCGTTGGTGGAGTTCAGAATGCTCTTTGATTGTAGGTGAACTATACATCCCAGCAACTACAACTCCCAAACGACAAAATCACCCCCACAACCCCACCAGGATTCAAACTTGGGTGTATCGGGTATTTGTGCCAAATGTGGTCTGGTGAATGAAAATACATTTTACATGATGATTCCTTAAAGTAGCAAAATTAGAGTTATGAAGTAGCAACAAAAATGATTTTATGGTTGGGGGTCACCACAACATGAGGAACTGTATTAAGGGGTCGTGGCATTGGGAAGGTTGAGAAACACTGTTCTAGAACATGGCCATATAGCCTGAAAACCTACAACTACTTGTTGTACTTCTGTGCACTTTGAATGTGCTTTTCCGGCATGGTGGGAAGTTGGACTAGATAGCCCATGTGATTTCTTCCAACTCCGTGATTCTATGATTGTGTGCTCTCGGGATCCTCTCTTCCCTGTTCTTCTGCTGTTCTGTATTTTATTTTGACAGCAATTTCACAATTTCAGTTACGAAAAACACAACAAAGGCAAATATAAATATTTTTAAGAAATAAAATAATCAGCCAGAAAAGTGAGAGTGGAGGGAAGAAAAGAGGAGAAACCCATCCCTGGACATCATGTTAGTGCTGGTATTCTAGCACTGAAGTGGAACAGATCAATTGCACAAAAGTAGGTGGTGGGAACATTACAAGACTGTGAATTATTGATGGTTTTTGCTCAGCAACAGCAAGGAATGGCTTAACCACAGGGAGGAGGCAGGCTACCCTCAAAGGTGCCAGCTTCAAGAAGGGTCGGTCTACTCTGTGTAATATGAAGCCATTAAAGATCCTCAACTCTAGATTGCAAAGATGTAACTGCAATACGGAATGCAGGCCCATGATACAATTAGTATAGTATTAGTACTTAGCCACATTGGTCTGTGAAGCACACGGGGCACTTGGGGAAATAAATCTGTGACAGGTATAGTTTGCTTCACAGTAAATAATTGCAATCCTATCAATTATTTAAAGAAGAACAAACGTGGCAATTTCCACACACACCACAGGAAAGAAAGAGGGTAGAAGAATCGGAATATGAAGGGAAAAGTGCATTGGAGTGAAAAGGGAAGAGTTGTTCAGAAGGAAATTGGGGCAGCCAGGGCCGTACCCAGGATTTTGATTGGGAGGGGCTGAGTTTGATTCGGGGGGCAGGGGCTAAGTCTGGGTGAGAGACGGTCTACCCTAGCAAAACATTTGTATTGTTATCCCAATACCCCCATGCATATGAGATATTTATTTATTTATTTATTTATTAACTTCGATTTAGTATACCGCTCACTCCGGAGCTCAGAGCGGTTTACAGAAGAAGCATAAACATCGAGAGTAGTAAAACAAAGTAAACGGTTAAAACACATTAGACATCAAAGAAGTTAAAACAAGTTAAAAACACTAGCCCTCAGCGACGGCTGGGGGACACGGTGAGAATCTAGGGGAGTCATAGGCGGCATGGAGCACAATGTAGTTGAGTTAAGGGCCGAACGCCATCCTAAAGAGCCAAGTCTTCAAGGCCTTGCGGAAGGGCAGAAGCGCGCAGATGGCACGGATCTCCTCCGGGAGGCCGTTCCAAAGACTCGGGGCAGCTACAGAGAAAGCCCTCCGCCGTGTAGAGGCCAGTCTGCAGGTTCCGAGGGAAGGTACCTCAAGGAGGTTTAGCTCCTCAGAGCGCAGCGATCTCGCGGGCACATAAGGGGTAAGTCGCTCCATCAGATACACTGGCCCCAAACCATAGATGGCCTTGAAGGTGAGAACTAACACCTTGAAGAGGACCCGGAATTCAATCGGGAGCCAGTGCAGCTCGCGCAGGAGTGGAGTCGCGCGGTCAGACCTTGCAGCGCCCAGGAGGAGGTGGGCTGCGGCATGCTGCACTAGCTTAAGCTTCCGGATCATCGACAAGGGAAGGCCAATGTAGAGCGCATTACAGTAATCGAGCCTCGAGATGACCGTGGCTTGGATCACTGTAGCAAGGTCGCGTTGGGAGAGGTAGGGAGCCAGGCACTGTAGCCAGGGAGAGGTAGGGAGCCAGGGAGCCACCTGCAGCACAGGTAGAATGCTGGCCTGCAGGTGCAGCCAATCTGCTCCTCCATGGACAGGTGGGCGTCCAGCCGGACCCCTAGACTTTTTACCGATGGCTGAGGGCAGAGGGCCACACCATCGAACGTTGGCAGCGGGGTTGCTACCCCCCGGGCGGCCCAGCCACAAGATCTCCGTCTTCGCCGGGTTCACCTTCAACTTACTGGCTTGCAGCCATCCAGTAACAGCTTCAAGGCAAAGATGGAAATTATCGGGTACAGAGACTACCCCGGGGTCCAACCTCAGAATGAGCTGGGTATCATCAGCGTACTGATGACACTCCAGCCCAAAACTCCGCACCAGTTGGGCGAGTGGTCGCATATAGATGTTAAATAACAGCGGGGAGAGGATAGCCCCCTGAGGGACCCCGCAACTCAGCGGGGAGCCTCCGGAGACCGCCCCTCCCCGCTTCACTCAGATATATTGAGCATGGTGATCAGATCATGATATGAATACACATAACAGTTTAAATAATGTACCAGTAAGGCCTTCTCGTGGACCACCCTGAGAATTTCAGGGGGTGGGTATTCAGACCCCAAGGCCCCCCCCCACACGGGTACATGCCTGGGGGCAGCATGTCCTCATCTCACCAGGCAGTACTAGAAAAAAAAACTTTGCACATTCAGAACAATTCTGATGTACCATTTATCACTTTCTTGTCAAGTTGAGTGCAGGTATGCATTCATAATGTATAAATATATGAACACGATTATCTCACATAGGAGCTACTCTTCCTTATAGGGATGGAGAGAAATTCATTTGGTTTGCAATTCACTGCGAACCTTAAACATTCTACAGTTTCTAACTAATATCAACCAAAAACTAGTCATACTTTAACATTTGCATTACGCCAAATTTGCTCACAAAGATATCTTTAAAAAATAAATATAAACGTTTGTACAGAAGGGGAAGGTGCACACAATGGTTGGAACTCTGTATTTGTCATGCCCCAGCCTGACTCCATCGCCCAGCCAGACAGAAGCCATGTTAAATCCAAGTTACCAGCCACGTCTGAGAGAGAACCTTTGCAGAGGCCTCCGCGTCAACCAGCGGTCAAAGCCAGACGCAGCCTTCTTTCTTCTCAACCTGATAAGAAGCGCTGGGAAAGCAAAGCCTCGGTATCCCCCCTTCCTCCAGGTGCAGTCGTTAATGAGTTGACACATTTGCCTTCCTTGGAAGGCTTGGGAAAGTCAGGCCCACAAACTGATCCTGGGAAAGGGTTGCGCCTAAGTGAATGCCTCCGAGGCAAAAACAATGAGAAACCTATTTAAGTTGGTTCCCGTTGGTGCTCGGAATCTCGTGCCAATGTTCAGCTTCCATTGCCAAGCTCCACGGAACT
Organism: Anolis apletophallus; assembly: GCA_030556195.1. Lineage (NCBI taxonomy): Eukaryota > Metazoa > Chordata > Lepidosauria > Squamata > Anolidae > Anolis > Anolis apletophallus. The sequence continues at coordinate 203,191,326 of JARBWK010000003.1, forward strand.
CAAGTTCTAGACCAGGCTGCAGAACCTCCAAGTCACCGTACTCAAGGCAAGTCATCGTTTGCCAAGGACTTATCCCAGATTTTAGCCCATTGGGGTTTCAAGACTATTTCTTCATTTATCGGATCTTTGAACTCTTTAAAGACTATTGCCTTGCAATACCTGGATGCTGGTAGCATCAGTGGACTATCTGTCGCCCCCTAGGGCCTTGGCTCACGACCTCCCTGGATAAACCACACAATGACATGGGTACAACCGGGTTTTATTGTGCAGGAAACAATAGAAAGCTTGAAGGCATATATAGTGCCTTTAAAGTAGCAGGCAAGATCTACAGGTAGGTATAATCCCGTAGCTCGGACCACAAGCCGGATGCCGGCAGCAAGAGGGAGAGAGTCTTTAGCAGAGTTCCCTCCGGTTCTCGGCCGCTTCCCTAGTCCATCCTGGATGCGATGTTGGTAGAAGACAAAGGCTGGAGGGTGCACAGGGCCATTATAGGATCCTGAAAGTACGTCGCACGTCAAAGCCCATGATGGATGATCCTTAGCATGTTGATGTGACCTCAGGCCTCTCGGAATGCAGGCCTCATTACTGGGAGCCATCTGACTGAGGGGAGGCATTCTCTCAGCCGCTTTCACTATTGAATGCCGGGGTAACTCGGCCTTGGAGGTTCTGTTATGATTGCATCCCCTTTGGTTCACACAGGCGAGGTCAGAAGGGCTTGAGCACAGTTTAAGAGCAAGACAAGCTGCTTTAGAAAGTAAGTTTCGATTACCTCGACTGGGGTGCCGCGCAGGCCAAGATGATGCCTGATGCTGCTGAAGTGTGACACTATCTTTTATCCTTTTTCCTTTTTATTATCTATTCTAAATAAAGCATTTAATCGTGGCTGCTTCGTGGTGGTTTACTGAGGGATCCTCAAGGTCTAGGTTGCAACAGTATTGTGGCACAGGATCACAACTAAGACTGTGTTGTGAATGGGGAATATGAAACAATTACCTAGATTCAATCATTCATAAATGTTTTGTATTCATTATCACTAATAATAATAAGCTTTATGTGTATCCCGCCCCCTCTCCCCAAGAGGACTTGGGGCGGCTTACAACAAACAGAACGGTTGAATCTATCACACGAGGCAGGCCGATTGCAATTACAACAAGATAGCAGTGGCGCCTGTGCCATGAGTCATTTTTTCCTGTCATTCTCTGAATGAGAAACTGTTGAAATAGGTTTCTTTTGAAAGATAAGGTCATTAACAGATTGTTTGTAAAAGAAATGCTTTCCCGGCTATCTTCTACTGGAGTCACAACAAGAGGATGTCCAGGCCAAAGGTGCTGTTGCCCTGCACATCTTTCCTTTGTGGTAGTTCAATGTACACAGGCTTTGTTTCATGCTCAAAGTTATTAAAATATTGGATAAAATAAGTGCTAGGGTATGTGTAGAGTGCGTATACAGAACGGAAATTCGGTTTGCAGGCAGATGTCCCATCTCAAATATATTTTGTTTTGTAAGTATGGAAATGCTATTATTTCCTTGGGAAGTCTGACTTGGCCACGGTAGTCCACGCTCTGGTTACATCCCGTATAGATTACTGCAATGCTCTCTACGTGGGGTTGCCTTTGAAGACTGCTCAGAAGCTTCAATTGGTCCAACGGACGACAGCTAGATAACTAACAGGAGCAGGGCTCAGGGAGCATACTACTCCTCTGTTGCACCAGCTCCTCTGGCTGCCAGTCTACTACCGGACACAATTCAAAGAGCTGGCTTTGGCCTATAAAGCCCTAAACGGTTCTAGCCCAACTTACCTGTCCTAACGTATATCCTGTTATGAACCATCTAGGACGTTAAGATCATCTGGGGAGGCCCTGCTCTCGACTCCGTCTACATCGCAAATGCGTTTGGCGGGAACGAGAGACAGGGCCTTCTCAGCAGTGGCCCCTCGGCTATGGAACACCCTTCCCAGGGACATTAGATCTGCTCCCTCTCTTTTGGCCTTCCGTTAAAAAGTTAAAACTTGGCTATTTGAGCAGGCCAGTTCGAAAAGGCAGTGTAACTGACGTAGGAATTGGAACCATGGACTATGTGATCGGACTATGATTTTATCTTGGAGACATATTGATGTTTTTATTGTTATGATTTTAATCAATGTGTTATGTTTTTAATTTGTTCTAAATGTTGTTTCTATGATGTTGTTGTAAAGTCGCCTTCGGGCTGAGAGGGAGCGGCATACAAATTTATTTATTTATAAATTCGATTTGGTAGACCGCTCTCTCTGGAGCCCAGAGCGGTTTACAACATAAAATCAATAAAAACATCAATAACAGATAAAGATGTATACCCAAAAGCCCCATTCCCCACAAATGACTCCGGGAGCAATAATATGCATAGGCAATACATGGCAAACGGTATGTTGGCAGCTGGCGAGCTATAGGAGGCATCAGTTGGACCCAAATGCCTGCCTATATAACCAAGTCTTCACAGACTTGCGGAAAGCCAGCAAGCCCTGTATTGCTCGTATCTCCTCCGGCAGAGAGTTCCAGAGGGTCGGAGCGGCCACTGTAAATGCTCTCTGCCGGGTGCTCGACAGCCTACAGATCTTAATACTAGGGACTTCTAGTAGATTAAGCCCCTCTGAACGCAGTGATCTTCTGGGTTTATATGGGGTAAGACGTTCCCTCAAGTACACTGGCCCCAAGCCATATAAGGCCTTGAAAGTTAGAACTAACACCTTGAAGGAGACCCGGAATTCAATGGGAAGCCAGTGCAGTGCACGCAGGAGTGGGGTCACATGCGCAGATCTTGGGGCTCCCGACAGCAAGCGCGCTGCTGCGTTCTGCACCAGCTTAAGTTTCCGGATTGCCGACAAGGGTAGGCCAATGTACAGCGCATTACAGTAGTCGAGCCTTGAGATGACCGTGGCTTGGATCACCATGGCCAGGTCACAGCGGGAGAGGTAGGGAGCCAGACGTTTTGCCTGCCGCAGATGGTAGAACGCTGTCTTGCAAGCGCAGGCAATCTGCGCTTCCATCGACAGTTGGGTGTCCAGCTGGACCCCAAGGCTCTTAACTAGGGGCTGTGGGCGAAGTGCCACTCCATCAAACGTCGGCAGCTGGGTCTCTACTCCCCCCGGGCGGCCCAGCCACAAGATCTCCGTCTTCGTTGGGTTCACCTTCAACTTACTGGCTCGCAGCCATCCAGTTACGGCTTCTAGGCAGAGATGAAAATTATCGGGTACAGATTCCACCCCAGGGTCCATCCTCAGAATGAGCTGGGTGTCATCAGCGTACTGATGGCACTCCAGCCCAAAACTCCGTACCAATTGGGCGAGTGGTCGCATGTAGATGTTAAATAACAGCGGGGAGAGAATGGCCCCCTGAGGAACTCCACCATGCAAAGGGAGCCCTCGGAGACCACCCCTCCCCACTTCACTTGCTGCAGGTGGTTTTGGAGGAAGGAGGACAGCCAGTTGAGGGCTGTCCCCCTCACCCCCGCCACTGCCAGGCGGTGTGTCAAAAGTTGGTAATCGACAGTATCAAACGCTGCCGTGAGGTCCAATAACACGAGCAGCGCCGATCCGCCTTGATCCAAGTGGCAACGGAGTAGGTCTGTGATGGAGACCAGGACGGTCTCTGTCCCATGGCCCGAACGGAAGCCGGACTGGAAGGGGTCAAGCCAGGTTGCATCATCCAAGAATGTGCCAAATTAATGTGCCAAATAAATAAATAAATAAATAAGTCCAAAATCTGAAAACATCTGAAATCCAAAACACTGCTGGAACCAAGCATTTCAGGTAAAAAGTACGTACTCTCAACCTGTTTGATCATTCTTCTTTTATAGCAGAGTCTCATAGAAACAGGGCATCAATGTTGGTCAGTGACAACAAATAACAACATTGTTTATTTTCAGCAGATTTGTTATTCCAGGCCATCACAGAGGCTTTTCAATGACTTTCTGGGAAAAAATAGAAAAGTAGTTTCTAATTGAGCAAGCGTTTAAAGTTTTTCCATGTTGTTTCACTCCTACACCCTCTGCAGAGTGGACAAAAGGCAATTTTACCTACTTTGTGCTAATCCTTTTGCCAGAAGTCTAATGCACCTCAGCTGCTCGCTGTGTTTCACCCCCAGCACATGGGTAAGAGTGGGCAATTAAAATGCATGAAGAAAGAACACTTACCGGGCTCAATCGATGGAAGATTGCTTCCCATTCCATTGTTAGAAGTGTGCGATAAAGCTCTAATACAATGGGCTTTATCACGCCAAACCATTATTCGGACACAGTCACATTAGTGTCGATAGGGGACATATGCCACATTAAGCACCTCCAATATTTATTTGTTTGTTTGTCTGGACTTATTTGTCGCCACTCCCGTCTGGCTCGGGGCGACTCACAACATTAAAAAACAGAGTTAAAAACAGCACATATAACAGAATAAAATCAGAACAACAACATATCAACCTTATACACAAGAGGCAGGATTATATGGGATTCTTTATCCATAGTGGGGTGCCTGCAATTAATGGCCAAATGCCTACTGGAAAAGCAGAGTCTTGCAGGCTTTATGGAAGGCCAGTAGACTGGGGAGGGCACGGACTTCTGGAGGGAGGGAGTTCCATAGTGTTGGAGCGATGATGCGGAAAGCTCTCCTCCTTGTTGAAGTCAGATGGAATCTCTTGCAGCCCGGGATTTCTAGAAGGTGTTGAGACTCTGAAAGCAGTGGTCTGGGGGGACAATATAGGGAGAGGCGGTCCCTTAGGTACACTGGCCCCAGACTATTCAAGGCCTTAAAGGTCAACACCAGCACTTTGAAAGTGATCCGGAATTCCACAGGAAGCCAGTGCAGTTCGCACAGGATGGGAGTGATATGGGAGCATGTTGACATGCCTGCCAACAGCCGGGCTGCAGCGTTCTGCACCAGCTTAAGTTTCCGGATCACCGACAGAGGAAGGCCAATGTAGAGAGCGTTACAGTAATCCAGTCTCGAGATGACTGTGGCTTGGACCACTGTAGCTAGGTCGTGGCGGGACAGGTAGGGGGCCAGCTTCCTTACCTGGCGAAGATGGAAGAATGCCGCTCTACTGACGGTGGAGATGTGTGTCTCCATCGTCAGTTGAGAGTCAAGAGTAACACTAAGACTTTTAACAGCTGACAACAGACATAGTGTCACGCCGTCCAGGGTTGGAAGCTGAACCCCACCAGTGCCCAGATGACCCAACCACAGGATCTCCGTCTTAGCGGAATTCACCTTCAATCTACTGGCTCGCAGCCATCCAGTAACGGCTTCAAGGCAACGATGAAAATTATCAGGTACGGATTCAGGTCGGCCTTCTATCCCCAGAATGAGCTGGGTGTCATCCGCATATTGGTGGCACTCCAGCCCGAAGCTACGTACCAGCCGAGCAAGTGGTCGCATATAGATAGTAAATAATAGAGGGGAGAGGATAGCCCCCTGGGGCACCCCACATAGTAGGGGGTACCCCCGCAGACCACCTAGGCCCTCCTCACTCGCTGAAGCCAGTTCCGGAGGAAGGAGGCCAGCCATTTAAGGACTGTCCCCCTCACTCCAGCCCCAGCAAGGCGGTGGGTCAAAATATCATAATCAACAGTATCAAACGCTGCTGTGAGGTCCAATAGCACAAGCAGCACTAATCTGCCTTGGTCCAGCTGGCAACGTAGCTTGTCTGTGATGGCCTCCAGAACCGTCTCCGTCCCATGCCCTGAACGGAAGCAGGACTGGAAGGGTTCTAGCCAAGTTGCGTCATCTAGGAAGCAACTGCTCCATTGCTGCCCTCTCAACCACATTGCCCAGGAACGCAAGGGTAGACACCGGGTGGTAGTTGGAAGGGACCGAAGGATCTAATCCCGGCTTCTTCAGCACGCCTCTTTCAAACTGTAGGAAACAAAGGGTGGTAATAATGAACACTTCTCTGGATGGAAAGAGGTGAGAAGTGGCGTACGGATGTAGGGAGTGAATTCTGAGGTAGCAAAGTTTGCAGACGACACTAAACTGTTCAGGGTAGTTAAAAATGAAACTGATTGTAAAGAGCTCCAGAAAGATCTCTCGAAATTGAGTGAATGGGCAACAAAGTGGCAAATGCATTTTAACCTAAACAAGTGTAAAGTCATGCACATCGGGGCAAAGAACCCCAACTACACCTACCAATTGATGGGGTCAAAGCTTTCCGAGACAGACCAGGAAAGGGATCTTGGGGTTTTGGTGGACAGCTCAATGAAGATGTCAACCCAGTGCGCTGCAGCAGTGAAAAAAGCAAATTCTATGCTTGGCATGATCAGGAAGGGAATCGAAAATAGGTCGGCAAATGTTGTATTGTCTCTCTACAAATCTATGGTGAGGCCACATCTGGAGTACTGTGTACAATTCTGGTCACCGCACCTCAAGAAGGATATAACGGAACTGGAAAAGGTACAAAGGAGGGCCACAAAAATGATCCAAGGGATGGAGCGGCTCCCTTACGAAACCAGGTTGCAACGCCTTGGTCTTTTCAGCCTTGAAAGATGGCGTTTAAGAGGTGACTTGATCGAAGTGTATAAAATCATGCATGGGATAGAAAAGGTGAATAAAGAAAAAATATTTTCTCTGTCACCCAACACTAGGACTAGGGGGCACTCCCTAAAGCTCCAAGGTAGGAAAGTTAGGACTAATAAAGGGAAATATTTCTTCACCCAGAGGGCCATTGGGTTATGGAGCTCACTTCCAGAGGAGGTTGTGACAGCGGTCAGCCTGGACAGCTTCAAGGCAGGATTAGACAGATTCATGGATACCAAGGGAATCAGTAGCTACTGAAATGGACATCCAAGTGCCACCCCTGTGTTGATGGAGGCAGGCAGGATTTGCCCTGGGTACTGGTTGTGGGGGGTCGGGAGCAGGTGAGGGTTTTGCCCTCCTTTCTGCTAGAGATCCCTGTGTACAACTAGTGGGCCACTGTGTGACACAGAATGCTGGACTAGATGGGCTGAGGCCTGATTCAGCATGGCTCTTCTTATGTTCTTATGTTCTAAACCCTCTGGAAACACTCCTTGCTCGAGGGAGGTGTTAACTAGTCTCAACAGAGGGTCACGCAACCCCTCCTGGCAAGCTTTCACCAGCCAGGAGGGGCACGGATTGAGGGATCAATATGGCACCTCACTTCATTAATACAATTGTTACTATTCACAATTTTGTGGTCCAATGACAATTCTTCCACTTACCCTTATACCTTCACCTTCCTTCACTAATTGGATTGTGATATGATTGTTATGTTTTGAAATGTGTGTTATAAAGCCCCCAGTAGTGCAATGGGTTACACGCTTGTGCCAACAGTACTGCTGACCAAAAGGTCAGCGGTTTGAATCCGAGAAGTGGGGAGAACTCACTTCTCGGATTCAAACCGCACTAACAGCATGTTAGATGGGGATTTTAATGGAATGGATGAAGAGGGCCAATGTTTTTATGGAGTGAATATTGTTTTTAACTTGGAATGACTGTGTATGTTGCTGATGGAACTGTATTTTAATGTGTTTTAATGTATTTTAATTGTTGTGGGGTTTTGGGGTTTTATACTGTATGATGTGGCATCGAATTGTGCCGTACTGTAAGCCGCTCTGAGTCCCCCCTCGGGGGTTGAGAAGAGCGGGGTAAAATCCTGAAATAATAAATAAATAAATAAGAACTCCCGTCTATCAGTTCCAGCTTCTCAGGCAGGGTCATGAGAGAAGCCTCCCATAGGCTGGTAAAACATCCAGGTGTCCCCTAGGTAACGTCCTTGCAGACGGCTAATTCATTCACACCAGAAGTGACTTGCAGTTTCTCGTCGCTCCAGACATGAAAAAAACCTGTGTTTTAGTTGATAAACTCTGTTGTTTGCTCTGGGCTTGGTCCCACATGTAAGCCACCCCAAGTCCCTTTGGGGAGATGGTGGCAGGGAATAATAATAATGATGATAATAATAATAATAATGCAGTTCTTTAAATTTTCTGTTATTGTTTTTAGTGTGATTGCACAGATTTATTACAACAAAAAAGGCAAAGATATGAATAAAACAAAAGAATAGCAGCTAGCCTGGGAATAGGCAGGAAGGAAACGTCCCAGCTGCTGATGTCATGTTACTGCAGACATAGAAGTGACCCATTACACCAAGGTAAGTGATGGCGGTGTTGTGGGACTAGTAGTTTTTGATGGGTTTTACCTTTCAATAGCTAGGGGTGAGAGAATCAGAGAGGAGGAAGCAAACAAGTAGTAAGGTGCACACAACACTGCGTGATAGCAGCCATAATCAAAAGTGATGATTCAACTGCAATGCTCGTAGTACATTCTCAGTCTTCAACTCTCTCTTTTTTTTTTCAAATAAAGCAGTAATGTGGCGTCCCGCCAGGGCCAAAAAAAAAAGGGACTTAAAAAGAATGCACGAATTCTATGAGCCCTGGGGTTCGCGTTCTAGCCTTCCCATAAAAAGAAAACCTGGAAAGTCTCTAAGCAATGAGTTCAGGACTCAAAAAGGGTGAACTCAAAACAAGTCTATTTAACAACAACCAATTTATTATTATTTATTTATTTATTAAGTTTGGCTTAATATACCGCTCTCTCTGATGCCCAGAGCGGTTCACAAGAATTGTACAAGTAAAAACACATAAAACACATAAAATTCAATAAAAACATTTAAAACTCCCGAATTAAGAACATGTTGGAGGCCAACTGCGATAACAGTGGCATGCTAGCAGCGGACCAGCAGGTACAAATAAAGTAGCAGTTAGCAATAAGAATGCTGGTGGCCCAAAAGCTTGAAGTAGGTTGCGAAAAAGGGGTCCTTTAAACCAGTGTTTCTCAACCTTTTTTGAGCCGCGGCACACTTTTAACATTAAAAAAATCCGGGGGCACACCACCAACCAAAATGACACAAAATGACACTCTAACACAGTAAAGAACGGCTGGGGGATGGTGGCCTGCTGGTGGCAGCTGCTGGGAGTGCTGAAGCCGGGAGGGAGCGGAGCCAGGCTGCACCATGCCCCGCCCCTACCCGCGGCTTCACTTCTCCCAGCAGCTGCTCCAGCCTTGAGGGGCAGTTCCAAGCCAGCGGTGCCAGAGCCAGCACAATGCTGGCTTGGCACTGTCCCCTCAAGGCTGGAGCAGCTGCTGGGAGTGCCGAAGCCAGGGGGAGGGGGCAGAGCTAGGCCGCGCCATGCCCCGCCCCTCCCCCCAGCTTCAGCTCTTCTATAGAGGAGGAGCATGAGCGGTGGATGGGCTTCAGTGGGTGGGGCTTCTCCTCCACACGGCTTCAGCGAGCGAGGGCCGAGAGTCATGGTAGGAGTCATGGCGGATTGGAGGCTGGCTGGGGAAATGGCCGAAGGAGGCGGCGCCCCGGTCCCTTCTTCTTTTTCTTCGCCACTGCCCGGCCCTTCCTCCTCCTCCCCCAAACAGCAGGAGTTCGGCAGGAGGGGGGAGGAAGGGGGGCAGAGAGCTTTTCTCGCGGCACAGCAGGAGGTCCGTCACGGCACACTAGTGTGCCACGGCACACTGGTTGAGAAAGACTGCTTTAAACAAAGGGATTGCGTTCACTTGCCCCTTTGTTTGCAGAGTGAAGGTGCCTCTCTTAGGTTCCAGATTCCTCTGTTCCTCCTCAAATGGTCCGCTGGCTCACGAAGCCCTTGGATCCCTAAAAAAATACAGTCTCTGTTGAAGGGCTGGCCCTTCCTATTACTGAATTCATTGGTTTGAGAGCGTTGGAAGACTATACGTGAACGAAGGTGCTTTGTCTGAGCCTTAGCTCCAGATTTCCGCCTGGCTTCGTCCGTGTACTTTCCTGGAATGGTCAACGAGAGGAGGTCCTGCCCCTCAGATGACCTCAGAAAGGGGAGGAGTTCAGGATAGTGATGCCAGGTTTGGGCCGGGCACAACTCCTCCCATCACAGTCCACATGGCCACAATAGGACAAAGGCCTTGCAGGTGAAGGCAAACAGGTACATAGTACAGATACAAAACAAGCCCCTGTGGGGGCGTAATAATCCACATTTAGAGTAGACTCATAGAATCATTTATCGAGTTTGTGTCCCGTGTCACAGCAATTCATTTGCTTGGAGTTTTGCCCCAAACCCTCGGTATCACTTACAGTTCAACATGACCTGTCCAGATAAAGTTGGCCAGGGGAAGAGTCAAAAGGAAGGCTTGGGAATATTTGGAAAGAAGCCAAACCAAGGCCTGTCCAGTTCAATTCTTGTGAACTTTGCTCTTTAGGGCAAGCTAAAAAGCAAAGTGCGGGGTTCTTTTTGACTGAACAAGTGTTGACAAGGTGAACATTGCATTTGGTTTCTGCCCAAAATTCCCATTAATTTCTCAAAGGATTGGGGGAAAGGCATTATCCTTGAGGCTTTATGTATATATCTGAGACATGGATTCTGTCTTTAATATTTCCATCTATATGCTAATGCCTTTAATAGGTTTCCATTACCTCAAGTATGTACTCCTGGCATGTCTTTCTCTAGCCTCCAAAATGTTCCACATCACATCTTCTTTTCAAGCATTTGTGTATGTAGGGCAATGAAGGGAGTTTGAGATAGTTCCAAGACTCACCAAGGGAAGAGAATCAAACATTAGTATGACAATCAAGCTTCTGTTGTACAGAGAGGGATTGGCAGGAGCACCTGACAATAACGTCTCTGTCCTGGTACTAAAAATACATCACCAAACTTTCCAGACTTCTGTTTTCTGGTTCTGCACAAATAAGCACCTATATCCCATTATAGGATGCATTCCACTATATGCAGTGCTTTCAGAACACTTGATCAGAAAACAACATATCAGGTTTCCCCTATATAGAAATCTAATAAATAATAATAATAATAATATAGATATGGTCACCTTGGCTCAGAGAGAGCAGGATACAAAATATTTCAAAATAAGAAACTTCAGGGTCAAACAACATGGAGCTAGTTTTATTGTCCCAAGGTTTTCTTGGGTTGAAATTCCCACAGTTGTATTTTTTCCACATAGGTTTAATATATCCAAGGCCCTATGTAGCTATAGCGCTTTCTCTCTCTCTCTCTCTCTCTCTCTCTCTCTCTCTCTCTCTCTCTATATATATATATATATATATATATATATATATATATATATATATGGATGAATTCCCACAGTTGTATCAATTTTTTAAGAATGAAATTGTCAGACAATTGTTCATTAGACAATTCTGAATTTTCCACATAGGTTTAATATATCCAAGGCCCTATATAGCTATAGCTCTCTCTCTAGCTCTCTCTCTAGCTCTCTCTCTCTCTCTCTCTCTCTCTCTCTCTCTCTCTGTGTGTGCGTGTGTATATATATATATATATATATATAATATCTCTATGTATGGATGATTGAACTGTGTCTCATTGTGAAGGGAAAAAGTGGGGTATTAAAAAATCAATAATAATAAATTGCACTCATAGAAGAGACCTTGTGGGCCATCCAGTCCAACCCTCTTCCAAGAAGCAGGAATACTGCATTCAAAGCACCCCTGACAGATGGCCATCCAGCCTCTGTTTAAGAGCCTCCAAAGAAGGCGCCCCCATCACGTTCTGGTGCAAGAGGGTTCCACTGCTGGACAGCTCTCCCAGTCAGAAAGTTCTTCCTCATATTCAGATGGAATCTCATTTCTTGTAGTTTGAAGCCATTGTACCGCATCCTCGTCCCCAGGGCAGCAGAAAACAAGCTTGCTTCCTCCCCCCTATGACTTCTTCTCACATATTTATACATGGCTATCATGCCTCCTCTCAGCCTTCTCTTCTTCAGGCTAAACATGCCCAGCTCTTTAAGCCGCTTCTCATAGGGCTTGTTCTCCAGGCCCTTGATCATTTTAGTTGCCCTTCTCTGGACACATTCCAGCTTGACGATATCTCTTCAGTTTTTGTGCCCAGAATTGGACACAATATTCCAGGTGTGTTCTAACCAAGGCAGAATAGAGCATGGGCAGCATGACTTCCGTGGATCTAGACACTATACTCCTATTGATGCTGGCCAAAATCCAATTGCAAAACTTGCTGACTGAAAGGTCAGCAGTTCGAATCTGGTGAGCGAGGTGAGCTCCTGTCATTAGCCCCAGCTTCTGCCAACTTAGCAATCGAAAACATACAGATGTGAGTAGATTGATAGGTACCACCCCGGCGCAAAGGTAATGGTGCTCCATGCAGTCATGCTGGCCACATGACCAGGGAGGCACCTACAGACAAAGCTGGCTCTTCGGCTTAGACATGGAGATGAGCACCGACCCCCAGAATTGGACTCAACATGACTTAATGTCAAGGGTAAACCTTTACCTTTTGCCCTCTCTTTGTTATGTGTTTCTCGTTAGAATTTTCAGGTGAAACAACTTGGGAGCTGACATTACGGAATAATATATATTGGAATACGATGCAAGTCTCATTCTTAGAATATTCAGAGCATGATTTAAAATCTCTAATTAGCATGACAAGTGCAGCAAAATTGCAAGTTAATCCAACTCAAAGAAAGAGAGTTCTTCTCTCTGGCAAAATGGTTTTATAGAATACACATGTGACATCCAAGAAATTGTTGCAATGTATGAGTTTTCTTCCTGAGAAGGGAGCTGTTGTAAATGAGCCTCCAGTTACTACAGGTAGTAGCATGGAGGAAGGTGCTGAGGCAGTAACATCAAGCAGTAGCTCAGTTTGGGGTGCGGCTCTGGATGATCAGGCTCCTTCAGCTGGGGTAAAGAGAGTGGCTAGTGCCTCAAGCCTTGACTCAGACAGAGAACAGAGGAGAAAGATTCAGCATCTACTTAGGGAACCTTCTGAGTCTGATACATTTGAAGGGTTTCCAGGGAATGCAGAATTACAGTCAGAAGAAAGTGATACAGACCTAGATTCAGCATTGGTGCAGGAAGTGAGAGATGTATGCAATGAGGACTCGGGGGACAGTACATTTCTGGGGTTTCAGACGGATCAGGACTAGCCATCTTCTCATTCAGAAACTGAGTGGGGCCCTTTAAGCCAAGAAGAGCTGTGGCTGGGTTGGAGATCTGGACATGGTACAACCGCTGCAGGGAATGGGAATGCTGCTGCTTTGGAGCAGGGTGGGTTCTCTGATGACTCTGATTGATAGTGCTATATAAGAAGTGAGTATTTGGCTTGACCCTCACGGTGGTCAAGGAGTTGCTATTCTGGTTCGTGTATCCTGTGTTCCTGTGTCTTGGTTCCTGGTTTCCAGATTACTCGTGAGTTATTGGGTTCTTTATCCACTTTGTTCCTTGGGAGAGCTGCTATGGCAGCTCTAGCTGATATTGGGACAAGGTGGGGGGGGTTTGGGATTCATGTCTGCTTTTTGTGTTTAGCTGCTGTCATGTACCTCTTGACCTTCACTGTGACTGCTGTGAGTTTCCTGCTACAGAGTGTTTGGTATAGTATTACATGGAGGGAGGAAGATGCTGTGTTTTATGGGGGCTGTGAATTATGTGTTTTCTGTATACTTAGCTCCTGTCAACTCTGGTACGTCTCCTCCTTTTCTGTATGCTATTCTCCTGTCCTGTGACCCCGGATTGATGTTGGACTATGCCTTATGGACATCCCTTTGACTGAACGCCGCAGAAGGACGTCTGCTGTTTACGTTTGAGTTCTTTTCTTCTCCGCATTTTTGGTTTTGTGTTAACTGGGATTATTGGGGTTTTTTTACAGCCGAAGATAGGCTATTTTTTGTTATTCCAAATCCCATTTGATGTGTAAATACACTTTTGTTATCTTTTAACTCCTGGACTCAGCCACTGCTGTCTCTGTACCACAACAGGAGCCTTTAGATTTATCCCACCAATTTTCATCCAGAGAGTACAGACAGGGGCGGTCTAAGGTAATTTTAAATGGTAAGCAAACATTATTTTGACGCTCCCCAAAAACATTATTTTGGTGCCCCCCCCCCTCCACACATGCCCAGAAGCTCCTGTGCGCAGGCGCAGAAGCCTGTAAACACAGCACTCCCTATTCGGCATGCAGGGAGGTTTGCTATGGCACGGCGTCGGAGCACACAAGGCCCAAAAGCAGAACATCGTCCGGACGCTGTCTGGCGGGCGGGGGAATGCGCCCTTTACCCAGATGGCGCCCCACGCAGCGGCGTCCTTTACCTACCGGTAGGGCCGCCCCTGAGTACAGACCATTAGAGATTCACAGCATTCAAGTTTTGCTTCCATAGGATGATGAATGTCATCATCCTATGGTTACTGGAAAAGCTGAAATCATATTGTTCTGGCGGGGGTCCCGATTGGCCATCACATCACGCCAATTCTGCGCTATCTGCACTGGCTTCCAGTAGAATGCCAGATTGCTTTCAAAGTGTTAGTCTTGACTTTTAAGGCCTTATATGGTCTGGGGCCAGTGTACCTGTGGGACCGCCTTGTCCCATACTATCCCACCAGATCGTTGCACTCTGAAGACCAAAATCTCCTGGTCATTCCAAATGTCAAGACCTATCACCTGTCTGCAACTCGTCGGCGGGCTTTCTCCGTTGTGCCTCCAACATTGTGGAACGCCCTGCCCATGACATCCGTGCCACCTCCCATTTAGGAAAGCAGTTAAGACTCTGCTGTTTCAGCAGGCCTTCGGGGTTGGCTAAATTACAGTTTCTGTTTATGTTGCCATCCTGCACTTTGTATTTGTTGCCGCATCTGCCTAGTGTGCGGCCTACTGTGATTTTATCTGCTGTTTTAATTGTAGTTCTATTTTAATTGTGTTTTACTGTGCTTGTGATATGTTCGCTGAATGTGTTTTATGGATTGCTGTGAGCCGCCCCGGGCCACTTGGGGGGGGGGCAGATAAGTACAAAATAATAAATAATACATAAATAAATAAATAAGATGACATAAGTAATGGCATAGGAAGTTTGCTTAGCTAGGGGAGGAAATATTGAGAGGGATTATAATAGCCATCTTTTAAAAAATGGAGCAAGCTTCTGTTCGTTATCACAGTGATTTGGCAGCTGTGTGGGTGCGACAAGAGCATTTAAGGAGCAGAGCACATCTTAGATAGCTAAAGTAACCTTTACTATGAGAATTCCATTATAGGTAGGACAGAGTTAACTGGGACCTGTTCTAAATCTGCTTACACCCTAGGAAGGTAGAGAGAGAAGTACACATGTGCAATGAGAAGGAAGTGGGAGAAGATTCTGAGAACATCACTCTATGGACCTCATCGCATTGAGGTCCACATGGCAGATAACAGCAGGGGGGTTAACTATGAAGTGTGGCAAATACAGCAAGCGGGGAGGGGGCACACACCACATGCCCTGCATCACCCGCATTACCTCTTACCCATCCCATGGTGGAGGAAGTGTCACAACCCGGCTTCCCTGCCTCCTGTGCTCACCCCATTATTCTCAATTAGCCTTCCATGTTCTTGTTGCTCCCTCTTATGATGTTTCCACCACAGCTGAGGGACAGAGCCATGCCTGAAGTAGATGTACATTGATGGGATCCAACAGTTCTGTCCCTCAACCATGGTGAAAGTGTCATACGATGGGTAAATTTGTCCATGTGATGAGGTCATATGTCACACAGAGGGGCAAGATAGTTTTCATGCAAGGGAAGAGTTTCAGCTTGCCCTAGCTTTCCAAATCCTATTTCCCCATCACCCCTGTGAGACACTTGAATAGAATAGAATAGATGATGAATCCATGGGTTATAAGAAAAATTATAAGAAAAAGGATTCAACCTAAACCTGAATAAGAACTTAAGAGTTAGAACAATGGAGACAGGTAGCACCTTCTTCTCTGGGGATCTTTAAGCAAAGGATAGGTGACCATATCTTAGGACACATTTAACTATGTATCCCCTGTATGGCAGGAATTGGACTCGATGAATCCAACTATATGAATATGCCTCTAAATCAGGCCTGGGCAAACTTTGGCCCTCCAGGTGTTTTGGACTCCAACTCCCACAATTCCTAACAGCCGACAGGCTGTTAGGAATTGTGGGAGTTGGAGTCCAAAACACCTGGAGGGCCGAAGTTTGCCTAGGCCTGCTCTAAATCAGCCCTTCCTCAACCTGAACTCTCTCTCTCCCTTTTGAAATGAACAGATTTCATGCGCAGAGATAATCTCTATAAAATGGTTGAAAGGACTGCAGCACGTGTGCATGGAGATCCACTAAGGATCATTCCTCCTCCCTGTCCACACCGCACCATAAATCTCACATCATCCCGCTTTTTAGGGAGTGGCCCGATCCAGATTGCATTCGGCTGTTCTCATACCATATTCTTCGTTGTTGTTGTTGTAGGGATGCAGGAAAGACAGAATGGGAGGTGTCTGGTGACTGAAAGCATTGAAGTATGAAAACAGGACAAAATATACGTATTATGCTGCAATAGGTCCTACATGATTGTCACGGCCACCTTCCCCCAGTGCATACTGGGAGGAAGGAATTTTGCCTCCCTCCCTCGAGTGAGGTGAAAAGGGGAGGTTCCTGAGGGAGCCTCCCTGCAACTTGGGCGTGGCTTCATCCACCGGAAGCGAGCCCCAGTTGCTCACTTCGTTCGAAGACACCGACCCACCACTCCCGTCCATTAACAGTATCGGCCCGGTTGCCCGTTGGAGCCAGTGAGGAATTTCCCCCCCTCCGTTGAAAGGGTTTTTTTTCACCTACCCCCCTTTACTGTTTAGGGGCTAGATATATATAGTGGGTGGATATATATAGGCTTAGCGGAAAATAGATAGGGAAATTCCCATATCTTGGTGTGCACCTAAGGCACCTCCCGTTAGGGGTGAAGGCCATCATGTTAATACTCAACCAAAGTTCAAGTTGATCGGTGAAGTTCTCTTAATTGGCCTGGAATGGGAGGAGGCTGGTCTCATTATCTTGGGGACCAGACCTCGCTCTCATTTCCCTTAATGGGTTGTCTTGGTCAGATGGCCAAGGAACCCAGGTGTTTCGCCCGCAAATTAACATCAAAACCGGGTAGGGTGGCTACCTGAATTGGATACACCAAATTCCTGACACCCCTTGAGTTAAGGTTAAGGACAGTTAAATAGGTAACAATTCAAATAAATGTTGCCCAATTTGAACCCAACCACTGTTGTCGTGTGTCTTATTTTGGGGGTGGGCAGGCAAACACCTTTGTCCTTATTTGGCAGCAGCTATTGCATTTGCGTATCAAAACCTGGCTGCCACCATCCATCAAGGAAGAACTTTTCTTTGCCTGAAACAAACTGAAACAAACCTTGGGATTATGTAATAATATCCACAAATAATGAGAGAAGCAAATTTAATGTTATGTCAAAGAATAAGAATTCAGGCCAGTGGCTGCTTTCATAAAATCCAACACACTCAATCACTACTCCTTTATAGTATTTGACAGAAAAATCACTTCAAGGGTGATTATTACTGATGATATTATCTGGATACTTAATTCATCCAGTCTAGGCATGCGTTCAGAATTTTCTATGCTCATGCCTTCTTCCTTTGTCTTCAAGTAGCTTTTAATTTCTGAAGTTCGATATGCTTTAGGACACCACAAAATCAAAGTAAGACGTTGCAGTTTGGTGGCGTGCCTTAACGGAAATAGCCCTGTACTTGGAGTGGGCTAGTGCAAATACCCAAGAGCTTCAAAAGGCCAATCTTCAATAGTTAAATACGACGTTGATGAAATGTTATTTACACGATTCACCAGGAGACAGCCTCGGGAGAAGAAAGTTTGCAGATGCTGGTTTAACAGGTTGCATGGATTTATCCTGAAATGAGCGCCATTGATTCTCTGTGTCCTCATCAATAAGACGTGGGCTGTGATTATTAGTGCACTTAGAAAGGCAGGTATCGGCCATTGTTTATCCTGGTTGCCTTACAGCAAAGCACGTCTTGCTTTTAAGGGAAAGACCAACACTACATTTCACTCCCTACATCCAACATTATATTGTCCTTGACACAGAAAGAATAGTCTTCTGTTGGGTTTCAGAAGTTGCTTCTTCGGGGAAGGTGGGGTGATGCTTTAAGAATAACCACAAAACAAGACTTCACTGTTGCGTCTTCAGCTGTGAATGAGAGCTCACGTTCTCTTGAGTCTCTTTGTGAGTCATTTGGGGTTTCACCTTCCTCAGAATTAAAGTGCACGGGGTACGACAGGCTCTTTTCAGTTGTGATCGGGTAAACTGCTTACGATGTTTTCTGTACAAGAAAAGAAAAACAGATGGGTGGAGAGGTGAGTAATTTATCTATAGATATATCAGAAATACAAAACCTTCATTCTAAACATGCCGTCACACCAGGCGCCTTTGAGAATAAACTACGATGTGCTTCCTTCGTGCCTGGTGGACTGCAGGGTGCCTATTTGAGGAGCTCAGGGGTCCAGCAACCAAAAACCACTCCAGGTTAAAGATAAACAACAAAATAGGTTTATTCAACAACAAAGTCTTTGAAGGACTTGGCACAAAGCTTAGCGGTTGCAAAAATGCAGAACAAGGGTGAGATGAAAATTCCCTGGCAATCTTGCTTCTGTCTTGGGCTGCTGAGACTGAGACTGTGAAGTCTCCCCTTGCTCCCTCCAAATGGCAAGGAAATCCGAAGATATTCCTTACCCTGACCCTAGGTTGCTAAATGGAAGGAACTACGCCTTCCCTATCTATGCCTAGAGTCAGTTCGAAGGCGAACCGATGCTGAAATGGCAGCCAGATAACTAAAATATACAACAAGGCAGTACAAACTGCAGCAGGGTATCACTAGCTTATCTAACTCCAGCACAGCAGGTTGAAAACAAGCGGTCAAGCAATCGGTCAGTCAGTACTCACGATGGCCTATTCACAGCTAGCCTGGCTGGCCAAGCACATCTGAGCCCTTCTCCTACCTGAGAAGGACTGGACTAATGAACCCAAGATGGAGGACTGGTGCCTAGGAAAAAAGGTGGGGTTTCCAACTCAAAGGGATACCTTTGCAGCCAATGGCTGCAAAGTCTCACCAAACTGGCTGAAAAGCCTTGCAAACACCAACCACCAGGGTGCAACTGAGCTTGCATTGGGCCTGGAAAGATGGCAAAGGATGCTTTATCCTGTAACTAAGGAAAATGCAAGTAAAACCTGTCTGGTGACGGAACAGGGAATTGTTGACAGATATGGGGAGTTAACATAATGAATTCAGCAGATTGCAAGCTGACTGACAATGAAATGCATATTTTGTACCAGAACTTCAAAATGTGACATTTTTGGATTGCAGAATCTCCAAGCCAAGATGACTACTGAGATTTGGAAGCCAAAAAAATCCAGCCAAATTGTGGCATATAGTTAGAAGAAAGTCCCTCTGAGTTGAATGCGACATCAGGGCCAAGAAATAGAGATAAAGACTTGGTGTTTGTTTAGCCATCAAGCTTTGCCTTGATTTGTGTAGAGTGCAATAGCATAGTTCTGGTTTCACCAACAATTCTAACAATGCAACAAAAAATTTGCAAGACAAGAATCGCAAAAACAAAGTAAGGTTCTCACACCCCAGCATCCATTTTGATGGTATCAAATGTTCCCAAGCAATATCGTTTTCCATATAGGTTCATTCATTCATTACCCTAGTCATGTGGGACACAAGCAGATAACCCAGTGTATTTTGGCAGAACTAACAGTTCCCTGAGTTAATCCGCTGAATGAAAAATACTTGAAAACATGTATTAAATAATGCAACTTATTTTAAATGTTAGGATTATTTTCATGTAAATAAGGATATGCACCCTGAATACAAAATTAGAGTACAATATAGTCTCCTCCTGCATTCGGCATTGTAATTTGCAAGATATCAAAGACTATGACATTCTAATTATTGTATTGCACTATATTAAAATTATCATCCAAAAACTGTTTAAAAATCCACTAAATATTCCAAGCTTCTCTCCATAAAAAATCAGACATCATTTTAGGTAAAGTACTCTCGTTTGTGTGTGTGTTGTTTTCAAAAACTTCAAGAAATAAAAGTAATGAGATGCACTCTGGTCTGTGTGGGGAGGGGGCACAAATGAAACAAAACAAGACCTCATGAAATTCCAGAAAAGTTTGTGAATATTTTGTCAGTATCGTGAATGTTTTTTTCCATGCAAGCAATCTCTCCATGGAGGCGATGGGGATAAGCACAGCCACACATGCTGCATCACATGCTCTTCCTCAGCCAATCACAGGGATGGTTTTCCTTTGCATTTTCCTCTCCTATTGTGAAGTTGTTTTGGATGTCAAGTCCCAGAAATCCCAACCTTCAGCTACTGAAGAGCAGATGTATTTTTATTTTCCTGCAAGCTGTCTCCTCCTCTTAGTAGGAGAGAGAGATTTTTTAATGTCCAAAAAAAACCCAAATCAGTGCATGAGTGAAATGTTCTGAAACTTGGGAGGAATTATGCCCTGTATATGTCATCTCATTATCCAGAAATTCAAGATGATCCTTCCTGTCTTTTACAAAAATTGTAAAAACTTTTTAAAAATTCCTAAACATTATTATTATTTATTTATTATTTATTTGAACTTGTTCACCGCCACTCCCAGCTGGCTCGGGGCAGCTCACACACCAATCACAATAAAACATCAGTGAATGGGTGAAATGTTCTGAAACTTAGAAAGTGTCACACCTCAAGGGCCTCAGGCATCACTTTTGTTTGAGCAAGACTATAGCCAAGGTGGCAATAAGGTGCTGTCCAAGACAGCTTGCTTTACTCTTAAACCTTGTCCTGGGCCTCCCGTCCTTTCCCGTGAGAAGCAAGGGATGAATGCATAACATAGGCAGCTCAAGGTTAGACCATCTAGCCTCCCTGATAGTGAGGCGCTCCAAAGGAGCCGAGAGATCGCCTCCCTTTTGTCCAGATGGTAGCCACTAACGAGCTACGCATACCAGAAAGACTGAGGTAACATAACATATAGACATCCATCAATCATGGTGCTGTGACACTCGATGCAACTACATCAAAGCCAGGGAATACTATAATTGCCAAGAGATGCCCCATTGCCAGTATCTTGTACCAACGCCGCAGTAAGGAGACGCTAAGCGGAAGAGGCCTCATCGGGCCTCCCAGCCAAGCTTGTGCCAGCCAGCCTACACCGGGCTGACTTGATCCAGCGTTGTACCTTGTTCCCGTTCATCGTTGAGACCCTGTGATTGATCCTGAAAGACTTTGCTGTTTAAAGAACTCTTTGCCTTTAACCAACCCAGCCTTATTTACTCCGGCTGGGATTCCTTTGAAAGACTTTCCTTGCATCCGGCTTGTGTTCCCGTTTTTCCTCCGCTTGTGATCCTGTTGCCACGGATCACACTTTCCTGCTGAATCCTGACTTTGGCTGCTATTTGGAGGCACTATAAGGATTGCCTCCAAACCTTTTACTAAACTTATTAATCAATAAAGCTTGTTGTACCTCAGCTGCTGTGTGGTTTATCCAGGGAGGTCAGGTCCCAAGGCCCAAGGGGGCGACAGCAGGAATGCTGCCCTGCATATGTGGTGTCATTGTGGAGAAATTCAAGGCAATATTTGTTGTAGTTTTTTTTAAAAAAAAGTTGTTTGTCAGAAACTTTAAAATTTCCCCCAAAAAATCAGCCAATGAGTGAAATGTTCGGAAACTTGGAAGACTTACACTTGTAAAGGTATCCTAAAAATGTCCCAAACTTTGTCCTGATGACCATAAAAATTACAGAGAAACCAGCCTCTAAAGTTCCCTCATTGCCGCCAATGGAACAAAACAGTAACAAAACAAAGCAAACTTCGGAAATTTGGACTTGAAATGAATTTTTCAAAATATTATCAAAACGAAACAGGTGCCATCAAAAATTCTACTGTTTCTCACACGTTTACTTTTTTGACAAAAAAAGAGAGAGAGAGGGAAATATGATTATTATGTGGAGAAATTTGGTAGTTATGTAGTGCCTTCGAGACTATTGAGAAAAAAATCTAACATGCATTTTCATGGACTCCAGTTTGTTAAAATTTTCTTTTCCTCAATTAAGATTTTTTTCCCCCTCAAAGGTGCTGCAGAGTGCATTAACATTATTTTATGCTGAAACAGAGTAACAAAGCAATGTCTTTTAATCTTGGGTAAACATATAGCTAATTTCCTGGGAGGATTTCCCACTGAATTTAAGGGGGCTTCCTTTGAAGTAGAGTCTTACTTTGAAGTAGATATTAGGGGTGGATATCTCCAGTCGTTATCCTTAGAAAACCGTTATTATTTCGTATTAAAATAAATTTAGACCCTAATTCGACCCGCGGCTAGCAACCCGGAAGTGACGTTTCTAAATTTTAATCCCTATTTTATCTTGTAAGTCGCCCCAAGCCAACTGGGAGTGGCGACGAATAAATTTGAATAAATAAATAATAATAAATAAATTGAAACCGGGTCCACCATTTCCATAAAGGGCGCATTATTATGTCGTTTTTATTTCCGACCTTAATTATCTTTAACCCATGTTGGTTCTCAGCGTAGAGGGCATACACTCCACCCCTCCTCGCCAGCTGAGATTCAACCCGGGTTGATTCTGAGCTGGTGGGGGGGGCGTGAGGGGGGGGGATCACCTGCGCACTGCGCGTGCATGGCACCACTAACGAAATAGTAACGAATTTCGTTATTAAATACGATTCAATTTCAAAATTTTCACCAAAAATTTCGGAACACTTTCTATTTTGAAACAACAGCAGCTCCCCCCCCCCCCCCCAGTAGATATGTATAGGATTGCAGTGTCAGTACAATAGCTCTCAAGGTGTAATGGTGAATGTCCATTAAATGGCTACAAAATTGTTAAAATAATTCACATTAAAGCCTATTATCGGCTACATATATGATGGGGTTTTCTAGTGGCAAGATGTAATTTGAAATGAAAACATTTCCATTCAAATAAAATAGTACACCCCCCTCCCCCCACAAATAAAGTATACACACGTGACTTAGAAATTTAAGGCCAAGTAAAATTCAGTATCATTAGAAAGTAAACCAGTCATTTGGCTTTTCTGCCCTCACAGTGTTTCAAATCCAACAAATATCTGAAATGTGACATAAATCCGCTCAGAACTACACTGAACCTAACACACAGCTTCAGAAATTAGCAAATCATCACCAGAAAAAAATGAATTGCTGGATGCGCAAGCTGTTATACTGAACGATTGTAATACTATCAATGTAACATACGTTACAGGCTGGAGGGAAACCTGTCATTATATTCACAAGTAGCCTTGAGTTGTACAAAATCAAAACAGAAGCATTGTAGTTCACCTCTACCAAAACAAACAAACAAACAAAAAGTAAACACTGAAAATTAATGTTCTCATTTGCCTTCAAGCAAAATGGTTTTCTCGCAAATAGTTTCAAGGCAAATAAAAATGAATGAAATCCACATAAACAGATGGAGGGGGGGGGGGGGCTTGTTTAAAAATCCCATCTTGCAAAATTGGTGGAAATATATTCAATAAATAAATAAATGAAATATCATTTTAAATTATGTTTCCCCACGCAGCTCACTCCCTTATGTCTTTTTACTACTTCTTATAGGAAATAATACATGAAAGCCGTGCTACTTCAAGGAAAAGAGAAGCAAAGAGATAAGGAAAGGGATTTGAAAAGTAAATTTATAAAAACTTGCCTTCCTTCAAAGGCAGTCAGGGAGGAAACATTTTCATGTGCTGCACATGAAAGCATGTTCCCTTTACATTGTGGGCTCATCTGAAAAGTTCAAGGATTGTACTGTTGAGTTTTGTATGTATGTTCATGTATGTATGTATGTATGTATGTATTATAATGGTAAAAGTTTTGAACTTTTCAGATAAGATCAAATGAATTCTGCTTTATGCCAAATAATATGATTTTGGGTTTGATTTGCACCTTCTTGAAAGGTGCAGGTCGAACCTAATATGGCCACTGTCTGGGCTGCCCCCTCAGATGTCCAGGGTTTTTCAGCGGACAGTCCAGACAGCCGTCTCATGTTTTGCAGGCTGATTCAGCCGGGAAAACTCCAAGGGCACAACTCCTCTCACCAATCCCTCCCAAAAAGCCTTTAAAAATAACTTACAGGGCCGGCATTTCCCTGCAGCGGCCCCCATCCTGGCATGTGACAATGATGCACCAGGAGGAGGGGGAAGGAAGAAAATCACTCCTCCCCCCCCCCTCCCCAAATTCTCCTGGCACGTCTCCCACCAGGAAAAGGCCGGCAGCAGGGAAATGCCGGCCCTGTTATTTTATTTTTAAGGGCTTTGGGGGGGTGTCTCCCTCTCCTCCTGAAAGGTACTGTGAGGACATCTAGACATCTCCCCCACACACACACACACAAACTACAGTCCATCCCAACCTGAGTTTTTTAAACCCAGGTCAGTGTGGAATTTTCCATTGTCTGGAACCACCCAGAGTTTCTCACAACCAACAAAATGTTGCTTTCCCTATTATGTATGTAGGACTTAAATACCCCAAAGAAGTCAACTCTAGTATGTTCTTGGAAGATAAGCAAAGCCATACCCAGTGAGCACTTGGGTGAGAGACTGCTACTAATACCAGGTGCTGTGGGCTATATTTATGGGAAGGAACTGATAAAGCCACCTCCGAATAGTCCTAGCCTAAGACATCCCCATGAAATTCAAGGCATGGCCACAAGGGAACTGGCAGCTTGAAGGCACCTACATACACACATTTATGTGTATCTTTGTTACATTTTTATCCCACTCTTCATCCATCGAGCAGATTGATCTCCAGCTGTTACTTTCTGACAGGTTTGTGAGATAAATCTGAAAACAGAAGACTTATAATTATCTGGAATAGAAACATTGCTGTTAGCAGTACATATGGACATCGCTCCACCCTTCCAGCCACTGCGGACTGGTCTTGCCAAAATGCAGATTTTTGGCATGCCTCAAACCGAATCTGGAAAAGCCTTATTCCTCCTGTTGAGGTGAGATTGCTTGGCAGCGGTACACACCAATGTCACTGGGAATTATTGGCTAGTATCCATTGGTAGGGACCAGGCCTTTGGGCAGTAGATGTAAGCTAAGCAGCACTTTAAAGGGACAAATCGCAATGGCGATATGACGGACAAGACTGGTTTTTAATCTTTGTATGGTTTTAACTATGTATTGTTGTATTATGTGATGTTTTAATCTGTTATTTTATTTTTGTAATTTTTTGTAATAGCCTCTAATGGTGCTCAATGAAATGCCGTCCTGCGTCACCCTTTGGGGGTTGAGAAGTGACGGGATATGAATATGGGAAGTAAATAAATAAATAAATAGCTAAGAAGCACATGAGCATGCACATACATATCTACCAGTGGTGAAGTCATATTTCTTTATTACAGGTTTTAAATATGGTTGATATTGTATATATATATGTATATGTATATATATGTTGAAGAGGTAAAAACTTAGCAAACCCTAAAGGGTTAACAGAGATATTAGTGTGCAGAACCTCCAAGGGGTTTCTGTTACCGTGGAAACAGGAGGCGGAGCCTGCAACTGGCCTTAGAATCTTCGAATTCAAACTTTAGCAAGGAGAGAGGGTGTGTGGAGAGTTAGAGAGTCCGTTTTAGCCAGCTGTCAGCTGGTTTTTAAAAAGACTGAGTCTACTCTGTGAGAGAGTAGAAGAAAAGCTGTGTTTGAACTGCTAGGAAAGCAGTCGGGTTTAAAGGATGTGCAGTTAGTGTAAAGACTGCTGAGCTATTGGTTCTGGGAATGCAGCTATATAGTATCAAGTTGTATCTCCATAATTAGTGTATTGTAACCTTAAGATATGTGCCTCTAAGAAGATACTGTAACCACCTAAGCTTTGAACTCTGAAACCTCCACGCTTAGAACATTGTTTGAATAAACTTTACAGTTTTTTAATGAAGATATCTCCCCGCATAGTTCCTTCACACACAAGCCTCAAAAACAACTTCTTCCTAGTGGGTAGCCAAGTAGAGTGAATGGTGGCAGCGAAAGTCAACAAATAGTGTCAGTGGGAGTTTGGGTTAAAGGGATACCCTGCCCTGACACAGTAATCGGAAGGTCAGTGGGAAAGCTGACCTGTGTGAATACTTATTACATTATATAGTGGCAGCAAGAGGAATTAAAATAAGTCTTTATATAAATTGGTGGTAAGGGTGGAATAAGAAAACTACCCAGCCACTTTTGAAAGTGAAATATAGTGTCCTTACACTACCTAATTTCAAACAAATATTAATGAAGATTATGCATCTAACTATACAGTACACCTCTCTTTAAAAAGCAAGCAAAGGTAACATGTTACTCATGCCAACCATCCTGCAATGGTCTGCCATTATTACCACAAATATCCGAGTATAAGCTGATCCAAACATAAGCAGATATGGACAGGGAGCCTGTGGGAAGCCCCCCACCTTCCAATAGGCTGAATAGAGTGCATTGTTGACACCCAGGCTCCCTTGAAGGGAAGAAAGGAAAGGCTCCCGGGGGAAAGGGGAGCCTCGTACGTTCCCCATTGCCCCATTGCCGCCAATGGGCTGAAAAGAGCTGCTTTTTTCGGATGTGGAATCGAAATGCCCATTTGGCAGCGCACCCATTTTTGGAAAGTATGTGAAAATGGATATGGGGGGCTTCAGGTGTCTGGCAAGCAGAAACTGAGAGTGATTCACCCAAAATGCACAAGCCTAGTAGTTATTGCTAGTGGGAAACTAAGGCCCCTTTTTGCCCTACTTATGGTTCACCCCACATTTAGACTACAGCGTCCTTCCAACGGAGCGTGCCTTCTTCAAACAGCTCTTCAAACTGTCATCTGTAAAGCAGGACAAATGGCCACCTTACTGGTTTTCAACATGTTATTTGTCATTCATTTTGGAAAACCTGACGAATGTTTGTAGCTTGAGTGACAGGAAAGGAAGAAAAAAGCCAAAGCTTTAGTCCATTTTCTCTGAAACGTTTTCTCCCATAAACACAATGGGAAGAGGAGGAATGTAAACATCTTTAAAATACTATTTCCTGTGCCTTTCTTTTTCACTATATATTTTTATTTAAAATAAGGATTCTTCGTGAATTTAATATACTTTAAAAAATAACATCAATAAGTGTTATTATGTGAGAGAAACTTTTAAAGAAAGACTTCTTTACGGCACCGAAATGAAAATAGTATGCTTTAAAAGGGATGAAATCACTCGGTATTGTTATGAGATCACTTTTTGTAGTAATAAATATTTACGGTACATTAATATCCTTGGAAAGATCATATCATTTAGTGTTGTTATGAGAGATCGCCTTTTGGAAAGAAAAATGTGAATGCTTAGAAAGAGGGCAAAATAGATTAAGTCCTTTTGAGCCTCGACTAAAGGAAGCCCGATGAGGAGAATGAGAGTTACATAGGCAATGGCTAAAAAGTCCCAGTCGTTCAGCGGGTCTGCTATCGTTGAGGCGGAAATTGGATTTAGCCAGAACTGTGAGCAGCTGGAGATTGCTAATGAACCCAGTCCTTGGAAGATGCTACAAATCATTGTAATTTGTTCCTTTGTCAGTGACAAGCATGGGGCTACATAATGTTGTGGCTGCAGTAGGATGAAGGATAGTAGCTACACACTGGTATATATTTTTTCTTTTAGGTACAAATGCAACTTTTAAAAGTTGTTTTCATTCTTATTGAACTGTTTTTGCTGGCTATAATTCTTCAAGCAGACGACAGGCTCGATGCCTTCCTTTCTGGGTCGTAAGTGAACCTATAGAAATACAGCTCCCTTTCTTGGCATTTCTTGGTGAAAGGTCTTCTCTATTCACTCTACCAACGCTCCCGGTCTTTTGAACGGTTTGAAATTTGCAGGCTTCCCAATGCATTGTGAAAGATAGACGTGAGTGTCAAGGTAGAAAAGAAATTACTAAAGGTGCATTTACAGAGTCAAATGAATGCAGTTTGGCAGCACTCCAAGTGTCGTGGCTAAATGCTACGGAGTCAGTGGAACTGTACTTTTACTAAATCTTTAGCCTACTTTGCGAAAGAGTCCTGGTGCCTCACAAAACTACAGATCTCGGTATTCCACAGCACTGGTCCACGGCAGTTAAAGTAGTGTCGATTTATTTATTTATTTACTTACTTCATTGTTTTATACCGCCATTCTCAGCCCAAAGGCGACTCATGGCAGTTTACAAAGCGGCACTAGTCAGTGCCCATAACAATATAAAAGCAGATAAAAACCACATAGCTAAAAATCACATACATATTAACATCAATAAAACATAATAAAACCATAACTAATCCGCACTTCATCACCAATTCATTGTCCATTCGCGTTGTTCAGCCACTCCGAGATCAGAGGTCAAAACAACACTGCGTTTGGAAACGCCTGCTCAAATAACCAAGTTTTTACTTTTTTGCGAAATATTAAGCGGGTGGGGGCCGATCTAATGTCCCTGTGGAGGGCATTCCACAGCTGAGGGGCCACCGCTGAGAATGCCCAGCCGCACCTGTGAGGATGGCAGGACCGAGAGCAGGGCCTCCCCAGAAAGATCTTAAGTTTCTAGCTGTTTCGTAAGGAGAGATACAGTACGTTCGGACAGATAGGCAGGGCAGTTTACGGCTTTATAGGCCAAGGCCAGCACTTTGAATTGTGCTCGGTAGCAGACTGGCAGCCAGTGGAGCTGGCACAGCAGAAGAGTTCTAAAGCTTTGTTAAATGTGGAAAAAAGTTGGAATCAAGAGGAGAAGAAAAATAATAATAGAGGGAAGTTTCTCTAGCTTATCATTATATAAGCAGAAGGAGTGAGGAGGTTTATTATTGAAAAAGAACCCAGCAAGTCTCAACTGAGGACACTGACAATAGGAAAAGTAACGCAAATGATGACTTATGCAGATAAAAAGTTCTGCAGCGGGATGCAGAGCCTCGTAACAAAGAGTGAGTCGGTCGGTGTCCTTCCTGACTCATTTCCATCATGGCAAGGCAACCTGAGTTGGACACATTGCAAGGTGTGCATCTTCGATCCCCCCCGTTTTGGGAATATCTGTGATTTGCAATAATAATAATAATAATAATAATCTTTATTTGTACCCCGCCCCCATCTCCCCAATGGGGACTCGGGGCGGCTCATATGAGGTCAAGCCCCAAAAAACAAATTACAACAAAATAATATCAAAACATTAGTAATAAACACAATAAAAACATACATATAAATGCACTAACATTTCCAAGGCGATAGTCTATACCAGGGCTGTCCAACAGGTGGCCCGCGGGCCGTACACGGCCCGCCAGCCCCTTGGATCCGGCCCCCCTACCCTCCTGCAATAAAAATAAAAAAATTTAAAATACCGAATTTTTTTTAAAAAATTCCCAAAAAAATCCCCCCCAAAAGTGCGCATGAGTGCACCGCTTCTGACGCTGTGGGAGGGGCCAAGGGGAGCCCCCCTTAGCTCCGCCCTCCCTCCTACAACGTCAGCCAGGGCGGCAGAACCGGGAGAAATCGCCGCTTCTGCCGCCCTGGCTGACGCTGTGGGAGGGAGGGGCCAAGGGGAGCCCTCCTTAGCTTCGCCCTCCCTCCTACAGCGTCAGCCAGGGCGGCAGAACTGGGAGAAATCGCCCCCCCACGATCGGCCCCGCCCCCACAAGCGACCACGCCCCCCGCTGTGGCCCACCCCGCCACCTGATCAGTCACCGGAATTCCGGCCCTTGGGGTTGGTAAAGTTGGACAGCCCTGGTCTATATGCACACAGGTTTAGGTCTATTTCTGCTTGTTTCTGAGTAAACTCAAATAGGATTCTTCTTATAAATATCAACTGAGCAGGTATACCATGAGTAGCAAAGTAAAGAAATTATCATACATTTTAAAATTTTGATTTAAATAGAACACACATGTTCCTGCAAGAATTAGAAACTCTGAAAGAGATAGTCAACTAAAAATTTTGTCCAAAAGCATCAGCCTCTACGTCCCACCTTGTAATTTAAGATCAGCTGGGGAGGCCCTGCTCTTGCTCCCGCCAACTTCTCAAATGCGGTTGTTGGGGACGAGAGAGAGGGCCTTCTCGGTGGTGGCTCCCCATCTGTGGACATATGATCAACCCCATCCCTCCTGGCATTCAGGAAAAAAGTGAAATCGTGGCTCGGGACCAGGCTTTTGCACATTAGAACAATGCAGCACTTTGGATTGGAAATGGAATTGGTAAGTTGTTGGTTATGGCTCAATGTTTATGTGGTGGACGGAACGCTGTTTTTACCTTAAGTGTATGTGTATTATGTGTCAATGCTAACTGTATTTTAATTCTGAATGTCTATGGTTTTATATTGTATTTATATTGTGTATCGGCGTCAAATTGTTGCCTTTTGTTAGGCTGCTCTGAGTCCGCCCTCGGGGGTTGAGAAGAGCGGGGTACAAATGATGGAAATAAATAAATAAATATTTTTGGTATTCAGTTTCCGAGCTTCTGCCATTGTGTGAAATTTTCTTTTTTCAAAGTGTAATTTAATATGGAGCAAGAACTGCCCAAGATAAACATATCAACAGTTACCAACACAATCGCATCATATACAAATTAGCAATTAAAATTAAACACAATATCAGCGTTTCATTATTAAATCGATTTCCAATTGTGGCGGCGGCGTTCCTTAGGTCTCAGTTAATAATCATACTACTTCTGCAAATGCCTGGTTAAATAGCCATGTGTTGACCTTCTTGCGAAATGTCAGGAGGGAGGGGGCTGATCTGATGTCACTAGGAAGGGTGTTCCAAAGCCGAGGAGCCACCACTGAAAAGGCCCTGTCTCTCGTCCCCACCATTCGCCCCTGCAATGCAGGCGCGACCGAGAGCAGGGCCTCTCCAGATGATCTTAAACATCTTGATGGTTCATAGGGAGAGATGCGTTCAGACATGTAAGTTGGACCAGAACCATTAAGGGCTTTAAAGGCTAAAGCCAGCACTTTGAATTGTGCCCGGTAGCAAACTGGTAGCCAGTGAACTTGCACAACAGAGGAGTTGTGCGCTCCCTGAGTCCCGCTCCTGTTATCAACCTGGCTGCTGTCCATTGAACCAGCTGAAGCTTCCGAACAGTCTTCAAAGGCAGTCCCACGTAGAGGGCGTTGCAGTAATCTATACAGGATGTAACCAGAGCATGGGTATGAGGTATTATACTATCTAATCCTTCGTTGTTCCTCTTTTTGTTGACATACTTATAGAATACTATGAGCACAGATTTTACATGTGATAGCATCCGGGTGCGGGAGAGGAAACTCAACAAAACATGTTCCTATTGGGCATGATCGATCCCATTAGGAAACTTTTATATCATTTATATAATATTCAAGAACAAATGCCGTGGGTGGCAGGCTGCCTCGCTGTAAACATTACGAGAGAGTGCTGCAAATAGAGGAGATGTGGCTTTTCTGTTATCGGGGAGTTCTCCTTCGTTCCTAATAATCTTCTGCAGATATAGTATCAATATTTATGAGGGAAAGCTATTGTGCATGAACTAAAATGCATATTTTAAAAAAGTGATTGTCATTTTGGGAATTTCCTAGTGGCTGACTTATTAAAAATTCTACAGACTTTTTGTGAGTAGCATGTTTTATGCAGAACGTATTTCACCACATGAATGACTCAAGATGCACACAAAGCCTCCATAGAGAAAACTGAAAAGACACACACAATAGAAGTTTGGAGGGTTCCATTCAATTGGGCCAATTCATTATCAGACCAGATATGGCTGGAAATAGTATACCCATCCGTATTGAGACCTTAACCCCCAAAAGTCCAGACCAGAGAAGCAGGCTGTGACGACTTGGTCCACCCAATTCTTAAAATCGCTACCACCAACCTAATATTCTTATTAGGATTTTATTTTTAAATAAGATTTCCAGTTAGGCTCCTATTTAAAATCACCCACTGAGAGGAAAACTGAAAAGAAGTAAGATGGAGGCTTTCTTAAAGAGTTAACAAGAAAGAGTTTATTAACGTAAACAGGCTTTAAAACAAACAAGGCACAGATCTTAATGGTTCTTCTATAGAGGCAACGAGAGCGTATGGTTACAAAAGATGGTTCAACAGCGTGATGGTTTACTGGATAATAAAATGTGCTGGAGTGTATTGGTTTCGATAGAGGTTTCTATTCTTAGATCTTAAAGGCATTCCCAGTCAGTGCTAAAACTTGACTGGAAAAGCTCTGTCACACTAATACTGAAACTAGTGGTGACTAGATGTTAACAAACTGGAACTTTTATTCCCTAAAAGTTCCCTGAGTCTTGTCTGAGTCGGCTAACAAACTCGTGCTAGCTCCCAGTCTCAGAGCCCACCTTTCTCTCTATATCCAGAGACTCCAAGGTGTCCTGACTGACTATCCCAAGTCAGCCCTACTGGCTCTAAACTCTAAGCGGCACCCTGATTCTCTTCTGACCCTAAGCACTGTCAGCTTCCCTGACCCCTTAGTTCAGAACAATCCCTAGGTGTTTCGCTATAGAACAGACTGCTCAAGACACACTGCTGAGGCTTGGATGTTACTTATCCAAAACCTAGCACCAGACAGACTGCTAAGGCTTGGATGTTACTTTTCCACAGCCTAGCACAAAATTAAACTTTACTGATAGGATTTCTCCCTCTAGTCAGCTCAGCTCCTCCCCTTTGGGTCTCAGCCAATCTCCTGGTAGACACTGTATCTAGACAGAGGAGCTCTAAAGCCACTCCCCCTGTCTCTGGCAATTACCTTCTTCTAATGGCTGCCCTGTGGAACTCCCTCCTAAGATGGATGCCAGCTATTCCATCCAGGGAGCCAAACTGCTACACAGGCTTCGGCCTACTCAGAATGGGTGAGTCCTTACACAAGGGAACAAGAAATGCATTGTAATGGCTCAATGCTATGGAATGATGGGAGTTGTAGTTTTATAAGGTCCTTAACCTTCTCTGCCAAAAAATACTGGGGCCTCACCAAACTACATATCTCAGGATTCCATGGCATTGAGCCATGGCAGCTAAAGTTATTTCAAACTGCATTAATTCAACAATGTAGATCAGTGGTTCCCAAACTTTTTTGGCCTACCGCCCCCTTTCCAGAAACAATTTACTCAGCGCCCCTCTAGAAATTATTTTTTTAATTTTAATAGAAATTAAATAGAAAGATATATGTATTAATGTTTCTTCTACCTTTTTCATAAAATATAGTAAAGAAAGGTGTAAAATACAAACATTAAATTCCAGAAATAATCACAAAAACAATATGTTTGGGGGAGAATGAGCAACGAATGATGGGATTTGCAGTACCTTCAGCCAATTCAGCTCTGACTTCCACAGACCACTAAGATCCCCATGAATGACAGATCTGGATCAAATGGCAACACCTGCCCGGGGATCGCGCGCTTGCGACTGTGTCCCTGCGGGGGCAGGCGTTGCCGTGGAAACTGCAGCACACGCCTCCTTCCTCTCGTCAACCTTGCCCATGGAACAGTCCTGTGTATCGGCCTCTTTTTTCCAGCGGGGACGTCCTCGCAAGCGCGCGACCCTGAAAGTGGCAAGCCTGGTTCACGCCACTTACAGGGGTCCAGCACACCCCAAATTCTCCTGAGCCTCCCAACACCCCCTTGGATCACCCCACCGCCCACCAGGGGGTGGTACCGCCCACTTTGGGAACCACTGGTATAGATGCACCCCTAGGCAGGTTAAACTGAAAATTGCCATAGTACAATTATTCTACAAGCCATGTGTGACGGCTTGGGCTATAAACTGAGAGGCTTTAACCATTTGGAACGCTGCCACCAACTTAAAAATTGTTTTTAGGATTTCTAATAAAATAATAGTTAATCTAGGCTCCTAATCTGAAAGTAAATTAAGAGGCTTGCTGAGGTAAAATCAGTCTTATGTGGGAAGGCTGGAACTGGCACACATTGAGGTAATGAGGCACTCTGAAGCTTTCCTGTAAAGTTAACAAATGGAACGTTTATTAACTCAACAGGCAGATCTTAAAGCACAAATGCGTAACGGTTATACAGAATGGTACTAGAGCGTGTTGGTTACTGAAGTTTGCTTTCTTAATTTAGTTACTAAACTAGACCAGTGTTTCCCAACCTTTTTTGAGCCGCGGCACACTTTTTACATTTACAAAATCCTGGGGCATACCATCAACTAAAATGACACAAAATGACACTCTAACACAGTAATACATATAGTTAATATGTTTTTAAATGTATTTATACACTCAGTGTGAAACCTGGGCCTGTTTCGATGAACTCAACATAGATATCCTGGCAGGAATGGCAGAAACACACACATGAAGGTCTTGCTCAACAGCTGTAAGTCTCTCTCTGTGTTTAGAAAAAATGTGTCCCTATAGCTTCAAAGCAGTCCACTAGTACTGTTCTTATGCATCAATACACCTCATGGAACAATAATGAGGCTTCCACCTGCAATATATATGCTCCTGTATCATTCCAGGTGGGCATTAGACGAGTCCCTCATGTATAACTGGTGAACAGGAGAGTTGTTACACAGTCACCAGAAAGGCTATCACGTCCAGCCAATGCTAAATGTAGTAATAGTTGGTACACATAAACACAAAAACAGCTGAAGGAGGCAGCGCCCCAGCCCCTTCTTCTTTGCTGCCGCCTGGCCCTTCCTCCTCCTTCTCCCCCAGCAAGCAGCAGCAGGAGTTCGGCAGGAGGGGGAAGAAAGGGGGGAAGAGAGGTTTTCCCGTGGCACACCAGGTGATGGCTCACAGCACACTAGTGCACAGTGGTTGGGAAACACTGAACTAGACAGTTTGAAACTTGTCTCTCTAAACTCCCTCACTCTAATATTAAAACTAGATGTGAGTAGTCTTCAACTAACTAACCTAGTTAGTTCCCTAAGCTAACCCTCAGTCTTCCAGAAGCACTTTAGCTATTAACTCTTTCCTAGAGTTTTCCTATAGCTGGCTTCTCCTGAGATGCGAGCTAATCTCTAAGCCCTGGAGACTCCAAAAGTCTGTGACTGACTGCCTGTCAGCTGCACACAGAACTTTTCCTGTCAGTTTACAAGACAACTGTATTTTCTGACTGCTCACTCTCAGCTCTGTCAAGAGACTGCTTTCTCTCACAGCTCTGACAACTGACTGCTCAATAAGCTACACCTTTTCCCTCTCTCAAGCAGCTCGGCTCCTCCCCTTTGCTCTGAGCCACTCCCAGGCAGCTCTCTCTCTCAGGCCCGGATTAGCGGACTGTGCCGCCCAAGGCTGCCTGTCTAAATGCCGCCCCCGGGGGGCGGGGCCTCTTGCGGGGGGCAGGGCCGGCGAGAGGGAGAAAGCGCCGTCAGAAGTCGCGCCCCTAGGGCGACTCACGCGCTTCCCCTGCAGCCGCCGCGCTGCGCCGGCACCCCTCCTCCCTTCAGGGAGGAGGGGCAGCGGTGCGAGCGCGGCGGCAATGGGGGAAGCCGCGCGAGTCGCCCTAGGGGCGGGACTTCCGCCGGCGCCTGCTTCTCACCGGCAGCGGCTCCGCCCCTCCTCCCTTCAGTGAAAGGAGGAGGCGGAACTGGCGTGAGGGGAGAAGGCGCTGCTGGAAGTCCCGCCCCTAGGGTGACTCACGTGGTTTTAAGCCGCCGCCCCGCCGCCCGGGCCCCAAACACAAGTGGGGCGGGGCGGCGAAAACCGCGTGAGTCGCCCTAGGGGCAGGACTTCCAGCGGTGCTTTCTCCCCTCACGCCGGTTCCGCCCCCCCTCCCTTCTTGCCCCTAGGGTGACTCGCGCGGCTTCCCCTGCCGGCGACCCTCCTCCCTTCACTGAAGGAAGGAGTGGCGCCCACCCGCACGAGCGGGAAGGCGGCGGGGAAGCCGTGTTAATCGCCCTAGGGGTGGCGGGACTTCCCCTCACCCCTTCCTTCAGGCCCGGAAATGCCGCCCCCCAAAATTTGCCGCCCGAGGCCATGGCCTCGGGTGGCCTTATGGGTAATCCGGGCCTGCTCTCTCTCACACACGCCCTGAGAAGGATCCAAGCCACTCCCCCCTTTCCTGGCTATCCTGTTTTACCATGGATGCCAAACTGCTATGCTGGGTGAGTCCTCACACCATGCCAATGGATGCAAGCCTGAGGAGACATACAAGTGATATGTTGCCAATTGACAGGTGAATTTCTGTAAACTAAAAAGGCATTACTCCCAGGTAAATAGGTACAGAATGGCAGCCTTAAAAGGAGCAAGATAGATTATTTTTAAAGGCAGAGAATGAAAGTCCATAACCCTAAACCCATTAAATCTCTTATTTCCTGGGATAATTGCTAGCTTACTTTCAATATATTTCCCTTTGGAGATAAAACAGAGTAGATCAACATTATGTGAGACTTGTAAGGTGGGTGGGGGGGAATAAGAAGCATGAGGCAGCATTATTATATACCCAAGAAGCCCTTTATATAACAATGGGTGTTACCTTGGGGAATATAAATGGTCCCTGCCCCCCTGGGATACCACCGTGTGGTCCCTCTTAAGGGAATTGCTATCTTCCAAAAGTAATTAAATGAAAGGCCATGTTGCAATTTCGGTGAATCCGTTCCCAGTGGAGGTGACACTTACCGTGAGAAGGTTTCTAACTGCTTCCGCACTGAAATGAAACAAGCATTGAGTCATTCAAGGGTCGTTCGAGTTACAATTATTCTTATTGGCCCACTGAAGGAATGTCTACAGCAGGCCTGGGCAAACTTTGGCCCTCCAGGTGTTTTGGACTCCAACTCCCACAATTCCTAACAGCCTCTATTTATGGATATGTATACTGCCATAAGCGGAAATGGCACCGCATGGTTGTTTAGCTGTAGGAAAAGGGAATGGAAACATGTTTTCGTTGTACATGCGCGCATTCCCAAGCTGCAGGAAAAGGCGGGTAATACATCTTATTATTATTTTACTGACACAAAAACACAGTATGTCACAGCAAACTACATCTATACGCTGGATTTTGTATCACAAAATCACAAGTCGAACACTTTCCAAGCAGCTAGGTCGAGGACTGTGTGATGTATTATTATTATTATTATTATTATTATTATGTTTCCCTACCTTACAAAAACATAAGGGCTTATGAGATCATTAACTTTGCTATATCCTCTAAGTCAGGGGTGCTCAGAAAGTCGATCACGATCGACTGGTCGATCTTGGGACCCAGGGAGGTCGATCCCAGGTGGATGGGATGCTTCTGAGGGGGCGGAGCCAAGCCCCATCAAGCCACGCCCCTTTTGCCGGCTTCAGCATTTCCACTGCTTCTCCTGGGTAGAAGAGGATAATGCCAAGCCAGTGTTGGCATAGATAGCCACTAGGCATGAGAAAAAAGTTATGAAAATTAAAAGAAATCGTAAGTGATTCGTATGTAATGGGACTTTCTAGTTTATACGCATCACGGCAGCTAACCAGGAAGTAGACTTTCTTTTACGGTCCTTGAGGCCAACAATTTGCGTTATGATCGTAATAAATTCTTAATTATTGTACTACTCACTTCTCCCTGTCTTCTCCCCCTCATTTCCTTCCCGCCTTCATTCATCTTCTTCTTTTTCCCGCATTTCTATGGGGAACTGGAAGTGACGCTGCTGCTAGGCATTTTGGAAAGTGTAGTCCTCCACGCTTCTCCCCCCCCTCCCTTCTCTTCCTCGTTGCTGCGTCTTGCCCCACCGCAGGGGCCAACTTCACACACACACACACACACTTCTCCTCCTTTCTCTCCCTGCACTCTCTCACATGCTTCTCTGCCCCCTCCTCTTTCCTGGTGGCTTCTCCCCCCCCCTCCCTTCGCTTTCCCGTTGCTCTGTCTTGCCCCATCGCACGGGCCAACTTCAGCCCTCCAGGTGTTTTGGACTTCAACGCACAGCATTCCTCACCGCCTCAGGCCTCTTCCTTTTCCTCTCAGCCTGGGCAAACTTGGGCCTCGCTCCCTCAAGATCGGGTGAGAGAGAGGCAGCGAGAGCCAGGGGGCTCCTCCTTTTTTGCTGCTTCCAAGAATAGAATACACCCCTCCCTCCCTCCTTCCCTCCCTCCTTCCTATTTGGAGAGTCCCATCTAGAATTCAGTGTGATTTATTCAAGTTTTGGCCTACAACTCCCAGAAATCCCAGCCAATTTACCAGCTGTTAGGATTTCTGGGAGTTGTAGGCCAAAACTATCTGGAATGCGCATGCGCTGGCATACGAACTACTAACAAATTTCGTTAGTAATTAAGTTACATTTTAGAAATTTTTGGAAAAATTTTTGTAAGTCTTTCTATTACCAATAAACCCCCCAATTAGATTTCCGATTTCCTATTTTTGGGTTCTAAACCATGCCTAATAGCCACCACTGGCTTGGCATAACCTTTCTGTCCCTGGAGAAACTGTGGAAATGCTAAAGCCAGAGGAAAAGGGGCGGAGCTAAGCCCCACCAAGCTCCGCCCCTCTGCCAGATTCAGCATTTCCACAGCTTCTCAAAGAGTAGAAGGTAATAATGCCATGCCAGTGGTGGCTATCTATGCCACCACTGGCTTGGCATTACCCTCTTCTACCCAGGAGAAGCAGTGGAAATGCTGAAGCCAGAGGGGAGAGGGCAGAGCCAAGCCCAGCCAAGCCCCGCCCCTTCCCCAGCTCCGCCCCTGTCTCTCTTGGTAAGTCTTTCTGACTTGGTTTTAGTTTAAGTAGCTCGCATGCTGAAAAAGTGTGGGCACCCCTGCTCTAAATGGCACATGCTTTTCCACTACAGATCTGTCCTGCATATTTGTATGGCCTCGACCAGGCATGGGAAAACTTTCTAACTTGGGGGCCAGCATTCCCTGCTAAGAGGGCTGATGGAAGGAAAGAAGAGAAGGTTGAAGGAAGGACAAAAGGGAAGGAAGGACAAAAGGGTGGAAGGGAAGGATGGGAGGAGAAAGAGGAGAGAGAAGGAGGGATGAAAGAAAGAGGGACAACCAAAAGGGACGGAAGGAAAGGTGAAAGGATGGAAGGAAAAGATGGAAGAAAGGGAAGGAAAGAGAGAAGGGAAGGAAGGACAAAAGAGAGGAAAGGAAGAATGGAAGGAGAAAGAGAGAGAGGTAGGGAAAGAAGGGAGGTAAGGAAAAAGAGGAGGAAGGAAGAACCAAAGTGTGGAAGGGAAGGATAGAAGGAAGGTAAGAAGGAAGGAAAAAGAAGGAATAAAGAAAGGGAATAAGAAGGAAAGGAGAAAGAGAGAAGGAAAGAAGGGAGGGAGAAGAACCAAAGTGTGGAAAAGGAAGGAAGGGATGGGGAAGAAGAGTAGGATGGGAAAAAGGGAAGGAGGAAGGAAAGACAGGAAGGGAAGAAAGAAGGAAAAAGAAAGAATAAAAAAGGGAAGAAGAGAAGGATGGAAAAAAGGGAAGGAGAAAGGAAAGACGAAAGGATAGGAAGGCAGGAAGGCAGGAAGGAAGGAAGGAAGGAGAGAGAAGGAGAGAAGAAGGAAGGAAGGAAGGACAAAAGGATGGAAGGGAAGGAAGAGAGAGAGAGAGAGGTAGGGAGGGAAGGAGAGAAGGAGGAAGGAAAGAGAGAAGATAGGAAGTATAGGCTGGTGTGAGAGAGGAGGGCCTGAGAAAAGAGCCCAAGGGGCCGCACCCATCTCCTGGGCCTGGGTTTACCCAAACCTGGCCTAGACAGTCTTCCATCTTTTCCAAATTTTCTCTCATCCTTATAGGAAGTTGAAGATGAAAAGAGTCATTGGCTGGCGTTATGTTTCCGCTATTGAGGGTCCATCTGCAGTGCAGTCTGACAATGTTTTAACTGCCATGGCTCAATGCTATGAAATCCTGGCGTTTACAGTTTAGTGAGGCACCAATGCTCTTTGGCAGGGAAGGCTAAAGAACTTATAAAACTACAACTCCCAGGTGCATTGAGTTACAGCAGTTAAAGTGGTATCAAACTGCATTAATTCTCCAGTGCAGATGCACCCGTTGTTCAGTATATATACTTAGAAGTAACCATGTTGGCCCTGCATAACAATACAACAAAATACACAAAAGAGGAATATTTTTATCGACCAACAACAATGCAGGGAAAATATAATGCAAGTTTTCAGAAGGTCATTGCGCAAATGGGTCTCTTAACTCAATGTTGGCGGTCACAAAAATTGGCAACTGTAAAAGGTTTACACAAATCCATTAGCAACAACGTGCAGTGTTTACAGTGGACTCTGCAGAAAATGCTTTAGCTCAGGGCTGTCCAACTGGCAGCCCGGGGGCCGTATACGCCCCCCCCCCCCCAGCCCCTTCCCTACGGCCCCCTAAGCTTTTTAATAAAAAATAAAAATTGAAAAATAAAATAAATAATAAAAATTAAAAAAAATACCTACTTCCGGGTTCGGAGCAAGTATCATGAGAATACACAATCCACACGGGATTTCGCTGTCAACGCGAGATCACGCCGGCATTGACAGCGAAATCCCGTGTGGATTGCGTATTCTCGCAATACTCTTCGGCTACTCTACTACT
This sequence comes from Anolis apletophallus, assembly GCA_030556195.1. NCBI lineage: Eukaryota > Metazoa > Chordata > Lepidosauria > Squamata > Anolidae > Anolis > Anolis apletophallus. The sequence continues at coordinate 203,231,568 of JARBWK010000003.1, forward strand.
GGATCGCTGAGGCCCACAGACGTGATTAGGACCTTCTTCGACTCAGTTGGTCGTTGCCTCTCTCGTCATCCGGGTACTCCTGGATCCTGCGTGTTTGGAAAAGGTAGGCCGAAGCAGGGGCTCCTCAGGGGCTCCTCATTCCCTCCCCATCTCCCTCATGTATTAAATATAAAATTAAATATATTTAAAGATTAAATAAGGGGAGATGGGATACATTAAAATAAGGGGAGGGAGGATGGAATTAAATATATTTAATATTAAATAAAAATACGGGGGAGGGGAGGGGGCGGAGCCAAGGGCGGAGGCAGACCCTTAGGTCCCCCAGGTCATCAGTGACCGGAATTCAGGCCCCTGGGCCAGTAGAAGTTGGACAGCCCTGCTTTAGCTGTACTACACAAAAGGGGAAACCAGTCTGTTTAACAAGCGTTGCTGACTTATAGACCTAGTACTGTATTTTATCGTATAATAGTTGCATACTCCCTTTTTCAGAAAAAAATAGGGTGGCTATTATGCGGAGGGGGGGGAGCCTTTTTAAATTTTCTAAACAATAACTTTTCAATAAAATTATGTTGAAGACAACTTGGGAACATATGTAAGAGTGTCCAGAAAACAAATTTACATAAACATTTTAATATTATTTGCTGGAAGACTCCACACCACTGCCATTGTTGTCGGTTTCTGATGTGTTGACCTCAGCCCTGCTCACGGCAGACTCCCCCCCCCCCATCACTCTCCCACAGTGGGGCATCTTAGGATTCATCCAGTGCATTGGAAAAGCCCATTTTTAAAGCTTTTCACAATAATGTCTCAACTCGTAATGACCCATGTGTGCACATCAGTTCTAAGGACAGGGACTTCATGTTTTCAGAGGGAAAGGGGTTAAGAAGCCCTGGTCGAGGGCAATGGTTCCCAAATGTTGGTCCTTTGGGTGTTGTGTACTTCAACTCCCAGACGCTTCAGACAACTTGTCCAATGGGAGTTGAGGTCCTAAAAACCTGGAGGACTGAAGTTCAGGAATCACTGGATATCAACCCAGACAGAGGCCCTTCTTAGTCATGTGGGGACTGGGGACAGTAGGTAATAAAAGGCATTGGGCCGTCACTGGATGGCTGCGAGCCAGTAGGTTGAAGGTGAATCCAACTTCCTACCCTGGACGGCGGGACACTATGTCTGTTGTCAACAGTTAAAAGTCTTGGCGTCACCTTAGACTCTCAACTGACGATGGAGACACACATCTCCACCGTCAGTAGAGTAGCTTTCTTCTATCTCCGTCAGGCGAGGAAGCTGACTCCCTACCTTTCCCGTTGCGATCTAGCCACAGTGGTCCAAGCCACGGTCATCTCAAGATTGGACTACTGTAATGCTCTCTACGTTGGCCTTCCTTTGCTGGTGATCCGGAAATTGAAACTGGTACAGAATGCAGCAGCTCGGCTGTTGGCTGGCGTTTCCATGAGCAGCCATATTACACCAGTTCTACACGAGCTGCACTGGTAACCAGTGGAATGCCAGATCACTTTCAAGGTGCTGGTATTGACCTTCAAGGCCTTGAATGGTCTGGGGCCAGTGTACCTTAGGGCAGTGTTTCCCAACCTTTTTTGAGCCGCGGCACACTTTTTACATTTACAAAATCCTGGGGCACACCACCAACCAAAATGACACAAAATGACACTCTAACACAGTAATACATATAGTTAAAACATTTTTAAATGTATTTATACGCTCACTGTGAAACCTGGGCCCTTTCAATGAACTCAACATAGATATCCTGGCAGGAATGGCAGAAAGACACAAACTTCCCACACAGAACTCCCATAACCAAGAGAAAATGCTATAAGAGTTTGGTGGGCATTGACCTTGAGTTTTGGAGTTGTAGTTCACCTATATCCAGAGAGCACTGTGGACTCAAACAATGTTGGATCAGGACCAAACTTGGCATGAATACTCAATATGCCCAAATGTGAACACAGATGGAGTTCAGGGGAAATACACCTTGACATTTGGGAGTTGTAGTTGCTGGGATGTATAGTTCCCCTGCAATCAAAGAGCATTCTGAACCCCACCAATGATAGAACTGGGCCAAACTTCCTACACAGAACCCCCAGGAGGCAAGAGGAGGTCTCTACTTGGGGAAAGGGAGGCGGGCCTTCCCAATGCATGGAGAGGGAGAGACCAAGTAGACAACAGGTGGGGAGGGGGGTGTTTGTAATGTTGTGCCTTTATAGAGGTAGGTTTTTTAAGGTTTTTATACTTCAACACACTAGACTCCCCCTCCCCTTCCTGGAGGTTCCAATTTCCCACGGCACACCTGATGATCGCTCACAGCACACTAGTGTGCCCTGGAACACTGGTTGGGAAACACTGCCTTAGGGACCGCCTCATCCCATATTGTCCCACTAGGCCACTATGTTCAGAGTCGGGACAACTCCTGGAGATCCCTAGTTTCAAAATGTACCATCTTACGACTACAAGAAGGAGAGCCTTCTCGATAATCGCCCCTACGCTATGGAATGCACTGCCTTCCGACATTCGTGCCCTCACGGATCTGTTGGTATTCCGGAAGGCATGCAAAACACTCCTGTTTCGACAGGCTTTTGGGGATTAAGGGTGCTGAAATAAATTAGACTACGATTCCGGAGACCAAGGTTCGATTTCCCACTCAAGCTTTAAAAACCACTTTGAGATTATCACCATCAATGTGCAACGACATGAAAGCACGCAACAATTACTACACATATATCTGGCACTGAGTATGTGTGACATAACAGGTAGTGTTTGTGTATACATAAGTAGCTGACACAGAATACCGGCCACCATATTTACTTTTTATTGATTCGGTTAACAGACTTTATAGTTGAGAGTCATAGTAACGGAAGATTTTGTCCTGTTCTGATCTCTATCATTTCCTATTTTCTACGCGCTTGTCTAACAACCATAATAATAATGAACTTCAAAGAGAAAGTTGTCATGTTTGTGATGAGACCATCCTCTCTATCTATGCCTATAAATGGAGGCCCTGTTCACATTGCTGGATCTGTATGAATAATAACCTTCCCATCTACATTTGTCCAAAAAAAGAAGAGAATTTAAGATGTTTAAAACTGCAGAATGACTCTAGCCAAAAACCCTTTTGTGTTTGTTTTCCCAGCAGCGTAATGTCTGAGTGTGTGTTTGTGTGTGTGTTTAAAAAGGAGGCAATTGTTTAACTGCATCTCTCTTACTGTTTTTATTTTCAGGAAAAAAATTACGGAATAATGAGTCGTGAAATGACACCACCGTCATCCAAGTAATTCCTGCTTCGTTTGGAGAATGTCTGGTACACAAACCAATCCTTGATATGTAAGCAAACGCCATATTTGATGTTATTAAGACATCTTTTAGTTTGTTTCCCCCTTCTATTCTTCCCGCCCCCGCCTCCCCCGCCTCCCCACCACTCCCATCACATTTGATTTTTTTTTTTATATATATTTTACTTTTAACTGTCGAAATGTAATGTCTTTATTATTTGTACACACCAATTCACAAAACGAATAAAAAATATCTTTTAAAAAAAAGACATCTTCGTCCACATGAGCTTTGCTGTTGACTCTAGATTTGTGCATATAAGATGGTGGTGTTTTCCTATGTGACTTGTGCTTAACTTATGCAATTACTTAAGGCAGTGTTTCCCAACCTTTTTTGAGCTGCGGCACACTTTTAACATTAAAAAAAATCCGGGGGCACACCACCAACCAAAATGGCACAAAATGACACTCTAACACAGTAAAGAACGGCTGGGGGTTGGTGGCCTGCTGGGAGCAGCTGCTGGGAGTGCCGAAGCCGGGGAGGGGGCAGAGCCAGGCTGTGCCATGCCCCGCCCCTACCCCCGGCTTCACCTCTCCCAGCAGCTGCTCCAGCCTTGAGGGGGCAGTGCCAAGCCAGCGGTGCTAGAGCCAGCACAATGCTGGCTTCGCACTGTCCCCTTAAGGCTGGAGCAGGTGCTGGGAGTGCCGAAGCCGGGGGAGGGGGCAGAGCCAGGCCGCGCCATGCCCCACCCCTCCCCCCGGCTTCAGCTCTCCTACAGGCCGCGCCATGCCCCGCCCCCTCCTCCCAGCTTCAGCTCTCCTACAGGCCGCGCCATCCCCCGCCCCCTTCCCCCAGCTTCAGCTCTCCTATAGAGGAGGAGCATGAGCGGTGGATGGGCTTCAGTGGGCGGGGATCCTCCTCCACGCGGCTTCAGCAAGTGAGGGGTGAGAGTCGTGGCGGGAGTCATGGCGGATTGGAGGCTGGCTGGGGAAACGGCCGAAGGAGGTGGCGCCCCGGTCCCTTCTTCTTTTTCTTCACCACTGCCTGGCCCTTCCTTCTCCCCCAAGCAGCAGGAGTTCAGCAGGAGGGGGGAAGAAGGGGGGCAGAGAGCTTTTCTCACGGCACAGCAGGAGGTCCGTCACGGCACACTAGTGAGCCACGGCACACTGGTTGAGAAAGACTGACTTAAGGTAACTTACAATGCAAACCTACATATCTCAATTCAAGAATTATTATAATTTGGTTTAATATGACCTACTTCTCAAGTAGAACTGTAGAAGATGACAACCTACATTGTGTTTAGATGATGATGATGATGATCATTATTTGATACAAAATGATGGAGTCGATCTTTGCCGGCTGAGCTAGCGGAAGCGGAGTCTAAAGAGAGGCAGTGGAGTCGCCCCTTTAATGGATGAGTCTCCTCCGTTGTTGCTGCAGATCAGGCCCATGGAGGTTGGCTTGACCGGGGTGAGTGGCCAGAGCTGCCTGTTTGGAGATTGTTGCCCCTTCGAGAGGGTCTCGGTGTGCCCCTGGTCGGGGCGACGGGGCTCGGCTTGACCTAGGGCTGAGGCCGAGGGCTCTGCTGGGGCCCCTGCCTGTGCTGTGGGGTCCACCGGAGTGGTGCCGAGTTTGCCTCGCTCTCCACATAGGAATGGAGCTGTCCATCGCCGCTGTTCCCTAAGCCTTGCGGAGAGAGAGGCCTGGAGGGCGCAGCTGGAGGCCGGCTCACTGGACTACAGGCCGGGGAGAATGGCGGCTGACCTTGGAGACACTCCCAGCCACGCCGCACCACTGGGTTCCCCGCGCAAGCACAGGACGAACAGAAAACGGAAGCGCAGGAGAATCTCACAGACATCCCGAGAGAGAGAGTTGGAGATGCTACTTCCGTTTCAGTTCTGACATTAGCCTTGAGGAATACTACTTCCCGGCCAACGAGTGTCCAGTTTGGCCTGCGGTCCCAGCAACGAGCTCTACTCCCAGCTGGGGTCGCTGCTGCTCCTGAGACCTACTCAAGGGTTTTTACATCTGACTGGGGGAAGGACTCTAAATCATTTAAGAGGCGGAAGAAATTCTGTACTAGAATTCTTTGGAACACTAACACCAGGAGCTGGGCACGACATTTGGAGAGCCCCCAGCCCCAAAATCAGGTTAAGTCAATAGGGAAGGCTCTAGCCCATGAGCCCATTGGACGTGTGGGTCGGGATGGTTTGCCCTCCCCCGAGGGCCTAAAGGCCCCGGCTGTCCTGGCTTCTTGCGGACTGGAGACCCTCGGTAGGGCTTTAGGAATGAAACGGCTCTCTTCCTTTGATGGTATGGCAGGTATGACCCCTAGGTGGTCCTCTTTGGCAATCCGTTTGCCTCCTCAGGATATGAGCTTTACTCCTGCCTCATAAATTCCTCAGCCAAAGACCTCACCTGGCTATATTCCATCGTGCAGATCAGGCCCGTCAGTAGTGAATTGTTAAATTAGTTAATTGTAAACTGCTTATCTATAATATGTTTGTGGTTATTTACTGTTAACTGTATTATTCTGTTGTAAACCGAGCCTTCAGGGAGTGGCGGTATATAAATTCGAATAATAAATAAATAATAAATAAATATTAGTACACAGCAAACAAGACCACTATGCTGGCTTTTGTATTCGATCACACATCAGAAACTTCCCAAGTGTCTGGGACTGTGTGATTTACGTATCAGCAAATAATGTGTGCAGATTTGAGCAGGATGGCCTTTTGCAATTGACAGGTGGTAATTTTGTCAGCGCCTATTGTTTTAAGTGCAGGCCAAGGTCTTTAGGCACTGCACCCAGTGTGCCGATCACCACTGGGACCACCTTGACTGGCTTGTGCCAGAGTCTTTTATATTATTATTATGTTTATTATTATTATGTTTATTTCTATCCTGCTTTTTCTCTCAACACAGGAAACTCAAAGCAGCTCTTGAATAGCCCTATATACTTATGTATAAGTCTAGATGTTTTAGTCAAAAATCAACCCCCAAAATCTGAGTCAATGTGTTGGACTTTAACTCTTCTTTTCTGAGTAGAGTGGCAATAGACAAGAGCTTATTCCATACCAGGAGAACATAAAAGAAGCACTGTGTTGTAGTTGAGCCTGTGGCTCCAGTTACTCTTAGGAGTAGAGGCTTGGGTGCGGTTGCTTCTTCAGCGTCTGACGTCAGTTTAGACTCAGCTGAAACTGAATCCTTGGCTTCTGGCAGCAGTATGGAGTTGGGGGGGCTGTGGGTGATAACACTCTAAGCAGGAAAAGGGCTCTTCGTGGATCAAGTGAGGAAGACATTCAGCAATGTAAAAAGATCAGTCGAAAACTTACAGGGGCCATTGAAAAGGAATCCAGTGAGGGGTTTTGTGGAAATGATGCGAGTCAGAGTGAGGGGGATTCATCAGATGAAGAAATGACCACAGTCAGGTGAAAGAGGTGCAGGCTGTGACACCTTCATGGGTTTTTCGGATGATTCTGACTGGCCCAAGGGGGAGACTGGGTGGGGGAATCTAAGTTTTGACAAAAGATGCACCTCATGGCAGCAGAGGCAAGATGTTGCAGCCGTAGAGGATGAAAGTGGGGGTCTGATTAAGGGTGGGTCCTAATTGAGAGCATAATATAAGGTGGGCATTTGGGAACTGGAATTTGTGGTGGCCAAGGTGTTGTTGGGATTCTGTGTTCTTGTAACCTGATCTTGATTCCTGATTTAGACATCCTGACGTTTGAAATCCTGTTATTTACTGAACGTGAGTTGGGGAATGTGCTTTGTCTTCCTGGCTGGTTTCATTGCTACCAGTAGGGAAAGTGGGAGGATGGGAATGGGGTTTCAATGCTCTGTTTTTGTATAATTAGCTGCTGCCGCCGCGTTCCTTTTGGCATGGCTTGAATTCTTGTGGACTGAAATTGACTGGCTTTTCGACCCTGGACTGTTTCTGTTGATTTATTTATTTATTTATTTATTTATTTATTTATTTATTTATTCGGTCTCGGGGCGGATCACAACATACAATAAAACAAGCTGCGTATGACAAAACATGCAGCCATACAATAAAATATAAAACACGAAAACGGTTACAGGTAAAATTCAAGGTTACAAAGTACGCTAAACAAGCCAGACTAATTGAAAGCCAGTCTGAAAAGGGCAGTCTTGCAAGCCCTTCGAAAGGGGGCAAGCTCTGGGATCGCTCGTGTATCATCAGGAAGGGAGTTCCATAACACTGGAGCCGCCACAGAGAAAGCTCTTTGCTTGGTTGTGGACAGGTGGCAGGAGCGGATTGATGGCACAAGTAGCAAATTCTGTTCCTCAGAACGGAGTGATCTCGGGGGAACATACGGGGTAAGGCGGTCCCTCAGGTACGCAGGCCCTAGACCGTGTAAGGCCTTAAAAGTTAAAACTAACACCTTGAAGGCAATCCGGTACTCAATGGACAGCCAGTGCAGTTGCCGGAGGATGGGAGTGATGTGCTCCCTCACTGATGCTCCCACCAGCAAGCGAGCAGCGGCATTCTGCACTAGCTTGAGTTTCCGGATTGTCGACAAGGGAAGGCCAACGTAGAGGGTGTTACAGTAATCCAGCCTTGAGATGACCGTCGCTTGGATCACCGTGGCCAGGTCGTCCCTGGACAGGTAGGGTGCCAGTCGCCTAGCCTGTCGTAGATGGAAAAACGACATTTTGCTAACCATTGAGACCTGAGTTTCCATGGATAGCAAAGGGTCCAATTGGACACCCAAGCTCTTTACGAGGGATGACGGGCTAAGTTGCTCGCCATCCAGGGTAGGCAACCGGCACTCATCCAGCCCAGGGCGACCAGGCCACAAGATCTCTGTCTTCGACGGATTCACCCTCAGCCGGCGGGCACGCAGCCATCCAGTCACGGCTTCAAGGCAATGATGGAAACAATCGGGTACGGTGTCCGGCCTGCCGTCCATTCTCAGCAGAAGCTGGGTGTCATCAGCGTACTGATAACACTCCAGACCAAAGTCGCGGGCCAGCTGGGCCAGGGGGCACATATAAATGTTGAATAATAAGGGCAAGAGGATGGCCCCCTGGGGGACCCCACAACTTAATGGGAGTCTGCCAGAGACCTCCTCTCCCCTCTCCACACGTTGTCCCCGATCCTGGAGGAAGGAGGTTACCCATTTAAGGGCAATCCCCCTAACCCCAGTCACGGCTAAACGGTGGGCCAACAATGCATGATCTACGGCAGGGGTGCTCACACTTTTTCAGCATGCGAGCTTAAAGCAACCAAGTCCAAAAGATCTACCTGCCCCCGCGTGCTCCTGCGCACTCCCGCCGCCGCGCGCTCTTGCCACCGTGCTTGCTCCTGCTGCTGTTTTCCATCCGCACAGTGCTTCTTCCACCTGCGGCGCATTGCAGGAAGGAGAAAGCACAAGGCGGGACATCCAGAGGGAGTGCTCTGCCCTGCCTGTCTCGCCGGCAATGGAGGCTGCACAGCTGCTTCTGGACGAGAGAGAGGCAGGGCGCTCCCTCCAGAGGCCCCGCCTTCTGCTTCCTTCTTCCTGCAATGCCCCGCAGGGGGAAAAAGCACCGCGAGAGCGGAGCCAGCAGTAGGAGTGCACGTGCACGCAGGATGTGCGCACGCAAGGCAGGAGCACCCCATCCGGCTGGTGAGACCTGAAGATCACCTGGAAGAGGGCCGAAGATCTACTAGTAGCTCCCGAGCTACCTAATGAGCACCCCTGATCTACGGTATCAAACGCTGCTGTTTTGCTGTCTAACAAAACAAGCAGGGCTGATCCACCCTGGTCCAGCTGGCGGCGAAGTTGGTCTGTAATGGTGACAAGCACTTCTCCTCCCTCGCTTTGAATCTGGTTTCCTGTTTCTCCACTGACTGACTTCACGTGACAACATCTGGACCGGCCTTTGACTACTCTTCTGTCTCCTGTGGTGTTTGTGTTTACCTCCAGCGTTTTGAATCCTTAATTACATTCCTTTTTTGGCAAGTTTTTTTTGTTTTCCCAGTTTGGGATATTTTTTGAGGTTCTTTTTTTAGAGCTGACCATAAGCGCTTTTTGTTTTCCTTCTGTGCCTGAAGCACAGAGGTTATGTGCTAATAAACTCTCTTTATTAAACCTTCTACTGGCCTGGCTCTCTAAGTGGTGCCTGTTCACGACACACTGACCCTCTTAATCTTCTCCGCCACGGTGCCACTTCTGCCCTTTTTGAACATATGGGCATGGAATTGGCAGCAGCCACTCGTAGCATTCCCTTGAGGCAGCATTGCTGCTTATCCCTCTTCACCAAAGGACCCTTGTCTTGTCCATGGATCATATCAAAATATGTAATTTTAGCCTAAAAACCTGACCTTGACATGTGCATGAGGTCAGCTTATACTTGAGTATATGCAGTAAGTAGGCAGAGGGGTTGACAATGAATAGCCTTCAAAAAAATATTAAAGCTGGGAAATGTTAGTCTTTTCCAAAAAATATGTTATTCTATATTTTTTGTATTTATTCTTGTTGAAAGTTTTATGTTACAAAATTATATTTGTACCTTTAAGTGTTCTCAGTAATGTTAATTTTGTACAGCAGAGATGCTCAACAATTAGATTCCTGGGGAAAGGTGGGGGTCTAATTGTTATGTCCTTAAATACTCCTTTCCATTTTGTATCCTTCCCTTTGTGGTTCCTTTGTGGCTTTCCTTTGTGGCTTCCTTTTATGGCTCTCCTGTGTGGAGGTTTTCTTTTGTGGCTACCTTTGTGGCTTCCTTTGTGGCTTACCTTTGAGGTTTCCTTTTATGGCTCTCCTGTGTGGAGTTTTATTTGTGACTCTCCTGTATGGATATTTTATTTTACTTACAAAAAAGTAAGTTGACTTTGTGCTATGGAGTTTTCTCAATGACCACATTACTTCTGGGCTAAGCTGAAGCTGCTGCATTTTGTTTTACTCTGCTAAATTAGGTTTGTGTTTTATATTTTGGAAAACCTAACCCATAATCCCTGACAGGTTATGGGCCCAGGTATTGCATAGCCCATGTGTCTGGAGTGACTTTTGTTTTTGAAGTATGTGGTCTGGAAGATTGAGAAAAGTTTTCTTTGAAAGCATGTTTGGCTTTCTGTTCCTGAGAGTTCGTGGGAGTTGCTGCTAAACGCTGAGCTTCAAGATATCTGCCTCCGGAGATAATGAGGAGAGACAGAAGATTTCCAGCCTGCGACGGAGGAGTTTTTGTTTAACTTTCCCTTCTACGTGCTTATGCAACTAGGGCCAATTTTAATTGCTTTCCTGTTTTGTTTTGCACAAAAGGGTTTTGTTTTTCTAAAAGACCTGTCTGGACTGTCGCAGCAGAGCTGATAACAACTGTTTGTTTCTTCTTTATGCGGCATGATTTGCAAGCTGCTGGAAGCTGTTTTGGTTTCGTTTTTCCCTGCACCTAAGGAATGATAAAGGAGAAGTTTTGTTTTTTCTACATGAAGTGTTATGGCTTGGCTGTTTTCCCTGTGATGTTGCTCGGAGAAGATAATTGCCTGTGAGTCAGACCCTGCGTGAATTAAAGAAATACTGCAAAGTTTGAAAGATATTTGGACTGCTAGAAGCCAATTTTACACGGAGGTAAATTGGCTGGGCTTAAACCCAGGTATACTGGGGGTCTTTTTCTGTTGTTGCAGTGAATTTGTTTTTGGAGCTTTGGGACTTTAAAGTGAAAGAACACAATGGCTTTGCCGCCTGTTCATATTGGTTCACTCCCATTTGAAAAACTTACTGATAAGAACTGGCTGAGTTGGAGTATCAAATTTAAAGCGTTTTTGGTTTCGCAAGATTTATGGGAAATAATTGAGACTTTGCCAGCTCAACCTGATGCTACTGAAAGGAAGCAAGATGAAAGGGCTCTAGCGCTTCTTCAGTTGTCTGTGACAGACCCTTTGTTGGTTCATCTTCATGATATTCCTCATGCTCAAACAGCATGGAATCTGTTCAAAGATATGTTTCAGAGACAGAGCAGTGGGTCAAAGATAATTCTTATGCGCCAGCTGTTTAACCTCAAACATGAGGAAGGTACGCCAGTACAACCACATGTGACGAAAGTTGTGGCTCTTTTTTCGGAGTTAAGAGCAAGAGGCATTACTTTTCCTCCTGAACAGCAAGCTTTAATTCTAATGGGATCCCTATCTCAACCTTTTTATGCGTTTATGGATTCTCTTCATGGAATTCCGGACAGGGATCTTACAATACCTTTTATTTCTGGAAAAATTATGGAATTTGAAGCTCAACGAAAATTGAGAAGTTCTGCTCCTGTGCAGAAGTATTCAGGAACTGCTTCTAATGACACTGTCTGTGTTGTTAAGCCAAAGTCACAAGTGGTGTGCTTTAAATGTAAAAGGAAAGGACATTTTGCAAAAAATTGTTGGCAGAATCCAGGACAGTGGAGAAACAAGCAAGCGGAGAAACCTAGTTCTTCAAAGGACTTTCAGCATGCTTTCCTGGTGACCTCAAAGATGGATAAAATGAATTCTTACATACTTGATTCAGGCTGTTCTCAACATTTGGTAAAGACTGTAGAACTTCTGACAAATGTGAGAGACTCTGATATAGATTTCATTTCTTTGGCTGATGATAGAAAAGTTCAAGTGATTTCTTGTGGTGATCTTTATATTGATAGTCTGAACTGTACTCTTAGGAATGTGTATTTTGTTAAAGAAATTGTGTATAACATTCTGAGTGCAAGCAAACTTTTGGATGAAGGTTTTGATGTGTCTTTAAAGAAAGAGAGATCTGTGTTAATTTATCCTCAAGGTAATGAAGTGCAACTTATACAAGAAAGGGGATTTTTCATTCTAAGGTCATCTGCAAATGTTAATTTGTCTGCTTGTATTGATCAGATACCTGATAATCCCAGGCCATTACACGACAAATGTATTCATGAATTTCATAGGAAAATGGGTCATTTGTCATGGCAGCACTTGAGAAAGACAGCTGAGTTGTGTGCAATTCCTATTCAAGGTTGTAAGAATTTTTTGGATTGTGAAATTTGTGCATCAGAAAACCTTAAGAAAGCTCCTATTGCAAAATATAGTGCTAGAGTTTCAAAAAGGATTTTAGAGCTTGTTCATGTGGACATATCAGGTCCCCATCCTACTTCTGTAGGTGGTTCAAAATATTTTTGATTTTGGTCGATGACTTTTCGAGGTTGAAGTTCACCTTCTTTTTGAGAACTAAAGGTGAAGCTTTTCAAAAGATTTCTGCTTGGTTGAAGCTAATGCAGACACAGTTCCCTGAGTACCCAGTACAAGCTTTTCAAAGTGATCGTGGTGCTGAGTTTATGTCCAAACAAATGAAAAATTTGTTGGAAAAGTGTGGAATAATTCACAGATTGACTAATCCTTACTCGGCTAGCGAAAATGGAATCACAGAGCGTTGGATCGGAGTGGTAAAAGTTGTGGCTAGAAAAATGCTAAGAGATGCTAGTTTGTCTGATGGTTTGTGGGCTGAAGCCGTGGCAAACGCCACTTATGTGCTCAATCGTTCTTTTTGTAGAAGTGTCAATAGTATTCCTTATGTATTGTTTTTTGAAAAGAGTCCTAATTTGAAATCGATTAGAGTGTTTGGAAGTGACGCATTTGTCCTAATTCCTTCACAACAAAGACACAAGAAGGATACTATTTGGAAGAAATTGAAATGTCTTGGCCCTGCTCCTGAGTCAAAGGGTTGGCGATTTTGGTGTGGTGACAATCGGGTGATTGTTTCTAGAAATGTGAAGTTCCAACAACATAGTGGTTGGGAGAGGATTCATTCAAATCAGGAAGTGTTTGTGCCTTTTGAAATTCCTCCAATACACATACCACAAGCCACACAGCCAGCTACACAACAAGATTCACAATCAATGACACAAACAAGTACACAGGTACAATCGGTTCCACAACAGACTGCACAGTCAAATATACTACCAAGTACATCTGAAGATACAGTCAGGAACACAAGTCAGTAGTCCTGTGATTGAGAGTAAAGGTTCTCAAAAGAGGAAAGTCGAAGCTGAATCCTCTAGTAGTTCAGAAACAGATGAGACTGATGGAGGAGCAAGGACCATTCCTAGGCGTAGTTCTAGAAAGACTAAGGGTATTCCCCCAAAAAGGTACCACTGTGATTTTGTGAAGTTTCAAAAGAAAAACTGGTCTGAACATCAGGGTTACAAAGAAATATTATTGATATTTTGACCAAACCTCTTAATTTTGAAAAGCACAATGAGTTTTGTGAGAAACTGAATTTACAAATGTGAACAAATATAATTTTGTGGAGGAGTGTTGAAAGTTTTATGTTACAAAATTATATTTGTACCTTTAAGTGTTCTCAGTAATGTTAATTTTGGTTGTAACAAGTTACAGCAGAGGTGCTCAACAATTAGATTCCTGGGGAAAGGTGGGGGTCTAATTGTTATGTCCTTAAATACTCCTTTCCATTTTGTATCCTTCCCTTTGTGGTTCCTTTGTGGCTTTCCTTTGTGGCTTCCTTTTATGGCTCTCCTGTGTGGAGGTTTACTTTTGTGGCTACCTTTGTGGCTTCCTTTGTGGCTTACCTTTGTGGCTTCCTTTTATGGCTCTCCTGTGTGGAGGTTTACTTTTGTGGCTACCTTTGTGGCTTCCTTTGTGGCTTTCCTTTGTGGCTTCCTTTTATGGCTCTCCTGTGTGGAGGTTTACTTTTGTGGCTACCTTTGTGGCTTCCTTTGTGGCTTACCTTTGAGGTTTCCTTTTATGGCTCTCCTGTGTGGAGTTTTATTTGTGACTCTCCTGTATGGATATTTTATTTTACTTACAATAAAGTAAGTTGACTTTTTGCTATGGAGTTTTTCTCAATGACCACATTACTTCTGGGCTAAGCTGAAGCTGCTGCATTTTGTTTTACTCTGCTAAATTAGGTTTGTGTTTTATATTTTGGCATCCATTCCACCCAGGGCCTCCTCCCGTTCAGGAGAGCAGTTAAGACATTGCTGTTCCAACAAGCCTTCGGAGTTAGCTAAACTGTAGCTCGCACCGCCTAGCTGTCAGCCCACTGCGACTCCATTTGTTGCTTCAACTGTTCTAATTGTAATTCCATCTTAATGGTATTACTGTGAGTTATTATGAGTTATCTGACAATTGTATTTTACGAACTGTTGTAGTCGCCCTGAGCCGTTGGGGGGGGGGGGGCAGACAAATGCAAAATAATAAATAAATAATAAATAATCCCTGACAATTCTATATGCATGTTATTTATTACAGATGTACATATTACTAAAATATTAAAAGGGATTATATGATTCAACCAATCACCCAACCGACTGCGCCATTCCTTTCTTTGCAAGCTACGGTTCCTGCATCATAAAGCTTAAACCAAGTCAAGCTGTCACTCTGAGTCACGTCGCTCCTGAAGTTCTGGCTCATGCAATATAAATTTTCCATATTCTTGAGTTATATAAGAACTAAGAGTGGTAATTTAGCACAATGAAGCTAGTTTTAAAAGTACAGTCACTCCTTGCATTAAGCTTCAAAAAGGAATTTACAAGAGAGCCTATATTATACCTTTTTTCATGTGAGGGCAGAAAGCCTAAAATGAACCTTTGTATCTGAAGTAGGAAAACATTGCTAAATTAAGACCCATTGTTTTGGCTCCTAGTACCCTGAAGTTCTTGGCAAATGTATAGAGATTAATGAGTGACAGCTAACTTTCTTGGTGCAGGCAGCTTCTGAAATCATCACAGGCTAATAATTGAGGAATGGCTGTGGAAAGCTTCAAATATTTATCTCCTCCATCGCTATCGTCTGCCACCACATTCCAGTCAACGAACCCAAATTCTAAGAACCAGCTCGCCTATGCATGTACATCACTTAATTATTCTTTATCAAATAATTTACAAGGCACCATGGATCTAGCAGCGAAAGTCAGGAAAGTACTGTGTGTTCATTGCGCAACCTATACGAGGAGAGGAAGGGACAGTTCCGTCACGCCTAGGCTCAGAAGCAGGCAGAAGGCCTTCACCATCCCAACTGCCACTGCCCTGGCCAGGAGACAAGAGCAGAAGATGGAGAGGCATTATGATTTATGGAGTTGAAAAACAACTGTCAAAAGTTGTGATACACACACATACACACACAAAACTCATATCTATAGGGAAAGACGTCCCAGGATTTCATGTGGATATGCAAAACTGAATAATAGAAGACACTATTGGAATGAAGGACTTCTGGCCCAAGAACACAACAAAGTCACAAGGACCTAGAAAATACCAGGGGTGGGGGAGGGAATACTCTGTTCAACATGAGTAAGTGAACCTGCAGGTGAGAATCCTGTGAATACAATCGTTATACTATATATCAGTGTTTCCCAACCTTTTTTGAGCCGCTGCACACTTTTATTTATTTATTTATTTATTTATTACTTTGGTTTATTAGTTGCCCTTTCCCGTAGGCTCGTGACTTTTAACATGAAAAAAATCTGGGGGCACACCACCAACCAGAATGACACAAAATGACACTCTAACACAGTAAAGAACGGCTGAGGGATGGTGGCCTGCTGGGAGCAGCTGCTGGGAGTGCCAAAGCTGGGGGAGGGGGAGGAACCAGGCCGTGCCATGCCCCACCCCTCCCCCCAGCTTCAGCTCTCCTGGAGCTTCTCCAGCCTTGAGGGGGCAATGCCAAGGCAGTGGTGGCAGAGCCAGCACAATGCTGGCTTAGCACTGCCCCCTCAAGGCTGGAGAAGCTGTGGGAGAGCTGAAGCCGGGGGGAGGGGTGGAGCCAGGCCGCGCCATGCCCCACCCCTCCCCCCGGCTTCAGCTCTCCCACAGCTGAAGCTGAAGCTGCGCGGAGGAGGAGGAGCATGAGCAGTGGATGGGCTTCAGTTGGCGGGGCTCCTCCTCCGTGCAGCTTCAACGAGCAAGGGGCGGGAGTCATGGCCAATTGGAGGCTGGCGGGAGTCATGAATTGCTGGGGAAGACTGCCACCCAGCCTCTGAAGGAGTTGCATCATCAAACCCCTTCTTCTTTTTCTATGGCAATCAGCCCAGCCCCCTTCTTGCTCCTCCTCCCCCAAGCAGCAGGAGTTTGGCAGGAAGAGGGGGGAAGGAAGGGGAGCAGAGAGCTTTTCTCGCGGTACAGCAGGAGGTCTATCATGGCACACTACTGTGCCGCGTCACCGCGGTTGGGAAGCACTCCTATATATCAGTGGTGTGCTTCAGTGTGTTGAGAAAAGGTCCTAAGCAAGAATGGCAAAATCTATAGATGATTTTTATACTTCTAATACAAAGGAAATTATAGATGCATTGTCAAAGGCTTTCATGGTCAGAATGCTGTGAGTTTTTCCGGCTGTCTGGCCATGTTCCAGAAGCATCCTCTCCTGATGTTTCACCCACATCTATGGCAGGAATCCTCAGAGGTTGCAATGTCAGGAGAGAATGCTTCTGCAACAAGGCCATACAGCCTGGAAAACTCACAGCAATCCATTTTTAGATTATTTGTATATATGGGCATGGCATTCTATTGTATTGTGTTTGTGTAGAAAACACCAGCAACTGCTAAGCAATTGTAATGTGTGAAGCTACCGTAACATACTTACGCAAATACTATGTATGTTACACACACAAATGCATGCAGCAACCCATGACACTCCTCTCAGGCCTTTGGCTAAAATGATTATATCCCATAAATATCCTTCCAAATGCCTGTTTATGGTCACGCACACACAGGAATGAGTATGCCCCTGAAATAAATCTGCTCCTTTTCTTTGCAAATTGAATCATAGAATGATAAGAGTTGGGAGAGACCTCGTGGGCCACCCAGCCCAACCCCATTCTGCCAGGAAGCAGGAAAATTGCATTCAAAGCCCCCCCCGACAGATGGCCACCCAGCCTCTGAAGATTGAGTTGCATCATCAAACCATCAATTGGGGGATTTCTATGGCAATCAGGACATTGGAAGCATCTGTACTCATGCATCATTTTGCTTGTAAATAAGAATGGAAGGGGGCTTTCGTTTTTTTAAAAAAGGCCACGCATTGCATAAGAACACCGCTTTCAATTCTGTATGCAAAAATAAATCAAACAATTACCAGATAGAGTTAATATCAGAAAGAGTTTTTTTAAAAATAAAAAAATCCTGCTATGACCCTAGAGTTCTTTTAAGGTCAACTTTCCAGCCCAAGGCTGAGAAGTGACTTAAATACATAGGACTCAAATGTCCCACCAACAAGCACCGTTTATGACTGGGTTTAATGCTCACCAATGCAGCGGTGGACAATCACTGTTACTATTAAAAATGTTACAAGACTGTTGTTTAACTGTATGGTAACAATACAAAACATTAGCTGGGAAACATAGGAAAGAGAACCCAACATGGAAAAAACAAAATAATACATACAGAGATGCACAAAGTACAACATCGTTGGAACGGAACATAATCATGTCCGGGACTGTGGCGCAGCTGGCTGGGAGTCAGCTGCATAAGATCTCTACTGACCAGAAGGTCATGAGTTCAAGGCCTGCCCGGGTCGGGGTGAGCTCTCGACCAATTGTGTAGCTCGTTGTCTGTCTATATATGTTGTATGTCTATGGCATTGAATGTTTGCCTGTATATGTGTGTTGTGATCCGCCCTGAGTCCCCTGCGGGGTGAGATGGGCGAAATATAAATGAAGCAAATAAATAAATAAATGTCCAAATGTACAGTACCTTTGCCTTATTACCCAGATTTCTCTTAGCATGAATAGTTATGAAATAGGCCTTTTTCTCCAAATAGGATGACGTCTATATTATTTATTTACATATATTTTTGATATTAGAAGAATGAAACTAATAAAGTTTCTGGTCTCCTCCAAAGGAAGTTTCTTGGATTTGTTACCTACGAATATTCCTATTGATTAATTACGCCTTCTTTGATGAATAAGGCAAGTTTTAGTTCTTCATATTTAGTATCTCACATGTTTCATGCAATCTGGACGTTGTAATTTTTCATATTGGACAGAAAGTTGAGGAAACTTGAGATGACTTCTGGTGCCCAAGCATTGTGAGAGGCTTCAACATGGTTGCTGTTATCGTTATCACCACACATCATACTTCATGGAAGAACAATGACCCCTATATATTAGGGGTGGTTGATCCATAAAAAAATTGATTCTAAACTCGGGGAGGGGGGGATTTCCATTGATGGGTCATTATAGAAATTATTACAATTTTTTAAAAATAAATTTCATGATTGAAACGTAATTAATAACGAATTTTCATTATTATTCGTTACGTCAGCTGGGAGGGAAGAATATAAATATAACCCGGGATGCCTCTGAGCTTGCGGGGGGAGGAACGGAGGAGTGGGTGGTTTGCTCCTGCTTCCCTCCTAAGATCTAAACCACACCATGCACAGACGCACCCCTGCCAGAGGAGAGGAGGAGGTGCGTTAACTCTTAACCCCCCTCTTCTCCGCCTATGGCAGCGAAGCGTGTGTGTATGCACAGATGCACCCCTGCCACAGGAGAAGAGGAGGTGGGCTAATTCTTAACCCCCTCCTCTTCTCCTGTGGGAGCGTGGCGCCCGCCTCAGCTCACGAGAGGAGAAAGGTGGGTGCTGCTGCCCTCCAGTCTCTTCTCGCGAGTTGAGAACTGAGGAGAAAAAACGACCTAATAACGTGACCTTTACAAAAAAAAATGGTGACCCCGCGTTTGGTATAGAAATTACACTTCCAGGTTAGGCCCCGAAGGTCAAAAAACCATGAAATTAATTTTATATACGAAATTAAATCAATTTCAAAGAATTTAAAACCGGAGATATCCAGCCTATATATATATATATATATATGTATATATATATATATATATATATATATATATATATACACATATCTGTGTGTGTGTGTGTGTATAACAAGGGAAGAGTGAAAAACATTATTTAATTTTTTAGGGACCACAACGGGCTAGGTTTAATCTTCTTTGCACCAAACGAAGCACCAAATCATTAAAGCCGAGTCTATCTCAGGCATAATACTTAGTTCCAGAGCTGCCCTGGATACACCACAGGAAGTCCGCTCATACTGGTGGGGAACAGCCCTGAACCCTTTTTTGCAGTCCAGTGGCTAGCTAGTATGACAGGACACCAGTACTAATGTCCAGTCACTATTGGTGGTGTCACTTATGTGAGGTCACAGCAGAGCACCCAGTCATGTAAGCACCATGAGAGAGTTACTTTTGGCTGGCAGTGGGATTTTGTCATATGTGGATACTAGATCAACCCAGATCTAGTAGAGAGCTAGCACAATCCATACATAAAAACACAAGAGGTCACTCCAGAGTTTTCTGAAGCTCCAGACTAACCTGAGGATCTTCTTGCAATGGATGAACAGCTAGAAGCATCTCTTCTGCTGTGAAACCATCCTTGTGCCATATGGACTACTTGCAGCAAGACAGCGATATGAGCTGTTTGGCCATTATAGACAAAGGATAATAAGTGAGTTTCTGTCTATAGCAGGCCTTGGCAAACGTCGGCCCTCCAGGTGTTTTGGACTTCAACTACCACAATTCCTAACAGCCGGTAGGCTGTTAGGAATTGTGAGTTGAAGTCCAATCCCGCACCCTGAGGGCCGGAAGTTTGCCAAGGCCTGGTCTATAGCCTCTCTGAAAGGATTCCCAGTCTGGATGGTTTTTTTTTTGGGAGGGGATAGAAGTATGACAGGTGGTAAGGAAGTTATTGAAATATCAAGCAGAACTTTCAACTACGTAATAGCTTCCCAAAGACACCATTGTCAACTGCAAATTGAAAGAGTCTATGGGATGCCTACAAATACAGCTGGTGGATGCCACTGAAAGTATTCTAAGCATCATCAAAAACAGGATTGTGTGCATAGCAATACATTTTAGCTTTCTTAGCACGTCACCTGGTAATGACATGAGCTGCTTATGCTCTTGGTTCATGTCGGAGGCTCCGATCTCCCCACTTTCTCTTACCTGGTCTCTTCTGTAGCAATAAAGAAACCATCATCAGGAGCATTGAGCCAGTTTTGCCTCTGCCGCTTGAGCAACGGTGTAACGCTTGGCATAAGGTCACTTGTGCCGACTTGTAAAGTTTTACCATTAGTGGCATAGAAATCATGCGCAGCTTGCTGAAATCATTACCAAAACAAACAAACAAAAATATTTTAGAAATTCAGGCGACAATCCACTCGAAAGCCTTACTTTGACCCTCTTTTTTTTGGACGAGTTCCCCACCCGCGCACCCCACTGTTGCATCAAAACCCACTTTTGAGGTTATTGAATTATAAACTCCATCATCCTGAATAATTGGCTGAGTCTGATGGAGATCTGAAAAGTTTGTCACTTCTAGCCTGGAAATGAAATCCCACAAACTCTGTGCGCTGCAAAGTCCCCAGGTGAATTAATGCCTTGGAGCACCTTGGAGGCGAATGCCCCACTTTAGAAGACATCAACCTTTAGGCAAAAGCTCCCAGTATCCCCAACATAGCTGTCACTCAAAGCGTAACATTTCCAAACAGTGCTATTGCCTTAGGCATCATTGATAAACAGTTTTGTCAGGTTGTGATGCCTCAAAGGAAATAACAAGAATTTCCCTGCCGGGTTCAAAACCCAGTACTACAGGGGAATATGTGTTCACTTACTGCTCTTTTTCTCAATATTAATCATTAATTTTGCCTGCCGGTCACATTAGCCATTAATGAGCACCAATGGGAATCTATTTTGTCTATAGTGTTACTGCAAAAATATGAAATTAACAGCCCAAGAGGCAGAAAATGAAACTGTATGGATCTGCCAACTGCGTTTTAATTCCAGCTCAGCAGGGTTGACGTGGGATAAATCGCAGCCTCAGAGCTTCGGTTCCAGGGACGGAGACCTTCTCTCTTTTTGTCTCCTGCAAGATGCCCAAATCGTTGCCCAAATATGTCGCGGTTTTGCAAAAGCCACTGGAAACCATGTCCACACAAAGCTGCAAAATAAACAGGCGGGGCTTTTGAAGGTGATGCCAAATACCATGTGTGACGACTTGGGCTTAAAATGATTAGGAACGCTACCACCAACCTAAAGTTTACTCTTTGGGATTTTCTTTTAAAATAAGATTTCAGCTAGGCTCCTCTCTAATACACAAACGGAGGGGCCCCCTTTCCTGGACGGTGGGAAGGCGGGAACTGGCACACTCTGGTGTAAAGAGGCACAATGTTGGCTTTTCTTAAAAGTTAACAAACAAACTTTTATTAACTTAACAGGCTTTTGAAAGGCACAGAGCGTAATGGTTTTCAAGTGAGGCACAATAGCGTAATGGTTAACAGAAATGTACTAGAGCGTGTTGGTTACTATAGATTACTTTCTTAGATCTTAGTTACAACACTAGACAGTTCTAAACTTGTCTATCTAACCTTCCTCACTCTAATGCTGCTGAGTAGTAGTGAGTAGTTATCCACTAGCTAAACTAGTAACTCCCTGAGCTAACACTCAGTCTTTCTAGAAGCACCCTAGCTACTAACTCTCTTCCCTAGAGTTATCCTGTAGCTGGCTTCCTCAGAGAAGTGAGCTGATCTCTAAGCCCTAGAGATCCCCAAAAAGCCTGTGACTGACTGCCGGTCAGCTATCCCACAGCACTTTTCCAGTCAGCTTTCAAGACAACTGTCTCTCTCTGACTGCTCACTCTCAGCTCTGTCCAGAGACTCTGTCCAGAGTTCTGCCAAGAGACCCCCAAATAAGCTACACTTCTTTTCCTCTGAAGCAGCTCGGCTCCTCCCCTCTGCTCTGAGCCAATCTCAGGCAGCTCTCTCTCCCCCTCCCAGAGAAGTATCCAAGCCACTCCCCCTTCCGGGCTATCCTGCTTAACCATGGATGCCAAACTACTATGCTGGTCTCAGCCTAGCACAGAATGGGTGAGTCCTCACACCATGCTTCCATGTATACCCCTAAAGTCCATACATCTAGTAATTCCATGTAATTGTAAAGAAAGTAATACCATGTGATATTAATGCCAGCATTTCAAACTGAGGGTTTACAAAGTTCTTTCCAATCACACTCATTCTTTTTTATTTAAAAACAAAACAAAACGTGATAGCAGATAATGTCTATTCATTAATCATAATTTAATGGCTCTTTCAGATGACTGGAATTATATTCTGCCCTACAATGATATGTGCTTCAGGAAACCTATTTGGGAGGAGCATTAAGAGATAAAATTGTTTAATGCCCGTAGATTTCTACAACTTGTAAGATAATGGTTTGCTCCTTTTGAGCTTTTTCGGGAAGGGTGGTATACAAGTCAAAATAATAAATAAATAAATAATAAAACAAATTGACTCAATTATCACTTTGTAAACGAATGGGCATTTTGGATTATAGTTATCCAAACTGAAATTTTCAAGTTTTGCATCATATTGGTTTTGTGTTTTAGTTTATCTCACCTTTGTTCCCTGCATAGAACTCAAAGTACTGTACATATCGCTAGAACCATTTGTAGTACAAAAGGTAGTATGTTTGATTGACTAGCCCAGGTCTGTCCAACTGGCGGCCCTGGGGCCATACACGGCCCCCCAGCCCCTTTCCTACGGCCCCCTCATCTTTTTAATAAAAAAATAAAAATAGGAAAATAAATTAAATAATAAAAATAAAAAAATTACCCACTTCTGGGTTCCGGAGGAAGTCTCTCGAGACTACGCCAGCCACGCGGGATCTCACGTTGAGAGCGAAATCCCGTGTACCTGGCGTAGTCTCACGATAGTTAATACAGTTGCCAAAATCTCGGGATTCAGCGGCTATGCCAGGGCGAGGCCGTACAAGGCCAAGGCGAGGCCTGCAAGGAGCTCTGCCTGGGCCTGTGAGGAGCTCCGCCTGGGCCTGCTCAGCTCCTGGCCGCCCTGCTCGGTGCCAGCGAGGGCCCGGCCCTGGTTCCCTTCCTGCCCAAGGCCTCCGCCACCTTCCGCGCCGGCCTCCGGGACCCCTTCCCGCCCGCACAGAGGCAGGCCTGCGATGCCATCGCTGCCTCCGCCTACGCCTCCCCAGGTAATGAACCCACAGCCTCAGGGGTTGGGAGGGTTCCCCTAGGCAGGAAGCATTAATTATATTTTATTAATGTATGTATATCCCCTCCCTCCATCCATGTCCCTTTCTGATATTATTATATTTTATTAATGTATTTATATTCCCTCATTCCCTCCATGTCCCTTTCTGATATTATTATATTTTATTAATGTATTTATATTCCCTCATTCCCTCCATGTCCCTTTCTGATATTATTATATTTTATTAATGTATTTATATTCCCTCATTCCATCCATGTCCCTTTCTGATATTATTATATTTTATTAATGTATTTATATTCCCTCATTCCCTCCATGTCCCTTTCTGATATTATTATATTTTATTAATGTATTTATATTCCCTCATTCCCTCCATGTCCCTTTCTGATATTATTATATTTTATTAATGTATTTATATTCCCTCATTCCATCCATGTCCCTTTCTGATATTATTATATTTTATTAATGTATTTATATTCCCTCATTCCATCCATGTCCCTTTCTGATATTATTATATTTTATTAATGTATTTATATTCCCTCATTCCCTCCATGTCCCTTTCTGATATTATTATATTTTATTAATGTATTTATATTCCCTCATTCCATCCATGTCCCTTTCTGATATTATTATATTTTATTAATGTATTTATATTCCCTCATTCCATCCATGTCCCTTTCTGATATTATTATATTTTATTAATGTATTTATATTCCCTCCCTGGAGCCGGGGGAGGGGGTGGAGCCGGGGAGGAGGCGAAGCCTGGGAGGGGGCGGAGTCGGGGGCAGAGGCAGACCCTTTGGCCCCCCAGGTGATCAGTGACCGGAATTCCGGCCACAGGTCCGGTAGAAGTTGGACAGCCTTGAACTAGCCTATTGGCCGTATCAAAAGCATTTGACAAACACATACAGCATACAACCTACAGTGCAACATCAGTTAAACAAGCTGTTAACAAGGTACCGATAATAATAATATAATAATAATAAAACTTTTATTTCTAACCTGCATCCATCTCCCCAGAGGGGACTCGGAGCAGCTTACATGGAGCCGTGCCCGAACAACACATTACAAAATATAAACATCAAAAAAACAATAAACACAATAAAAGCAATAAACACACCGATCCAGATCAAATACATGCATCACCTCTACGGTTTATCCCCATAACCAACTCTAAATATACAGTTCTTAGCTGTGTTGCTTTAAATAGAAAAAGGGTTGTTTTGCAGTACAAAAGTTCAAAAGGATTAAACAAGTAATCCAATTAAAATGTTGGTTTAAAACCATTTTAAAGTCTTCAAAACATAATCAAAATAAATGTGCAATGCCTCCCTATAGAACAGGCCAGTCTAAATGAATAGGTATTAGCTGGAAGAAAGAGCTGAGAGGGGGCCAAACTGGCCTCAAATGGGAAAGAATTCCACGGCCAGGGAGCATCACACAGAAAGCCCTGGCCTCACTACATGTTACTTCGATGATCCCAAAAGAAAGCTATCTGAAGAGGTTTGTAAAACGCAGGCAGGTTCATAGAAAAAGATGCCCACTCTCTGTACAATACATAAGCTCATACGCCAGTAAATCTGTTATATATATACTCATGTATAAATCAACCACATGTATAAATCAAGACCGGAGGGACCAAAATTATGGATTTTGATGTGATCCGCAAATGACCATTTTCCGCCCCGAGTCCCTTCGGAGAGATAGGGTGGAGTAAAAATAAAGGGTTCTTTATTTCCATGGAAAACATCGATGCTATATCGGGGGCCTGCCTTCTCTCGCCACTATTTCCCCATCCAGTCATTCAAAAAAGTTAGAAGTAGAGCCGTGGTGAAGGGAGTAGAGTGGGCCAGTGCTTTTCCAAGGTTGGAGTAAGCTTTTGCCTTTCGCCACACGACTCAGAGAGGACAATGGCTCCATTTTTTATGAGAGTTAAGGTGCAGTTCTTACATTGACCCCCGGGTAAGTTAACTAGGATTTTTCATGTTGGTTTTTTTTTGCTCAAAATTTTAGACTTCTACATTAGCATATATAGGGTATGCTCAGAAATGCATATTGTGTGAGGAATAAACAGCACTCTGGAGCACAGAGATGATTTTTATGTGAATTTATTTTTTAATGTGTGCATTTGTATTCTGAAAGGGAATGGTATGTAGTAGGCCTGTTCAAAACTCGCTGGCCCCTCGTATCTGATAGACTTCCGAAGTTTTCAGCAGTTTTTTTGAAATTGATTCGGATGTACTTCCTAAATGCAGAATGGCTTCGTTAATGGCGTCCGTGATTGCGCAATGCACGAAAAACCTGCAGAAGGGACAGTCAAAACTTGGGGGATTCCCTTTCCCTCCGTTTTTGACCGCTACTACAGACAAAACTACCCACACTGGTACAAAATACTGAACACATTTAACACATTAATAAACATTGAAAACATTTTAAACGCAATGGAACAAAAATAGAGAAGGGCGGAAATGATGTACGAGCCATATCCGAATATGGACACAGAGACTTCGAAATGGCAAATCCACTTCCTGTTTCCTTAACTCTCTTCGTAATTGCTTCAAAAGTCAAAAACATCCGAATTACATGCCTCGAAGCCGTGACTGGTTGGCTGCGGGCCAGCCGGCTGAAGGTGAATCCGTCGAAGACGGAGATCCTATGGCCTGGTCGGCCTGGCCGGGATGAGTGCCGGTTGCCTACTCTGGACGGCGAGCAATTAAGCACGTCGTCAATTGTTAAGAGCTTGGGTGTTCAGTTCGACTCCCTGCTGACCATGGAGACCCAGGTCTCCGCGGTCAGCAGGGTGGCGTTCTACCACCTACGTCAGGCTAGGCGGCTGGCCCCCTACCTGTCAGGAATGACCTGGCTACGGTGATCCAAGCGACGGTCATCTCGAGACTAGACTACTGTAACGCCCTCTCGTTGGCCTTCCCTTGGCGGCGATTCGAAACTCAAGCTAGTGCAGAATGCCGCTGCTCGCCTGCTGGCAGGAGTGCCGGTGAGGCAGCACATTACGCCCATCCTCCAGCAACTGCACTGGCTGCTAATTGAGTACCGAATCACCTTCAAGGTGCTGGTGTTGACCTTTAAGGCCTTGTACGGTCTAGGGCCTGCGTACCTCTTGGACCGCCTTGCCCCATCCGATCCCCCGAGATCACTCCGCTCAGCAGAGCAAAACCTGCTGGAGATTCCACCGATCCGCCTCTGCCGCCTATCATCAACTAGGCAGCGCTCCTTCTCAGTAGCAGCTCCAACGGCCTGGAATGCCCTGCCGGAGGAGGCTAGAGCCATACGGGAGCTCGCCCCTTCCGCAGGGCCTGTAAGACCTTCCTTTTCAAGCAGGCCTTCGGTTGACATATAACGCCTCTTGCTTTCAATCGATTTATGACTCTGTGTTACCGTTTTTGTCACTTAGTGTAATTTTAACAATGTTTTAATGATGTTTTTTAGTATCATTTTTGTTATTTTTATGGTTATAGCATTGTTTTATTTTGTTCGTGAGTCGGCATGAGTGTTGCCTGCCGATCACTATGTATGTCTTGTAACCCGCCACGAGCCCTCGGGAAGAGGCGGAATACAAATGCAAATAATAAAATAATAAAATAAAAATAAAATTTCAGATGTATCCGAGATTCGGAAACAGGCCTAGTATGTAGCTATTAGGCCTGTTAAATCATGCTTCTGTGTTGATGGAGGCAGGCAGGATTTTCCCTGGGTACTGGTTGTGGGGTCGGGAGCAGGTGAGGGTTTTGCCCTCCTTTCTGCTAGAGATCCCTGTGTACAACTAGTGGTCCACTGTGTGATACAGAATGCTGGACTAGATGGGCTGAGGCCCGATTCAGCATGGCTCTTCTTATGTTCTTATGTTCTAAATGTTTCTAAAGTACTTACAAAATTAAAATTCTGGTGGTAAACACTAGGTGGCGCTGGTGCTTTGCTTCTACAGTGTTGCTAAAGTTCTGGTGGTGAACATTTCACCACCAGAACTTTAGCAACACTATAGCAACAAAGTACCAGCGCCACCTAGTGTTCACCCTCAGAATTTTAGTTTGGAATTTGAATACATTGGCCAAAATTCTACATCAGTATCTTAGTTCTGTATATATAACTAAAATAACCTCTCCTGGCTCCAAACCTGTGCAATTGGATGGAAACGTCATTCGCGACTATTTTGGTTGCTGGCAGAATGGGCCTCCTTCTATCTCTCCATGCCGCCGTTCACAAAGGTAGGTGGTCGGTGGGGAACTTATAATCACAGCAATAATGCCATAATCATGACTAAGTAGCAATAGTGAATGCTGAACAGGTAATTAGATTTACTCATCCACAACTGTTTCATATTCACAATTACTATTTAGTCATGACTATAACACTGTTGCAATGATCCAAGTCCTCCTCTCACCACCTGCGCCTACTTTACCAGGCATCAGCTACGCAAAATAAGTGGATGGAGAAGGAGTGAACTGGGAAGAGGTGGAGTTATTCCAGATCCAATTCTCCTCCAGCCCAGACACATGGTCTCAGTGCCAACACACAGGCAATGTATTCGTAAACAATGTCATCCTCCCTGGACTACAAGAGGTTTGGATTCAAAGTAGTTGTGTCTGGCCCTTGGCTATCTGACCCAGATATTATTATCCTGCGGTTTTACTGCTATGGGATTGTTCCGTCACCAGACAGGTTTTACTTGCATTTTCCTTAGTTACAGGATAAAGCATCCTTTGCTATCTTTCAGGCCCAATGCAAACTCAGTTGCACCCTGGTGGCTGGTGTTTGCAAGGCTTTTCAACCAGTTTGGTGGGACTTTGCAGCCATTGGCTGCAAAGGTATCCTTTGAGTTGAAACCCCGCCTTTTTTCCTAGGCACCACTCCTCCATCTTGGGTTCTTTAGTTCAGTCTTTCTCAGGCAGGAGAAGGGCTTAGATGTGCTTGGCCCGCCAGGCTAGCTGTGACTAGGCCATCATGATTACTGACTGACTGGCTGACCGATTGCTTGACCTGCTGTGCTGGACTTAGATAAGCTAGTGATACCCTGCTGCAGTTTGGACTGCCTTGTTGTATGTTTTAGTTATCTGACTGCCACTTCAGCATCAGTCGAACTGACTCTAGGCATAGATAGGGAAGGCGTAGCTCCTATTTAGCAACCTAGGGTCAGGGTAAAGAATGTCTTCGGATTTCCTTGCCTTTTGGAGGGAACAAAGGGAGACTTCACAGTCTCAGCAGCCCAAGATAGAAGCAAGTTTGCCAGGGAATTTTCATCTCACCCTTGTTCTGTATTTTTGCAACCGTTAAGCTTTGTGCCAAGTCTGTTGCACCTCAGACCCCGAACAGCCCCCCCCCCCAGATCACACACACCAGGCAGATGCAATAAATGTACTTTTATTTAGAATAAAGAATAGTCCAAAATGGAAAGATGACAGGGTAATTCAATAGTCCCAAAAGTAAATCCAAAAATAGTCCTAAGAGCTGGCAAGTCAAACCGACTTGCATCAAAGCAAAGCAAGAGTATGAAGGCAAGGCAAACCACTCCTGCAGTCAACGTGAACTTAGAGTCCTGGATCTTGAACCTTCCAAGCTGAATGTAGCTTCAGGTCTGACTAGAATCCCCTGGGCACAATCTAATAAAGAGAACTACTTTCTATGTGACCAATGCACCCCCTTTCTCAAATTCCAATCTTTTCTGGAAGATAAGATGCTAGCTCTCCTGTCAAATTCCTCCTCATTAGCAGCCCCAGGTGCAAAGCTTTCATGCTGGGAAACTAGATCCTCCCTAGCCTTGGAATGCTCGCCTGGCAAGGGAGTAGAGAAATTCTCGTGGGAATCAAGGTCACTAGGCCTCTCACTGTCTAATTCAGAACTAAATTCCATGGAGTCATCATTATCCTCATCTGCAGTTACATATCTATGCAACCATCCATCATCTCAGGCTAAGTCTTCTTCTGCAGACCCATATCCATCAGGCCACCCATCATCCCCGAGCGGACCCAGATCAGCTGGGACCCCCGGTGTCTGTCTGTGGCCACTAGGCTGGAACACCACAAAGTCCTTCAAAGACTTTGTTGTCGAATAAACCTATTTTGTTGTTTATCTTTAACCTGGAGTGGTTTTTGGTTGCTGGGCCTCTGAGCTCCTCAAGTAGGCACCCTGCAGTTCACCAGGCATGAAAGAAGCACATCACAGTTTATTCTTAAAGGCACCTGGTGTGGTGGCATGGGGATGCTAATTTGTGGTACAAAACATACTTAATGTTCGTCTCATTGTCATTTCAATACCCACAATAAATCACTTGATCCATATGATATTCTTGCACTCCCCTTTTAGAGACAGAGCTTGAATAAAGAGCTCGTGTTATTGGACCTCACGGCAGCGTTTGACACGGTCGACCACAATCTTTTGATCCACCACCTAGCCATGGGTGGAGTGAGGGGGACAGCCCTGAAATGGCTGACCTCCTTCCTCCACCAGCGGTCTCAGCGAGTGAGGAGGGGTGAGGTAGTCTCCGAGGGCTCCCCATTAAATTGTGGAGTCCCGCAGGGGGCCATTCTCTCCCCTCTGTTATTTAACATCTATATGCAGCCGCTTGCACAGCTGGTGCAGAGTTTTGGGCTTGAGTGTCACCAGTACGCTGATGACACTCAGCTCATTTTGAGGATGGAGGGCAGGCCTGGATCCGTCCCCGATAATTTCCAGTGCTGCCTCGAAACCGTTACTGGATGGCTGCGAGCCAGTAGGTTGTGGGTGAATCCGGCGAAGACGGAGATCTTGTGGCTGGGTCGCCCGGGTGATGGGGATGTCCAGCTTCCGACCCTGGACAGTGTGGCGTTATGCCCATCGCCTTCTGTAAAGAGCTTGGGAGTTCACTTGGACTCCCAGCTGACCATGGAGGCCCAGGTCTCTGCGGTCAGCAAGTCTGCCTTTTTCCATCTCAGACAGGCAAGGCGGCTGGTCCCCTATCTATCCTGGAACGACCTAGCCACGGTGATCCAAGCCATGGTCATCTCGAGACTGGATTACTGTAATGCGCTCTACGTTGGCCTTCCTTTGTTGGTGACCCGGAAGCTCAGGCTAGTGCAGAACACTGCCGCCCAACTCCTGTCTGGCTCGCCAGCTGGTAGTCACATAACACCTACCTTGCAGGACCTGCACTGGCTGCCAATTGAGCACCGGATCACCTTCAAAGTGTTGGTTCTTACCTTTAAGGCCTTGCATGGCCTGGGGCCAGCGTATCTGAGGGACCGCCTCTCCCCATATTGCCCTACGAGATCACTACGGTCGGAAGGTACCAACCTCTTGGATGTCCCCTCTGCAAAGGCTGTTAAGTTGACAGCAACCCGCAGAAGGGCGTTCTCTGTGATCGCACCCACATTATGGAATGTACTTCACCCAGAAACGCGTGCCATCCCGGAGCTGCTCCCCTTCAGGCGGGCTTGCAAGACCTACCTATTTCAACAAGCCTTCGATTTGTAGGTCTTACCTGTGCGCAGCCCGCCTTGTATGTAAATTGTTACCTGTGGTGTTACATTTACACCAGGTTTTTTTTAATGCTTGCTGTTTTTTGTGATATTTTGTATTTTGTGATGTTTTTATGCTATGTTTTAACTTATAATATTGTTCGTATGCTGTTTTTACCCGGCGTTGTGAGCCGCCCTAAGCCTCCCAGGAGTGGCGACATAGAAGCCTAATAAATAAAATAAATAAATAAAATAAAAGTATAACTATAAAACTAGAAAAGTATCTGAAAACGCCATTATACTTTAAAGGGAATGAAGGTACAACTATAATCCGTTCTGGTCACACATATTGTTATTAGGAACATAATGAATCACAAGCCCATGATTTTTATAACTAATGATTTCCCAATGAGCACCCTTTTCTCGTTCCATTCCCAGGTTTATACCTTCCAAAAGAGAGAGAATGCAATCATAGACTGCGCCAACCTCACTTCCAAATATTCCGAGTTGAATGTTACCATTTGGCAAGAAAACGGGTAGATATAAGTTTAAAAGGTGCACTGACAACCTCCTTATCCATAAGAGGTTGCATTTGTAGATCTGCTCATATCTATGCAAAATTCACTTTTTTTGTTGAATTCACTTTTCACAGAAAGGCAGAATAGAATACATAAGTAGTAACGCCGTCCTGATTACAGTATAGAGAGAATGAAGAAGAAGCCAACATCCGAGAAATCAAACCCGCTTGAACAACAGATCAATGTATATGCCAAAGGCCTGCCTGACTAAGAAATGGCCACATCTGACGACAGAATAGTCACGGCAAGAACCGTTCTCGCTTGGGATTTCCAGGGGGAGAGCGCCTCCAGCCAAGCAGCACAAACGCTGAAAAGTGTTGGAAATAAAGAGTTAAGTGAACAGTTTATACCTGTTGTAGTATCTGAGTAGATTTCCACTGTGGAGTAATCAATTAATCAGCTGTGTGCTGAGCTGTGTGCTGAGCTGTGTTTGGGGGAGTGGTTTCCTGGTTGCTATAAAATCTCTCTGCTGTGCTAAATGTGTGGGGGGTTGAAGAAGAAGAAAGTCTGGCCGTGCGTTTGGCTGATAAGGAGGAGGAGAAAGAGTTTGTTTGAAAAGACACGCTGATATCTTTGCCAAGGCTAGTGACAAAGAAGACGTGAAGACTCTGTTTATCCTGTTACTGTTTTGTGGTAGTTTGTTTTTTCTCTGGAGAACCACTTCATGGAGCAAACTACTGGAGCAGAAGGATCTGTGAGTCTCGGAGCGTGAGCAAACAAAACCTCCTGTACCTATGTTTGTGTTTTTTGCACTGCCATGCAAGAGAATTTATCTTGTAGTGGATATATTTGCTGACTGGACTATACTTTATGAATTTTACAACATTAAAGAACTGAAGTCAACCTTTGCAACAAGAAACTTCAAGTGTCCTAAGTTCTTCCGCTTGCCGCTGTGTTTTCCTTTTAAGGTGGAGTTGGGAATTTTATTTCCATCATTCCCAGCTTCCTACATATTTCAACAGGTTATGGGCCCAGTACCTCTATGAACGATGTTGTTTCTGGAAGTTCTACTCGGGAGTAAATTTTTCTTTCTACTCAAGAGTAAGAGGACAAAGTGTGGAAGTTCTACTCGGGAGTAAATTTTTCTTTCTACTCGAGAGTAAGAGGACAAAGTGTGGAAGTTCTACTCGGGAGTAAATTTTCTTTCTACTCGAGAGTAAGAGGTTTGTCTTCTGGAGTAAAGTATTTGGACACTTTTTGTTGTAATTTTTACAGTCCTGAAGTTTAGAGATGGCTGGAATGTTTAAGTTGGCATTTCAGAAACTAAATGGTCGAAATTATCTTACATGGGCTGAGAAGATGAAATGCTATCTCATCACACAAAGTTTGTGGAAAGCTGTGAATGCCCTCCCAGCTGATGATGACGATGAGGAACTGGAAATGGACCAAAAAGCCAGAGCCTTTATTCTGCTTGGGGTTGAAGACCAGCAACTTGTCCATGTGAGAAGATTAGAGCATACCAAGGAAGTTTGGGATTGCTATAAAACTCTTTATCAGAGACCTAGTGCTGGCTCGAAAATTGTTCTTTGCAGGAAACTGTTTTCTCTTCGATTTGAGAGTGGATGCATAGAAGATCATGTGAATGCTATGCTGTCTATCTTTTCTGATTTGGAGCAACGCGGATTGCAGTTTGAAGAAGACTTGAGAGCTCTTATTTTGTTGGGGAGTTTGGGAAAAGGTTTTGATATTTTTGTTGACTGTCTTGTAAATATTCAGGATAAAGATTTGAATGTTGATTATATTTCCTCAAAACTCTATGAGTGGGTGGCTCAGAAACAAGTTAGAACTTCTGTTTCTAATTATCACAACAAAATAGAGAGACAAACTAAGTCTGTTTATGAGTCTGAGGCAGCTTGCATAGCTAAAGCTCATAAAAATTTAAGTTGCTGGCGTTGTTCAGAAAAAGGACATTTTGCAAGAGATTGTAAAAAGCCCCCAATGAATACTCAAAAGAAAAATGTGAAACGTAGTTTTACAAAGCCCAGAGATAGAAGCTCTGATTTTTCTTTAATTGCCCATGTTGTGGATGATAGCTGTTTAGCTAGTTCTTGGGTGATTGATTCTGGAGCCACTCGAAGTTTAACTAAAGATTTATCTTTGCTTCATGATTTGCACGAAGCTTCAGTGACCTCTATCACTTTGGCAAATGGTCAGAGAGTAAGTGTAAATAGGGCTGGGGCTGTTTTTATTGAAAAACTTGCTTTAAAGTTAAATGAGGTCTTGCATGTAAATAATCTGGCATATAACATCTTAAGTGTTAAAGAATTGATGAAAATGGGTTATGCTGTTATCTTTGAAAATGGTGAATGTTTAATCAGAAATTCTTATGGAGTCAGGATTGTAATCAAGGAAGAAAATGGTCTTTTTCTACTCAAAAATGTAAATGTATCTGTAGGATGTGTAGATGTTGAGAATTGCCCAGGTAATGGACAGCCGATTCATAACAAATGTGTTCATCTATGGCATAGAAGGCTAGGTCATTGTGGATGGGATAGAATCATCAAACTGTGAACAAAACAGGTTTGGATATATGCAAATGCAATAAGTACTTGGACTGTACTATATGCATGAAGACAAAGTTAAAAGCCACCCCGGTGGCTAAGACAAGTTCAGAGAGACTAGTGAAATTCTCTCTTTGGTACATATGGATTTATGTGGCCCATTTACAAATTCTTTAGTGGGTTCTCGTTATTTTCTCATTTTGGTGGATGACTTTTCTCGTTATAATTTTGTGTTCTTTCTTCGAGAAAAATCTCAAGTTGTACAAAAAGTTGACGAATGGTTAAGGCTTATGCGAACTCAATTCCCAGAACACCGTGTAAAATCTGTTCAGTCAGATAGAGGTGGAGAATTTGTTAACAAAAAAGATGAATGCTTTATTTAAGAAATATGGGATAAAGCACAGATTATCTAATGCATATGTCCACCAGGAAAATGGGATTGCAGAAAGATGGATTGGTACGTTGCGCAGCATGGGAAGAAGTATGCTGGCAGATGCAGAGATGCCTAATAGGTTTTGGGCAGAGGCAGTAGCAAACGCCAGTTTTGTAACCAATAGATTATGGTCCAGAAGTGTTGGACAAGTTCCTTATTTTCTGTTTTATGGAATGAATCCAGATTTGAGTTTTTAAGAATATTTGGAAGTACTGCTTATGTTTTAGTTCCTTCTGAACAAAGGAGGAAAAATGAACAAGCATGGAAACAAATGGTCTTTTTGGGATACTCTTCTGAATCAAAAGGTTATCGGTTCTGGAGTAGTGGTAGTCGAGTAACTATTTCCAGGAATGCTAAATTTGAAGAAAACACCCGTTGGGAGAAGATCCATGCTAATCATGAGATTTTCATGCCTTTTGAGAACAAGTTAGTTGCGGATTCTATGGAAGTAAAGGAAGAGGGTTCTCTTCAGAATGAAGAAAGTGTGACTTCTGGAGGGGAAACTGAAAGCAAAGATGAGCAGGTTGACGTAGTTCCTCGAAGGTCTTCCAGGTCTAATATTGGTGTTCCACCGGATCGTTTGCAAGTTGGTCTGGTTATGGAGGATGCAAACTGGACAGAGCCTGTGGGCTACAAAGACATGTTAAAAAGGCCAATATCTGAACAAGATAATTGGAGGAAAGCTATGGAAAAAGAGTTTAACTCTTTAATGGATCTAGGAGTTATGGAGGTTTCCGAGGTTCCATCAGAAGTTAAGCCTGTCAGTTGTAGATGGGTATATAAGCGGAAGGTATCCGAGAAGGATGGTTTTGTGTTCAAGGCGAGACTAGTCGCTCTCGCGGTTTCGAACAACGATATTTGGAGAGCTATGATGATGTGTTTAGCCCCACTGTGAAAACAGAAACTTTAAGACTAGCTTTATCTGTAGCCTGTCAGAGTAAATGGGTGATCCATCATTTTGATGTGGAAACAGCATTACAATGGCTTACAAATGAAGTAAAAGATGTGATTGGAAGGAAGAAAAACTCATTTAAGAAATGGAAGGCTCTTCCTACCGAGGAGAACAGAAAGGAACACAAGCTCTGGCAAACTAAATGCAAAGCAACAGTCAGGAAAGCCAAGAGAGATTTTGAGGCACACATAGCAAAGAATATTAAAAAAAACAACAAAAACTTCTTTAAGTACATCAGAAGCAGGAACCCAACTAGAAAAGCAGTTGGGCCACTCGACGACAATGGTCAGAAAGGGAAAATCAGCGAAGACAAGGAGATTGCTGAGCGACTAAATGACTTCTTTGCCTCCGTTTTCACACAGGAGGACAGACAACATATGCCTGCAGCTGAGTCAGTTTTTCAGGGAGGGAAGTAAAAGAATTAAAACAGATAGAGATAAACAAGGAGGATGTTCTCATATGCCTTACTAAACTAAATGTCAACAAATCACCAGGTCCAGACGGCATCCACCCCAGGGTTCTTAAGGAACTCAAGTGTGAAATTGCTGAACTTCTAGCTAAGATATATAACCTTTCTCTAAGATCAGGCACTGTACCCGAGGACTGGAGGGAGGCAAATGTAACACCGATCTTCAAGAAAGGATCCAGAGGTGATCCAGGAAATTATAGACCAGTCAGTTTAACCTCAGTTCCAGGCAAAGTGATGGAAACCATTATTAAAGAAAAAATTACTAGGCACATAGAAGAACAGGCATTGCTGAAGGAAAATCAACATGGTTTCTGCAAAGGCAAATCATGTCTTACTAACTTGTTAGAATTCTTTGAGGGTGTAAATAAACACATAGATAAAGGGGACCCAATTGATATTGTTTACCTTGACTTTCAAAAGGCCTTTGACAAAGTCCCTCACCAAAGGCTCCTAAATAAGCTCTTCAGCCACGGAATCAGAGGACAGGTCTTGTCCTGGATTGGAACCTGGCTAAACTGTAGGAAACAAAGGGTGGTAATAAACGGACATTTCTCTGGGTGGAAAGAGGTGAGAAGTGGCGTACCCCAAGGTTCAGTTTTGGGTCCGTTACTTTTTAATTTATTCATTAATGATCTGGACGTAGGAGTGAATTCTGAGGTAGCAAAGTTTGCAGACGACACTAAATTGTTCAGGGTAGTTAAAAATGAAACTGATTGTAAAGAGCTCCAGAAAGATCTCTCGAAATTGAGTGAATGGGCAACAAAGTGGCAAATGCATTTTTAACCTAAACAAGTGTAAAGTCATGCACATCGGGGCAAAGAACCCCAACTACACCTATCAATTGATGGGGTCAAAGCTTTCCGAGACAAACCAGGAAAGGGATCTTGGGGTTTTGGTGGACAGCTCAATGAAGATGTCAACCCAGTGCGCTGCAGCAGTGAAAAAGCAAATTCTATGCTTGGCATGATCAGGAAGGGAATCGAAAATAGGTCAGCAAATGTTGTATTACCTCTCTACAAATCGATGGTAAGGCCACATTTGGAGTACTGTGTACAATTCTGGTCTCCGCACCTTAAGAAGGATATAACGGAACTGGAAAAGGTACAGAAAAGGGCAACAAGAATGATCCAAGGGATGGAGCGGCTCCCTTATGAAACCAGGTTGCAACGCCTTGGTCTTTTCAGCCTTGAAAGACGGCGTTTAAGAGGTGACTTGATCGAAGTGTATAAAATCATGCACGGGATAGAAAAGGTGAATAAAGAAAAAATTATTTTCTTTGTCACAAAACACTAGGACTAGAGGGCACTCCCTGAAGCTCCAAGGTAGGAAAAATAGGACTAATAAAGGGAAATATTTCTTCACCCAGAGGGTCATTGGGTTATGGAACTCACTTCCAGAGGAGGTTGTGACAGCGGTCAGCCTTAACAACTTCAAGGCAGGATTAGACAGATTCATGGATACCAAGTGTATCGGTAGTTACTGAAAAGGACATTCAAGTGCCACCTCGGAGTTGGTTGAGGTAGGCAGGATTTCCCTGGGTACTGGTTGTGGGGGGTCGGGAGCAGGTCAGGGTTTTGCCCTCCCTTCTGCTCGAGATCCCCGTGTACAACTGGTGGGCCACTGTGTGATACAGAATGCTGGACTAGATGGGCTGAGGTCCGATTCAGCATGGCTCTTCTTATGTTCTTATGTTCTTAGCATATTTACATGCTGATCTTGAGGATAGTGTATATATGACTGCTATTCCTGGTTTTGAAGATCACCTGCGCTCAGGTGTTTACAAATTACGAAAATCGTTGTACGGGCTGAAGCAAAGTGCCCGAAATTGGAACATGCATCTGGACAAAGTATTGTCTGATTTAAATTTCCAGCGTAGTAAGGTGGATCCTTGTTTGTATTTGAGAGGATCGGAGATCAACAGATGTGTGTTGTTGTTTTTGTTGACGATATTTTGTGCATGGGTAAAAATTCCAAAGTAGTGGGTCTAGTTTTTAAGAAACTGGCAGAGAAATTAAAAATTAAAGATTTAGGTTTGGTAAAAAAATACCTTGGAATAAATTTTGAAAAAATTGAAAATGGCCTGAGACTGAATCAGTCTGACAAAATTGTTGAATTGTTAAAGAGAACCAGGATGTCTGATGCTAAAGTAGCCAAAACCCCTATGGCAGTAGAATTTCTTTCTAGCGTGGAGGGGAAACCTTTCCTAAATAATTATGTCTATAGATCAGTAGTGGGTAGTTTGTTGTATCTATCAAATGCTACTAGGCCTGACATAAGTTTTGCTGTGGGGGTACTTAGTAGGAAAGTTGAGAATCCCACTGAAACGGATTGGGCTGGAGTAAAAAGAGTGTTGCGGTATTTAAAAGGTACTGTATCAAAAGTGTTGGAGATTTGTCCAAACTCATCGGAAAGTATTGAAGTTTTTTTCTGATAGTAGTTTTGCAAATATGGTTGACAAAAGTCTGTGTCAGGTTTTTTGATTAAGTTTGCTGGAGTTCCAATTTGTTGGAAGTCTCGGAAGCAATCATTTGTGTCGCAAAAATACGACTGAATCAGAATTATCAGCTCTGAATGAGGCCTGTAATGATATGGAATTTATACAAGGAGTGATCCGAGATATGGGAATGGAACAAAATGAACCTGCAAATGTGTTTGTGGATTCACAGTCTTGCTTGGCAATAGCAAAGTCAGAGGGACTTAAGAGCCGAACTAGATATCTGGGTGCAAGATATGCAAATATGCAAGAATTGGTCCGGAATAAAAGGATTTGTTTGTATTATGTTCCCAGTGAAGAAAATGTTGCAGATGTCTTCACCAAACCACTAAGTGGTGCTGCTTTCGTTAGATTTGTCGATTCGTTATGTTTAATTTAACTCTTTAGGAGGGGTGTTGGAAATAAAGAGTTAAGTGAACAGTTTATACCTGTTGTAGTATCTGAGTAGATTTCCACTGTGGAGTAATCAATTAATCAGCTGTGTGCTGAGCTGTGTGCTGAGCTGTGTTTGGGGAGTGGTTTCCTGGTTGCTATAAAATCTCTGCTGTGCTAAATGTGTGGGGGGATTGAAGAAGAAGAAAGTCTGGCCGAGGCGTTTGGCTGATAAGGAGGAGGAGAAAGAGTTTGTTTGAAAAGACACGCTGATATCTTTGCCAAGGCTAGTGACAAAGAAGACGTGAAGACTCTGTTTATCCTGTTACTGTTTTGTGGTAGTTTTGTTTTTCTCTGGAGAACCACTTCATGGAGCAAACTACTGTAGCAGAAGGATCTGTGAGTCTCGGAGCGTGAGCAAACAAAACCTCCTGTATCTATGTTTGTGTTTTTTGCACTGCCATGCAAGAGAATTTATCTTGTAGTGGATATATTTGCTGACTGGACTATACTTTATGAATTTTACAACATTAAAGAACTGAAGTCAACCTTTGCAACAAGAAACTTCAAGTGTCCTAAGTTCTTCCGCTTGCCGCTGTGTTTTTCCTTTTAAGGTGGAGTTGGGAATTTTATTTCCATCATTCCCAGCTTCCTACATATTTCAACAAAAAGACACTTCTCACACAAATGTCAGCTTATTTATTCAATCCCATTTGTAGCTTGCATTTCCTTTCATTGAACCAAAGCAATTACACAGATCGCTCCTGTGTGATGATAACCCCTCAGGCTTAACTACAGCACGCGCTATACCATAAGCCTGGGACCAGCGTGGGATAAGCTTCCCACTTATTGGAGTGATTTCTGGAGATAGGACCTGGAACAAGAGAGAAAGCAGTTGTGTGGAAACCTTTATTTCTATTTGTGGTAGGGAGGGGGGATGAACATCCATCTTACAGCCACAGAGCCCGGTGGCTCCCATCACACCCCCAAGAACTGCTGCCACTGCCAAAAGAAAATGATGGTGGTGGATGACAGCAGGCTCCCCATATTGTATTATGAACGATGGGTCAATCCACTGGAAACAGGCTTACCCCCAAGTGGTGAGACAGGGGAGAAGCCATGACAGAGCGGGGTATGGGGCGACAGGTCCCCACACCCCCTGTGCCAGCACCACCGGGACGTGGCAAGGCACCGCCATTCCAGATAAATAATTCAAGTGACTATTGGTCACTTGAATCATTTATACAACTATAACTATGTATATATGTCTCAATCTGGGTTGTTCTTTGGATGATGATGATGATGATGATGATGATGATGATGATGATAAACAACTTTATTTATATCCCACGAGCTTCTCACCAAGGGGACTTGGGGCAGCTTACAAAGACACTCCAAGGTGCAGAAGATAACATAAATGGTAGATGAGTATAAAACAGTATCACATAGAAATTAGAAAAACAACCACTATATTAATATACAATAAAATAGCACAATTTAAAAAACTCAGACCATCTGTAGATATGATAAAACTAGCTGCCATCAATCACAACTAAGGTTGTGAAGACGCGCCTGGGGTCTTTGGCTTAGAATAGGAACAAGGACGTGACATCTCTTCCCAGGGGACTTCTTCTTGCCTTCCCATAGAGAACTGGAACTCTCAAGGACCAAACCAGTCACTTTAGATAACTCAAACAGGCTTTATTGTTCACAAAAGGAGTTATCTTATTGAGGTATTAAACTTGGTTCTCCTAACAGGGTAAAATAAAATATACATTACAGTTCTTTAGTTGTTTGGGTCCAGGAAGCTTTCAGCCGGATGGCTTTCAAATTCTCTCTCTCAATGGCTTTGAGGTGAGAACTCTCTTAGCCCCAGTCAAATGGCCTATATTGAAGGCACTGAGCCTTCCTCTTGGTGCCAAATGACCAGTTGAAGGCGCTTGAGATCCCACAGTCCCATCCAGGTGTGCTGGATATGCAGAATGAATCCAAGATATGAAGAATTGGTGCTAGAGAATGCCTGACTGAGGCCTGGCTGGCAAACCCTCTAACACGTCCTCTTCTGTAGAGATGCAGGCAAAATCTAAAGAGAAAGCTAGATTTCCAAAGTCTCAAAGGGGGAGGAAAAACAAACTTAACGATGATTGACAGCTCTAAAGAACCAATCAATGCAACCAAAACTTAACAACACTAAACAGACTAGCTGAAACATAATCCAATAGTTTAAACCTTGCAACTTAAAGTCTTATACACAGGTGGCATCAGCCACGCCTTCACAAAGGTGCCAGAGTGTCACCTTCATATGGGAGCTGAAATGGCTCCATTTGAACCTATAAAAGGCTGTACTTTTTGCCATTGAACTGAGGTAGGACAGGCCAAAAATGAGAATTTTCTCACTCACTGAGGTGGGGAAAAGCAACCCACCTACTCTCACCTACTCACTCTCTTACTAGGGTGGGCAATGGTCAAGGGATGGGACATGGGACTGCAGGGAAGGGAAAGTGGGTGTGCGGGTCTCCAAAGCAGATGGAGGGAGCAGGATGGGGGAGTGTCACAACGCGGGCCCTAGCTCCACCCCGTAATCACACACACACACAGACAATGTCAATTAACTATTTATTGAATCAAAAGGGTAGCAGGTGAAAAGGATAAATTGTCCAAAAAAGGAAAGTGAAATAGTCCAAAGCAATTAGC
Organism: Anolis apletophallus; assembly: GCA_030556195.1. NCBI lineage: Eukaryota > Metazoa > Chordata > Lepidosauria > Squamata > Anolidae > Anolis > Anolis apletophallus. Next base: position 203,272,766 of record JARBWK010000003.1, read on the forward strand.
AATGTTCATCGGATAATCCAAAGACCGAAAAATCTCTTGGCAATCAGGATCCGCAGACAAGGCAAAGCAATCCAAAGTTCATGGAAATCAACAAGGTTCTTGGAAAGTACTTGGCAAGACAAGCCAGACTATGGCTTCCAGGAAGGCAGCAAACTGCTACGTCTCTCCAGCAACGACGTGGCCGCCAAACTGAGGAACTTTCCCACAGAGGGTATACTTAAGTCCCACCCTTGTGGGACCAGCGCCTCTCCAGGCCTCACTTCCAATCTTTCCATGTAGCCACAATACTACTCCTATGGTTGAAGCTCCTTGCAGGTTCAGCGCCATCTGCCCCGTTATCTTCCTGGGAAAGTGCCTCCGACTCGGTTTCCATATCTTCCTCCGCAGCTGGTGGAAACAGGCGCTCCTGAGAACCAAGTCCTCCCGGTCTCTCATATTCGCAGTCCGAGCCGGAATCTGGCTGGCCTTCATCCTCCGAATAAGCAGAAGGCCAGGTGTCATCCCATTGTAAGCTGTCAGTCGGCGATGCATACCCATCAGCCCCTGCATCCCCTTCATCTTGGTCCAAAGCAATCAGGACCCCCGGGGCGGCGCCCCGCCCCCCCGGCTTGAACGGGGGCTGAGTTGCTACAGGAAGAGAGGTGGAGAGCTGGATTGGGCAGAAGGGAAGATGGTGGCGGCTGTTGCCTACTTCAGCCGCAAAGACCCACACATCACCCACTTGAGTGAGAAAGTGCAAGTCCACCATTCCATGCCCCTTCCTCTTGCACACCCAAATAAGCAATTGAGTGACTAAGCAAGGAAATGCCTGGACACCCCCTCCCTCCTTGCACTCCCCAGTCCCATCCCCTTCCTTTTGGCCTTCTTCCCCAGAGACATAGGTGCCACTCGCCCTACGTTCTCCCGCTCCCTTCACCTCCACCCACCTCTGCAAGCGAGTGGGTTGGCAAGGAAACACATGCACGGACAGGGCCAGCCACCTCACTGCTACAAGTACTATTGTGTGTGTAAAATAGGTAGCAATAAATGGTAATATTTATAAATAAGATATTTCTGAATTTCTGACTTTAAGAAAGGAAGCAGAACATCAAAGGGGAATGGTATCTCATTCATGCAACGAAAGTACGTTTTTGCCCATTACATTAATGGTAAAACCATATCATGCTAATAACAAAACAAGCCTCTTACGCAATTTCAGAAAGCAAATCAAAACATTTATTAGGCACTATCAGATCTGAATGTATTACAGACATGAGATGTGTGTGCCAGATTTAGGAAATGTCGCACAATTTCCTTAAAAAGCCAGGTGGAGGTTTTGTAATGATGCAGGGAAGCATTGCCATGGCCAGAACTTCAATCAATCAGGAAGTATGCAGATGAGCAACCATTTTGATTTAATCACAAAGCTAACATCTGGTATTTTGCTCCAGATTGTTTACGCCACTTCACTCTTCAGTCATTTGGCAACAGCCAGCTCACATTCGTATTTGTACTCTGGGTAAAGCAAAGCCGAAAGTCACAGCAGCAATACGTCACAGAACCGGCCAGAAGGCAGAGAGGTGACACTGTTGTAACAGACTGAGAGTAAGCAGTAGTTGCAGTGCATCAATGATGTACTGCATGGCTATTTTGGCTATTGTTCAACAGGGGTCAATTGTACTGTTTTGGTTCAGCACCCAGAAATCCTAACAGCTGGTAAGTCCAAAACACCTGGAGGGCCGGTAATTGCCCACCCCTGTTCTACACCATAATGTATTCATAGAAATGGAAGGTGGTGACCCTTAGTACAATTGATACGTGAAAATAGCCATGTAGTACATCATTGATGCACTGCACCAGTCTGTTACAATTTCTGGGAGTTGAAGTCCAAAACACCTGGACTTTGGGCTTTGCTTTACCCAGTGCATAAATTGCCCACCCCTGGCGTAGAAGAGTGATTTTCAACCTTTTTTGAGCCGCGGCACATTTTTTACATTTACAAAATCCTGGGGCACACCACCAACCAAAATGACACTCTAACATAGTAATACATATAGTTAATATGTTTTAAAATGTATTTATACACTCACTTAGTGTGAAACCTGGGCCTGTTTCAATGAACACAAAATAGATATCCTGGCAGGAATGGTAGAAAGACACACGCGAAGCTGTTGCTCAACAGCCACACCACTCATATCAGGGCCTTCACCTGTGTCATAATTTTGTCCAGGGCCCTGTTCGGCATTTGCATTTTCCCTTTTCAAAAACTTCTCCATCGCTGTCACTCGCTTGTCTTGCTGTGATCCCAAATTGTCACTGTCACTTGACGCGCAGCTGCAGCACTAACTCTAACTTTGTTTACTTAGCCGCATCTGAGCCAATCCAAGATGGTGCGACCATCGCACTCTCGCGTCACTTCTTAGGTGATGCAATAGTGCTATGGTTCCATTTCTTAAAGGGACAGATCCGCCTTATAGTTTATATATGAATGAAGTTCAAAAATAATTTCCCACGGCACACCTGATAATTTCTCGCGGCACACTGGTTGAAAATCACTGGTGTAGAAGATGCATGCATACAGAGGCAGACCATGTAGATTTCCCTGCACTATGCAAAAAAATAAGGTAGAAACAGCAGGATAGTGGTTTATTGTGAAAGGACCTTTCATTACAGTAGATCTTCCACTTTCAAGGAAGTTAGGGATGCAGGATCCCTGTGAAAAAACCCCCCAAATAAAAAACCTACTGATTTATTTTAACCAGAGTGACTCTATGGTCAACATTTGCCAGAAGCTGACCACATAAGACCCTCTAAGACCCTCTCTAGCACAACCCTATGGTAGACCCTGTGGTCAGCTTCCACAGGGTCACTCTGGAGACAAAAAGGTTCCTAGAGAGAACATATTAATCAGATCTGTGAATAACCAAACCCACAAAAGTTAAACCTGCAAATGCGGATGGCCAATCATACATTTATATGGTTTTGTTCCACCAATAAGTTCAAAACATCACATATGGCTCTTCTTCCCTCCTTGCGTATGCCAACAACCCTGTGGCATAGACAAGACAGTGGGTTGCCTCAAGATCACCCGGTCAGTTCGTGGTTGATTTGAATCTTGGACCTCCCGTTTTCTACTTCAACATTCTAGTCACTACATCATATGGACTCTAAATGGAAAAAAAAAACCTGACACTTGGGTTTGCGTAGACTCACCCATCTGAATGGAACAGTTTTCAGTTCTAGAGAATGTTTTCTAGATTTGGTTTTGGTACTTGAGCCTTTGGACTTCATCCAAATTGACTTCACCTTTTGTCCTTTGACTGACAGCAGAATTGTAGCTTCCATATTTCCATTATCTATTACATATAATAAAAGTCTGTGTTTGCGGTGGTGCGGCCGAGCGACCGAGCGAGTGACGGGAGGAATATGTGCCAGCGTTTTGATTGGCTGCCATTGTGGGATTATTTGCATAACGGGCTCTAACTGGCCAGCCTCAGAACTCCAACATTCTACGGACCCAGACAGAGGGGATTGGTTACCACTAAAATGGAATTTGCATAACTGCCTCCAAATGGCCAAGCACATTCAAACATTCTAAAGTGACTCAGAGGGAAAGGGAAAGGCCTCAGGCAGTCAGCCACTGAGGCCCACAGCACTGACAGATCAGGACCAAACTTGGTAAACAGGCGACCAATGGCCCACTTCCCTACCTGGTGTGGTTTAGGGCAGGAGGGGCCATGAATGATGGGATTTGCAGTAACTTCACGTCATTCACTTCCCAAACAACACTAAAGCCCCTATAAAACACAAACCAGCCCCAAGATTGACAGAAAGGCTTCCTCAACTTGATTTTCCTGACTAGGCCCCCGGGACTCGCAGTACTTTCACTAAGTTCCTGAGACCACTGCAAGCCACATAAACACCTAATAGGAACCAACCTTGGCACACAATGCCTTCCTCAAATAACCCGGGCACCGCCGGGTCCTCAGCTAGTCTAATTATATTTCTAGCCCTGACCTCTAGCTATCCATGTCTCCATTCTATGTATGATCTTGCCATCATTTATTACATACATGGATATATATATATATATATATATATATATATATATATATTACAGTAGGAAGGAATTCAAATTATTTCTGATGCTTTTCCAATTTTCGTCTATTAAAACTGTTAATCTTATTTCATGTCATTAAAGGAAAACAGGCAGCTGTTGAGTAGTTGCTTTGACTGGTGAAATATTTGTTTGGATTTTCCTGATTTGTAACTTTTTTTTAAAGAAAGCACATCCAAACAACCTCTCTTGTAGATCAACAAACATCATAAGAAAGCTATTGCAAAGATGCAAAGTATTCTTTACAGAGAAGCAAGAAAATATTGTTTACATTCTTCTCGCAGCCTGTTCCAAAAGTTCACGAAGGGTGTTTGTTTTTCTAAGACCACACAGCTTTGTGGCAGGTTAGGGTTTGGAGTCGGCATTGCCAATGCCTCCATAGCTGCCACATTGGATTCATGTTGGCCTCAACATTTAGTATACAATGAAGAAATCATATACTATATTTTAAAAGAATATACCAGGATATTTTGAAGGACATGTGCTTTGGATCAGTCTCTAAGTTAACAAGGATAGGATCACATGATAAAGCATGTAATTGCAAATGAAGGACCCAGAAAAATGTAAACAACTTACCATTTTAGTTCCATGTGTATGGCTGGACAGTCCTAAAAACAAATCCACACATAAAGCAATAGGTTAGACCTATATTTGCTTTTTTCAGTTCCAGACATTAATCAGAACAGAAGGCCCATAGATCTCATGTAGTCAATTAAGTCTCGCCTTTCATGAACATAAGAACATAAGAAGAGCCATGCTGAATCGGGCCTCAGCCCATCTAGTCCAGCATTCTGTGTCACACAGTGGCCCACTAGTTGTACACGGGGATCTCTAGCAGAAAGGAGGGCAAAACCCTCACCTGCTCCCGACCCCCCACAACCAGTACCCGGGGAAATCCTGCCTGCCTCCATCAACACAGAGGTGGCACTTGGATGTCCATTTCAGTAGCTACTGATTCCCTTGGTCTCCATGAATCTGTCTAATCCTGCCTTGAAGCTGTCCAGGCTGACAGCTGTCACAACCTCCTCTGGAAGTGAGTTCCATAACCCAATGACCCTCTGGGTGAAGAAATATTTCCCTTTATTAGTCCTAACTTTCCTACCTTGGAGCTTTAGGGAGTGCCCCCTAGTCCTAGTGTTGTGTGACAGAGAAAATATTTTTTCTTTGTTCACCTTTTCTATCCCATGCATGATTTTATACACTTCGATCAAGTCACCTCTTAAACGCCGTCTTTCAAGGCTGAAAAGACCAAGGCGTTGCAACCTGATTTCATAAGGGAGCTGCTCCATCCCTTGGATCATATTTGTTGCCCTTCTTTGTACCTTTTCCAGTTCCGTTATATCCTTTTTGAGGTGCGGTGACCAGAATTGTACACAGTACTCCAGATGTGGCCTCACCATAGATTTGTAGAGAGGCAATACAACATTTGCCGACCTATTTTCGATTCCCTTCCTGATCATGCCAAGCATAGAATTTGCTTTTTCACTGCTGCAGCGCACTGGGTTGACATCTTCATTGAGCTGTCCACCAAAACCCCAAGATCCCTTTCCTGGTTTGTCTCAGAAAGCTTTGATCCCATCAGTTGATAAGTGTATTTGGGGTTCTTTGCCCCGATGTGCATGACTTTACACTTGTTTAGGTTAAAATGCATTTGCCACTTTGTTGCCCATTCACTCAATTTCGAGAGATCTTTCTGGAGCTCTTTACAATCAGTTTCATTTTTAACTACCCTGAACAGTTTAGTGTCATCTGCAAACTTTGCTACCTCACAATTTACATCTACATCCAGATCGTTTATGAATAAATTAAAAAGTAACGGTCCTAAAACTGAACCTTGGGGTACGCCACTTCTCACCTCTTTCCACCCAGAGAAGTGTCCATTTATTACCACCCTTTGTTTCCTACAGTTTAGCCAGGTTCCAATCCAGGACAAGACCTGTCCCCTGATTCCATGGCTGAAGAGCTTATTTAGGAGCCTTTGGTGAGGGACTTTGTCAAAAGCCTTTTGAAAGTCAAGGTAAACAATATCGACTGGGTCCCCTTTATCTATGTGTTTATTTACACCCTCAAAGAATTCTATCAAGTTAGTAAGACATGATTTGCCTTTGCAGAAACCATGTTGATTTTCCTTCAGCAATGCCTGTTCTTCTATGTGCTTAGTAATTTTTTCTTTAATAATGGTTTCCATCACTTTGCCTGGAACTGAGGTTAGACTAACTGGCCTATAATTTCCTGGATCACCCCTGAAACATCACTAAATCTCTTGCCAGAGATTGCTGTCTATGCAGACTACCATAAAATCCTGCTAAATACTCTTACTGGTGTCATGATATGCTAGTAATTCCTTCAAAATATATATGGTTTTAGAATACAGGGTTCTACCTTACACTAAATTAAACCATTGGCTCACACCCTAAAGATACCAGATACTATCTCAACTGGAGAACTAAACAGGGCCAGCCCTATTTAGTACTTGGATGCGAGACCACAAATCAATACCAGGTGCTCTAGGCCAGTGATTTTCAACTAGTGAGCCGTGAGAGATCATCAGGTGTGCCGTGGGAAGTTATTTTCGAACTTCATTAATATATAAACTATAAGGCGCATCTGTCCCTTTAAGAAACGGAACCATAGCACTCTTGCATCACTTAAGAAGTGACGCGAGAGTGCTATGGTCACGCCATCTTGGATTCGCTCAGACATGGCTAAGTAAACAAAGTTAGAGTCAGTGCTGCAGCTGCGCGTCAAGTGACAGCAGAAATTTGGGATCACAGCCCCAAGTTTCACACTAAGTGAGTGTATAGATCCATTTAAAAACATATTAACCATATGTATTACTGTGTTAAGGTGTCATTTTGGTTGGTGGTGTGCCCCAGGATTTTGTAAATGTAAAAAATGTGCTGCGGCTCAAAAACGGTTGAAAATCACTGCTCTAGGCTGTCTTTCAGAGGAAGGAAATGGAAAAATCGACTTTGAGTATTCTTTGCCTAAAAACTGTGAAACTCATGGGGTCGTCATAGATTGACAGATGATTCGAAGACACATACACACACAGGTTATTACCACCGACTTGTAGTAGAATACGAATCCAGAAAAGTATGATACCTTCATTGGCCAAAATTATGCAAAATTTTGAAGTTCTACTGACTCTTTTATCAGGCAAAATGTATTTTTTTTAAATCATACAGGAGAATAAAAATGTCAATGTTATTGTCACAGCCCTGCATTTTGTACCCGAGTTGCATGCCTATATTTTGTAGTTCAACTGAAGTTTCCAGCTTTTCCCCCATAAAGAGGCTGGCTGAATCGACAGTGGAAAATTGCTTGAACTATGATGACAGGATAATATGTTCAAGGGCAGCAGCCAACTTCAGAGGATGCTGGGCAAGAAATGTGGAGAACGAGGCTTAGTCATACAACGTATCGCCACTGGACAGCCCATGGTTCCAGCAGGGAGAAGGCCTCGCCTTCAGACAGATCAGCTTGGATTGTTTACTACCTTACACAGATATTGCGATGACACAATGAAAAGGAGGAAATGCAAACACCAAACCACAGGCACAATGGAAAAATTGTATATTTGTTAATGTAAATTCATTTATATTTTAAATTATATTATATTTATTCATTAATGAATAATATATATTTTATTTATTTATTTATTTATTTATTTATTTTATTCAGTTTTGTATACCATCCTTCCCTGAGGGCTCAGGGTGGCATACAGAGAATATAAAAAACACACTTTAAAACGACAGAAAGAATTAAACTGTTAACTAAAAACTATAAAACTGTTTACAGCTGATTAACCAGATCAGACCCCAAAAACCTGCTGAAATAAAAACGTCTTGGACACTCTCAAAGCTCGCATATCTTCCGGCAGAACATTCCAGAGAGTTGGAGCTATGATCGTAAAGGCTCGCCGTCTTGTCAATGTCAGTCGATATGAGCGGGCAGCTAGGAATCATCAAAAGATTTTGATCAGTGGAGCGCAGTGACCTCTGGGGTTGATATGGGGTTAGACGGTCCCTCAGGTTCGATGGCCCCTGACCATATAAGGCCTTGAAGGTGATAACCAACACTTTGAAGGAGACCCGGTGCTCCAATGGTAGCCAATACAGCTGCTGCAATATTGGTGTTATGTGAGCTCTCACCAGCGTACTGGTGAGAAGCCTAGCAGCTGCATTTTGCACCAGCTTGAGCCTCCGGATTACCAACATAGATAGGCCAATGTATTTATTTATTTATTTATTCAAACTTGATAGCCCGCCCTTCCCCGGAGGCTCGGGGTGGCTCACAACAATTTGAAGAGACATGAGATAAAAACAACATTAAAACACAATTTAAAAATGTAGAGGGCGTTGCAATTGTCTATTCTCGAGGTGACTGTGACCTGGATCACTGTGGCCAGATCCTCCCTGGTCAGATAGGGAGCCAGTCGCCTAGCCTGCTGGAGATGGAAGACCGTTTCACGCCACTGGACGCAGAAGCTGTCGATAGGATTATTGCTGCAGCTCGCCCGACCACCTGTTCCCTTGATCCGTGCCCCTCCTGGCTGGTGAAAGCCAGCCTGAAGGGATTACGAGACCCTCTGTTGAATATAATTAATACTTCCCTAGCCCAGGGAGTATTTCCAGAGGGTTTAAAAGAGGCGGTGGTCTCTCCATTGTTGAAGAAGCCGGGATTAGATCCAACGGTCCCCTCCAACTACTGCCCGGTTTCGAATTTATCGTTCCTGGGCAAGGTAATTGAGAAGGCGGCAATGGAGCAGTTGCAGTCCTTCTAGATGACGCCCAGCTTGGCTAGACCCCTTCCAGTCCGGCTTCCGTCCGGGGCATGGGACGGAGACGGTCCTGGTCTCCATCTCGGATGAGTTGCGCTGCCAGCTGGATCAGGGCGGATCGGCGCTGCTCGTGTTATTGGACCTCACAGCGGCGTTTGATACAGTCGATTATGATCTATTGACACACCGCCTTGCCAGGGCCGGAGTTGGGGGGACAGCCCTTAATGGGTGACCTCCTTCCTCTGGAACCGGCTACAACGAGTGAGGAGGGGCAAGGATGTCTCCGGGGTTCCCCGCTTCTTTGCGGGGTTCCTCAGGGGCTATTCTCTCCCCCTCTTATTTAACATCTATATGCGACCACTTGCCCAGCTGGTGCGTAGTTTTGGGCTGGTGTGCCATCAGTGCGCTGATGACACCCAGCTTATCTTGAAAGATGGAGGGCAGCCTCGAATCCGTACCCCATAATTTCCATCGTTGCCTTGAGGCCGTCACTGGATGGCTGCGAGCCAGTAGGTTGAAGGTGAATCCAGCAAAGACGGAGATCCTGTGGCTGGGTCCTCCGGGCTGTAGGGATGTTCAGCTTCCAACCCTGGACGGCGTGACATTATGTCCGTCGCCCTCTGAAAAGAGCTTAGGAGTAACCTTGGACCCCCTGTTGTCGATGGAGGCCCACGTCTCCAGCGTCAGCAGAGTAGCATTTTTTCCATCTTCGCCAGGCGAGGAAGCTGGCCCCCTATTTGTCCAGGCGCGACTTAGCCACAGTGATCCAAGCCACGGTCATCTCGAGGCTGGACTACTGTAACGCTCTTTACATTGGCCTTCCTCTGCCGGTAATCCGGAGACTCAAGCTGGTGCAGAACGCTGCAGCACGACTCCTGGCAGGGGTCCCGATTGGCCACCACATCACGCCAATCCTGCGCGAACTGCACTGGCTCCCAATGAATGCGGATTGCCTTCAAAGTGTTAGTCCTGACTTTAAAGGCCTTACGTGGTCTGGGGCCAGTGTACCTCTTGGGACCGCCTTGTCCCATACCATCCCACCAGATCACTGCGCTCCGAGCTAAACCTCCTGGTCATCCCAAATGTGAGGACCTACCATCTGTCCGCAACCCGCCGCCAGGCTTTCACTGTTGCAGCCCCAACCCTGTGGAACGCACTGCCCGCCGGCATCCGTGCCACCCAGGGCCTCCTCCCGTTCAGGAGAGCAGTCAAGACATTGCTGTTCCAACAAGCCTTCGGGGTCAGCTAGACTGTAGCTCCCACCGCCTGGCTGTCAGCCCACTGCGACTCCATTTGTTGTTTCAACTGTTCTAATTGTAATTCCATCTTAATGGTATTACTGTGAGTTATTATGAGTTATCTGACAATTGTATTTCACGAACTGTTGTAAGTCGCCCGAGCCGTTGGGGGGCACAGACAAATGTGAAATAATAATAAATAAAATAAATAAAGCCACTCTGCTTGCATTGGAGATCTGAGCCACCATAGATAGCTGAGGGTCCATCAGGACTCCCAAGCTCTTCACTGTTGCTGCTCCATTTGTTTTATTGCCTGTTCTGCTATTGCTCTAATTGTTCAACTGTTTTATGTTTTTAATCTTTGTTTTTATGCCCCTGGCTCTTGTGAGTCGCCGCGAGCCCCCGGGAGTCAGCGGCATAGAAGCCCCAATAATAAATAATAAATAAATAAAAATATAATTAATATCCAGTGTTACATAGAGTGGGCAAGGAGAAGGATGATCTCATACATACACTCTTACCCTGAACACAATGCTATGAATATCTAAGGAGGAATCCAGACTTCACAGCTCTGCTTATGTATTGTTTGTCCTTGTCAATTGTATAATGGCATTGAATGCTTGCCATATATTGAATGCTTGCCCTGAGCCCCCTCAGGGAGATAGAGCTGAATATAAATAAAGTAGGTTGTTGTTGGTATAGTGATGCAATGGGCCTTAGATCAGTGGTTCTCGGCCTGTGGGTCCCCAGGTGTTTTGGCCTTCAACTCCCAAAAATCCTAACAGCTGGCAAACTAGCTGGGATTTTTAGGAGTTGGGGGCCGGGACGCCTGGGGACCCACAGGCCGAGAACCATTGCCTTAGATTTTTTTCCCAGGAGTTGGAATTTTAGACTAGGAATGAGAGACAAGGGGTCTCCGAAAGTAGACTTTGTGTGGTGGCTATGGATGAGGTTTTCACGCATCCTCTGGTGGGCTGCAGTAGCTCAGGAAGGCTGTTTGCTTGTGAACTTGTTAATAATATCAGACATACATTTTCAGCAATAAAATTATATAATGGGAGGTATTTTAGGGTCAAACTAGATGTTAAAGAGATTGTATATGTCTAACTTTGAGTGAATTTTCTTTCCAGCCAGATTTCTTTACAGAGGAATGTCTCGGCAATCAAACATCCAAATCAAGCCCCGTGCTTATCTTATAACGACCAATTCACAACATAGAGCAAGCTGGTACATAATATATGTAGGCGAGAAAAACGCATCCCTTACTACTTAAAGGAACACTACTTCTCAATTTCTATGAAAAGTATGGTCTAGTTTGACCCTCAGCAGCTTCATCCGTGCAAGTTGAATTAGATATCACTTATTTAATGGAGAATCATAGAGGTACACTATAGAAATTGTAAGTAGTTTTAATGTTAGTTGATAGAAGCAGCTTCATGTCTTTCTGTTGATACTACTATAGTATTTATTTTCTTTATGATTCTACGAATAGTTTCGTTTCACTGAGTCCTAGCTTTGGGGGGTTGGGGGCAGGATATAAACCAAGTATTGTCCAATCTTGTCAATGTCATCTGAATTTCTCATTGTTTATCAGAAATTGGAGGCCATTGGAAATTGCTGCTGTTGGCCCTAGAACAACTACAAAAAAGAGAGTTCGGGTGTTCTTGGAAAACGTCAAAGGAGTAGAGAGAGAAGGGTTTTCAAGGTATAATTCAATGGTTTAATATCATAAAGGAAATCATCATTCAAAAATCAACTTGTAAGTGGAATGAGTGTTGCTGTAGGTCACAATTCACACACTTTCCGACAAAACAAAGCCCCGGGCGTCTAAGCGTACCGGTGGCTGCGTCCACCATTACCAGGATGATGAAAATGTATATATAATATTGGATACCCGGAACAGTGGAATGGTCACAGCATTTGAATTTTTGTTTACATTTGGGTCCGGATGAAGCCTACATAGGTGAAACGGCGGGGCCTTTCACAGACCGTTGACCCACTTCCTTTCCGACTGTCCCATAATTGACTCTTATTACGGATGTGCTTCACCATTGATTTATGATTTGCGGGGCTTTGTTTTGTCGGAAAGTGTGTGAATTGTGACCTACAGCAACACTCATTCCACTTACAAGTTGATTTTTGAATGATTTCCTTTATGATATTAAACCATTGAATTATACCTTGAAAACCCTTCTCTCTCTACTCCTAGAACAACTACAGTCAATACATTATGGAACAGCCTTCGAGGAGTACACATTTGCCCTTGTTGAAATCTGAGCACCATTCAGAAAATTTAGAGCTCATGTTTACTGTTAATTTAAATACATATATAGTAATTTTGTAGAGTTGGAATGCATTATGTTTTGCTGAAGGGCTGTTTCTTATCGACTGATCTGGCAAAAAATTATGTTGTTGTTGTTCATTTGTTCAGTCACTTCTGACTCTTTGTGTCCTCATGGACCAGCCCACACCAGAGCTCCCAGTCGGCCGTGGCCACCCCAGCTCCTTCAGAGTCAAGCCAGTCACTTCAAGGATAACCTCCATCCACCTTGCCCTTGGTCGGCCCCTCTTCCTTTTTCCTTCCATTCTCCCCAGCATCATTGTCTTCTCTAAGCTTTCCTGCCTTCTCATGATGTGGCCAAAGCACTTCACCTTTGCCTCTAATATCCTTCCCTCCGGTGAACAGTTGGGCTTTATTTCCTGGAGAAGGGACTGGTTGGATCTTCTCGCGGTCCAAGGCACTCTCAGAACTTTCCTCCAGGACCACAGTCCAAAAGCATCTCTCTTCCTTCACTCAGCCTTCCTTATGGTCCCACTCTCACATCCATAGGTGACTAGGGGGAATACCATTGCTTTGACAATGCACATCTTTGTTGCCAGTGTGATGTCTCTACTCTTCACTATTTTATCGAGATTGGTCATTGCTTTCCTCCCAAGAAGGAAACGCCTTCTGATTTCCTGGCTGGATTCTGAGTCTGTAGTCAACTTTGCACCTAGAGATACAAAGTCTGCCACAGCCTCCTCGTTTTCTCCCTCTATTTGCCAGATATCAATCAGTTGTGTTGCCATAATCTTGGGATTTTTTTTTAATGTTCAATTGCTTTTGCACTTTCTTCTTTCGCCTTGATTAGAAGGGTTTTTGGCTCCTCCTCACTTTTGGCCATCAAAGTGGTATCATCTGCATATCTAAGGTGGTTAATGTTTCTTCCAGCAATTTTAACCCCGATCTTATTTATTTATTTATTTATTTACCGCATTTTATCCTGTCCTTCTCAATCCCCGAAGGGGGACTCAGGGCGGCTTACATTGAGCCCCATTAAGAGGCTATTTCAACAGTTACAATAAAATCACAATAAATAGACAACATAATAAAACTTCATAATTAAAATCAAATACAATCATCAGTTAAAAACATAAACCAGCCTCATCCGTCTTAACATCAATCCGGATTCATCCCTTTAGGGTGCCGCTACTTCTATTGAATTCATTCATCAAGCCCCGCACATCCTCGCATGATGTGCTCTGCATACAAGTTGAATAGGTTACAAATTATAAATTACTTCATGTAATGTCCATCCAAATTTAGGCAAAATAGCTTGCCAGGTAGAGCGATAAAGCAATCGTGTGTTTGGTGTTCTACGAACACAGTCACAGAACAGATATATAATTCAATAATTTTTCAGACATGCAGAATTGATGTTTACACTTCACATCTCAAGGCATGAATGTATGTCTTAACCAAGGTATTGTTTGGAAAGAGAATTCAAAAATGACACTTTCGCTTCTCAAGATTTAGAAAGTTGAGGCAAAATTATGCATGAACTTTGACTTGGCAGAGAAACAAAGTGATTGATTTTACTAATCTGAGTGTTTTCGCCATTAAAGCAAGGATTGTAGAGGAAACTATGGACAGGCACGGAAGCAAACTGATGTTTTAATTGTGTTATGTATTTTTAACTGATCGTATACGTTATACTTGAGTGTTGTTGTTCCCTGGTTCAACTGCAGATCTAGGCTCGGATTACCCATAAGGCCAACCTAGGCCATGGCCTAGGGGCGCAAGCCGAGGGAGGCGCAGATCACGGACCAAAAAAAAAGTTGAAACAAAAAAATGTCATGGCCGACCCCTGGGGTCTCTCCCAACTCTCGGAGCATGCGAATGCCTAGGGGGAGTTGGGTGTGTTGGTTGTGGGGAGGGTGCCTGGCTCTGTCCCCGGGTCCAATCCTGAGGACCTGGTCCTCTTCTCCCTCCCTTCCTCCTGGACATGGCCTCCTTTGCAGAGGGAGGGAGTAGCTTCGCTTCCGTCCATCACGGAGGGTGAAGGGGCGGGGCCTGTGGGTCTGCCCACTCCAATACCAGAGCAAGAGGGAGCTTTGGAGGCACCCGGATTCAGAGGCGCTATCCAGGATTCACCTCATCAAAAAGCTCCAGATGTGTCACACCTCAAGGGCCCCATGCATCGCTTTTGCTTGAACAGAGTTCCAGCCAGGGGAATCAGAAAGTACTTTCCAAGCCAGCTTGCTTCGCTCTCAAGCCCTGTCCAGGGCCTCCCTGCCTTTCCCATGAGAAGGCAGGGGATGAAAGCATAACAAAGGCCTCTCAAGGTTGTACCACCTCGCCTCCCTGATAGAGCAAGCAGGCTAAAGGGGCAGAGAGTTTGCCTCCCCTCGGTCCAGATGTTAGTCGCTAACGAGCACCACATTCCAAGAGTACTGAGTTCACAAAACATACAGGAGATCATCAATCTTAGCTTTTGACGTGCGACGCAACCAAGGAACACTATAACTGCCCTGTGAACCCCCATGCCAGTGTCTTGTACCAACAATGCGTTTGGGAGAGCACCCCTGCTGAATCCTGTTTTGGCTGCTAGTTGGAGACACTATAAAGATTGCCTCCAACCTCTTTCCTATACCTACCTATTCTTAATAAAACCCATTGTACCTTAGCTGCTGTGTGGTTTATCCAGGGGGGGTCAGGTTGCCAAGGTCTCAGAGGGCGATATCACTCCGGTTCTCCCCCTCCATCGGGACCATATTCCCTGCTGCTATACTCCTCGGATTCGGCAGGGAGCCGGTGCGCAAGGCCACACCCCCCCATCCAAGGGCAGAGATCAGCGCACTAAAAGGCAGCGTTCTTTGTCTCCCTCTAGCCATTCGCTCCCTCCCTCCTTCCCTCCGCAAAGGAGGCCATGTCCGGAAGGGAGAGAGGGAGCGAATGGCATGCGGGCCTGGATCTGCAACAGATCTGCATTTATACCACTATCTTAACCACAGTGTTCATTTGATTTGAGGTGTAAGTGAGAAGATAACTCACGTCTTTTAAAATGTGTCCATAATATCTGATGGAGAAAACCTCTTGTACATATTATACACATATATAAATGGAAAGACGTATGTGCCTTCAAGTTGTCTCTTGGCATACAGCATACTGGCTTGAATACTCCTCCATACAAACCTAACAACGAAAGCTGAATAGTATTTCCGGGATCAGGTTTACACTTACCGTCAAGACCATTGTGGTGGTGGCTGTAATTCCTCTTCCCCAAAATACTTAATGACGAATGTCCAGGGGGAGCGAGCAAGCGCTTCGACATTGAACTTTGAAGGCTTGGCGTTGACTTGATTATGTTGGGTTTCATGGCAGGATGGATCTCTGTAACAACAACAAACCATTACCATTCTTTCAAATAATTCCAACCATACTTCCTCTTGAAAGACTGGCTCCTTCACGTTTTTTCAGCTTTTGGGTAGAAAGTGGCTAAAACCCCGGGTCTGCATCACATAGCTGAAAAGAATGGGGTTGAGGTTACTTTGCTTCCGTGTTTTTCAGCCTTCCTAATGTTGCGACCCCTTAATAGAGTTCCTCCTCATGCGGTGGTGACCCCCAAACATGGCAATATTTTCGTTGCGACTACATAACTGTAATTTTGCTACTGTTCTGAGTTGTAATGTAAATATCAGATATGCAGGCTGGATTTTCATTCCCTGGACCAAATTTGGCACAAATGCCCAATACACTGGTGGGGTTGTAGGGAAGGACTGATTTTGTCATTTGGGAGTTGTAGTTGCTGGGATTTATAGTTCATCATTGGTGGAATTCAGAATGCTCTCTGATTGTAGGTGAACCAACCTTGGCAGACAGGACTCCCATGATCAACAGAAAATACTGGAAGGGTTTGGTGAACATTGACCTTGAGTTGTGGAGTTGTAGTTCACCTACCTCCAGAGAGCACTACAGACTACAATGATGGATCTGGACCAAATTTGGCACAAATACTCAATATGCCCAAATGTGAACACTGGTGGTGTTTGAGGGGAAATAGACCTTGACATTTGGGAGTTGTAGTTGCTGGGATTTATAGTTCACCTATAATCAAAGAGCATTCTGAACTCCACCAATGATAGAATTGGGCCAAACTTCCCACACAGAATACTCACAACTGATAGAAAATACTGGAAGGGTTTAGTGGGCATTGACCTTGAGTTGTGGAGTTGTAGTTCACCTACATCCAGATAACAGGTGGAGGGCCTTTGTTGGGAGGATTTGCTATATGTATGGTCTGGGGCTAGTTTACTTGAGGGATCGTCTGTTCCCATATAACCCCCCGAGATCTCTAAGGCCTGAGGATCAGAACCTTTTAGATATCCCCAGTATGAAATCGTCCCGCTTGACATCAACTCGCCGAAGGGCATTTTCCACCATCGCCCCAGTCTTATGGAATGCCTTGCCACCCGAAACTCAAGCCTTGTGTAGCCTGACCGCCTTTCGCAAGGCATGTAAAACCTACCTGTTCAGGCAGGCCTTTGAGCCCTGAACAATAGGCATTAATTTTGTTTTAATCCTGTCTTAACTTTGCTGTTTTATTAGTATTGTTTTTATATGAAGTTTGTGTAAATCGCCCCGAGCCGTTGGGAGTGGCGATGCAGAAATCCAGTAAATAAATGAATAAATAATAAATATGTTTCCAAAAAGGAAGAGAAGGGCTTCCGCCTCTATTTAAAAGCTTCCGAAAAGTGTGGTGGAGGCTCCTTCTTTGGAGGCTTTTAAACAGAGGCTGGATGGCCATCCGTCGGGGGTGCTTTGAATGCAATTTTCCTGCTTCTTGGCAGAAGGGTTGGACTGGATGGCACATGAGGTCTCTTCCAACTCTATGATTCTATGACAGGTGGAGAGGTCTTCAGCCTTCTGTGCCAAAGGGATTCCGAAGACCATCAGAAATATGTGTTTTCTCATGGTCTTTGGTGACCCCCCTGAAACCTCCTCATGACCCCCAGGTTGTGAAACACTGCTTTATTTGACCCTTAAAAAGGCAATGACAAAGGTCCTTTGAACAAATCTTGCCAAGAAAGCCTTGTGATACCGTGTTTCCCCGAAAGTAAGACAATGTCTTACTTTCTTTTTACCCCCAAAAGCCCCACTACGTCTTACTTTCGGGGTACGTCTTATATTGGACATACCCCGAAAGAATTCTTCACCCAGTAGGGCGACGGTACCTGTGAGGGGCGACGGTACCTGTGAGGGGCGCCACACGGGCCGACCGCGGCACGCCTCTTGCCTGGCCTCTGACGCGACGCCGCTTCGCCCCACCTCTTAAGAACATAAGAACATAAGAAGAGCCATGCTGAATCGGGCCTCAGCCCATCTAGTCCAGCATTCTGTGTCACACAGTGGCCCACTAGTTGTACACAGGGATCTCTAGCAGAAAGGAGGGCAAAACCCACACCTGCTCCCGACCCCCCACAACCAGTACCCGGGGAAATCCTGCCTGCCTCCATCAACACAGAGGTGGCACTTGGATGTCCATTCCAGTAGCTACTGATTCCCTTGGTATCCATGAATCTGTCTAATCCTGCCTTGAAGCTGTCCAGGCTGACCGCTGTCACAACCTCCTCTGGAAGTGAGTTCCATAACCCAATGACCCTCTGGGTGAAGAAATATTTCCCTTTATTAGTCCTAACTTTCCTACCTTGGAGCTTTAGGGAGTGCCCCCTAGTCCTAGTGTTGTGTGACAAAGAAAATATTTTTTCTTTATTCAACCTTTTCTATCCCATGCATGATTTTATACACTTCGATCAAGTCACCTCTTAAACGCCGTCTTTCAAGGCTGAAAAGACCAAGGCGTTGCAACCTGGTTTCATAAGGGAGCTGCTCCATCCCTTGGATCATTCTTGTTGCCCTTTTCTGTACCTTTTCCAGTTCCGTTATATCCTTCTTAAGGTGTGGAGACCAGAATTGTACACAGTACTCCAAATGTGGCCTTACCATCGATTTGTAGAGAGGCAATACAACATTTGCCGACCTATTTTCGATTCCCTTCCTGATCATGCCAAGCATAGAATTTGCTTTTTTCGCTGCTGCTGCGCACTGGGTTGATATCTTCATTGAGCTGTCCACCAAGATCCCAAGATCCCTTTCCTGGTTTGTCTCTGAAAGCTTTGACCCCATCAATTGGTAGGTGTAGTTGGGGTTCTTTGCCCCGATGTGCATGACTTTACACTTGTTTAGGTTAAAATGCATTTGCCACTTTGTTGCCCATTCACTCAATTTCGAGAGATCTTTCTGGAGCTCTTTACAGTCAGTTTCATTTTTAACTACCCTGAACACTTTAGTGTCGTCTGCAAACTTTGCTACCTCAGAATTCACTCCTACATCCAGATCATTTATGAATAAATTAAAAAGTAACGGACCCAAAACTGAACCTTGGGGTACGCCACTTCTCACCTCTTTCCACCCAGAGAAATGTCCGTTCATTACCACCCTTTGTTTCCTTCAGTTTAGCCAGGTTCCAATCCAGGACAAGACCTGTCCCCTGATTCCATGGCTGAAGAGCTTGTTTAGGAGCCTTTGGTGAGGGACTTTGTCAAAAGCCTTTTGAAAGTCAAGGTAAACAATATCGACTGGGTCCCCTTTATCTATGTGTTTATTTACACCCTCAAAGAATTCTAACAAGTTAGTAAGACATGATTTGCCTTTGCAGAAACCAACCTCTTGCTCCTTCTTTCCCCCTCCCTTCCATTCGAGTGAACGAAGGAAGGGAGGGGGAAAGGAGAAGGAGCAAGAGGCGGCGCTCCTTCGGGGTACGGCTTCCTTTTGGGGTACGGCTTACATTAGCCGACCCCCCTGACACCCCCGATACGTCTTACAATCGGGGGTGTCTTACTATCGGGGAAACACGGTAGGTTTGTGTAAGAGTCACCATAGGTCTGAAATGACTTGAAGGCAAACAACAACAACATCATCATCAACAACAACAACAACAACAACTAAAAATGTTCTCGTGAAGAGAGCCGCCATTCAAGCCAATCCCAGAAAATTATTGAACGAGAAAGGCTTGTTATAAACCTCTTGGGGATTCTCTGCTTTCAACATTTGCTCGTTTCACACCGCCATGAGGAGGCATGTGGCTTCAAGGCAAGCAAATATTTTCGGAAACACATGCATATTTAAATAGATGTTTACAGGGTTTCCAGTTTTCAAGCAAGCACAGGAGAGAGAGAGAATTTCCTTCTGCATATTGATTTCTCTTTGTAGGAGTCACCTTCTTGGATAAAGAAAGAAAAGATCCAGCGCGAGGCACTCGAAGAGGAAACTTTTTCTTGGAGATGCAAATGCATTGGGAAAGTTTCGTCTTTGGACTCCCTACTCCAGAATCCTCGCACTGGTGAGGAATTATAGCCAAACATCTTTTTTTCAAGCTTTGGTAAGAAGGATCTCTCTCGGCAATACTTCGCGAACGAAGATTCTTAAGAAGGACTCATCCCACAATTTTTACAAGCGCATTGATGGCGCAATGCTTTTATGGACGGAACACTGTTTTTAACATAGGTGAATGCATAGGATGTGTGAATATAATTGTATTTTAATGTATTTTAGTGTCAAATGCTGGAGGGTTTTATATTGTGTTTTATACTGCGATTGTGATGTAGGCATCAAATTGTGCCTTTTGGAAGCCGCTCTGAGTCCCCCCCCCCCCTCGGGGTTGAGAAGAGCGGGGTAAAATGCCATAAATAAATAATAAATAAATAAAAAGCCAATCTGAGATAGGCAAGTTCAGTTGCAGAAAGCACAGCAGAAAGTCTCCTTGGGTGATGTTGTTTCCAAGTTGCGGTTCTTTCTGCGTTGTCGTTTCTCTTCGAGACCTGTTCAGCGTGTCTTCTCAAAAGAGGCCGGAGCATTGTGAATAGTGCGTCTCCATGCCTCCCGATGTGAGGCCAGGGTGG